>CM046846.1:20528292-20815792 GCA_025618425.1 Heliocidaris tuberculata
GTAACAAGGCTTCTGTTCTAATCTAAGATGGTTTTTAAAAAGCTACATAGATTATATGCTTGTGGTAAACAGATAAAAAGGCAAATATTGCAACATGGAATGTCTACAGTTATGGCACTACATTACAGGGCAAGTGGGAATAACAAATATTACCAATTTACAATTTTCTGAATATCAAAAAGACAGCAGTGTCTGTGAAGACCATAGGTATAAAAACATACATTGAAAGTACATGTCAATTATTGGATACACCCACACAATTAAACCCACCATTGATTGCTTTAAAAATAAAGTAGAGTTCTGGTCACGCAATTACATTCTGAAAGAAACTGTCTCAAAGGCATTGGGAAAGGTTGACCATGTCTACATAAGAATTGTTTTATACTGTGTTGTTTTGGAATCATCAAAATAGATAAGAAATTGACCCAATCTCGCTGAAAAGCACATGTACTGCACACAGAAATGGGTATATGGGACTACACACACAAGTGGCATGAATGTTCGGCCCAAACATTTCAACTATTTCTTGTCATATTTTGAATATAAGAGCATTTAAGGAGCAATCCTTTTCAGGGGATGTTTCTACTATGATGTTCTTCCAAACTGATATAAAAGGAACGAGAAAGCTCACAAATCATTTTTCACCTTTCCAAGAACTCAAGATTCCCTTTAACTTTGCATTCAAGTCTTCACAACTAAATGGTTTAGACTTGATGTAAACTGTGAATATATCAGGCATAAAATGTTAAAAACAGATGATCAGCTACATATAATTCTGCAGAATCCCCAAATATACTTTAACACAGAATTAGCCCCCTCCTTTCTCGGAAGTGATGATATCTACTTTTAATAAAATGCTTCATACAAACCAAGACACAAAAATTCTGACTGTAAAAATATCCAGTGACCAGGATAATAATGCTGTAAGCGCTTTGGTCAGTTACAGTGTAACTGGTAAGGTGCTATATAAGAAACAGCTATTATTATTATATTATTTATTTCATTTTAAAAAAAAATGTTACTAGCATTTTCATTTCACAGCATGCTTTGGATATGATAAAATAATTCAAATATTAATCAAATTCTATGCAAAGTATATGTGCTGAAGTTGAACATGTATACTGATCCCTGACACTGACAAACAATCTAAAAAACAAAACACTCTTTGGAGAAAAGCACAGACCTTTATACGTCTATTACACACAGGAAAAGCACAATAAACATTGTTAAGTAAAATTCCCAATGTTTGGCAATAATACTTTCCTCATAAAATAACTCATAATACAAAAGTGATAGTATACACACACACCATCTATCCCTATATTGTTTTGGACAAATAGTCATAGGGTCAGAAAAGGGGTGAATATAAAATACAAGGTGGTAGAACTTTTTCAGCAAATTAAGCAAGTCAATAAACTAACAGGAAAATAAAGCTGCAATACATGTACAGCAACAAAACAGACCTGTAAACAATACAGCGCAGACTAAATAAAAACTACATGTAGCACTTTAACCCTTTCGAGACAATTGACCACATTTTGTGGTTTGGCTCAATAACTTTTGATCCAGAGCTCTCTAAAAAATATACCAGATGCACGAGTAGAAAGAGTAAAATTTTCTGCACACACTATGTCCATTTTTATTGCATGACCATATTGCGTTTGATGCCAGGAATTTTAAAAACAAGAATAAGCTCTGAGATCCTTAAATTGGCAACACATTGAGAGGTTTAAAATCATTGTTTTTCATCAAAATTGGCAATTTCTTTCAACTATTCAACAAATTTCTAACCATGTATATTGTTTTCAAAGACATTACACCATATTAGAACCATGTAGCACTAAAAGGAAAATATTATTGTTGCCAATTTAAGGAACAAAATGTGATCAATTTAGCCCTTAAATAATTCCTGTCTTGAAAGGGTTAAGTACAGCCATCTGATATGAAACAGTGTACACCGGTACTGACAATCTACTTGTCACCTATATGTACTGAGCAATCATACAATGTAACTCTAAAAAGCCCTAGCATACAACACTGCACCTTTGCATGGGTATAGCTATGAGTTTTGGGTGGACTCTACCCATGAGGACTCCACTCAAAATAATACACATTAAAGAATAAGAATCTTGTTCCAACTCTGAAAAGCTGCATAATACAAGCATATCATTTTTACAAGCACCATTTTCACAAACCCTGCATCAAGGGGAAAATCAAGTGACTTTTGATTAAAGGTCCATGGACCGAACAGAGTAGAATAATGCAGGTTCCATATTTTGCTGCACTTGCAGGGGAGGAGGGGGGGGGGGGGGGGGGTGGTTACAAAAGGGTTATTGAAGATTAAAGTTCATGTACCATTTTGAATACTGTCAAGGGTATTGGACGACTGTGGTCCTGCCTTTAATGAAATCAGACACTGTTATGGTCTTGTTATAGAAAGAACATGCCAAGTAAACTCATTTGCATCAAATCTAAAGAACTTGGTCTACAATGTGGCAAACGTTGAAAATTTTCCATTTTCATTTGATTTCTATATTTATTTCTATTCTAAAACAGCAAACCAGCTGGAAAATCCCTGGTAAGTAGTACTACATCTTAATACAGACTAAAATTTATAATCTATCTATATATACATAAATGTATACTAATATCTACTGGATCTACATGTAGTACCATTTACTACCCTAAACTTTGCTATATGTAGCACATTAGTTTCTATGTGTACAAGTATTGTAAAACACAATACCTTTACCAAAAACGGCTTTCCTAACCCAAGTCAAACCGATGTGATGACAAACTTTGCCGAATATTTACATCAAAATTTGCATATAATGTATAGTCATAAAAATTCACTACCAGTAATTGATCTCTGTTCTGTGGTGTGTTCACAACTTCACATTCATCAATAGGCATGTCCACACAGTGGGGAATCATAGCTATACATGGCCTCTAATGTTGTGTCATATCCTATACTATGCTGTACCATTTCATTGTGCTCCATAGCACCATTAGACATTGTGTGAACACAGCTTCCAGCAGACTTTTCAGGTGACAGGACACCCATATTGTAACCACTTTTTCCAGAGTCTCCATTCACTCTGTAACCATTGCTATATTCTTTGGCCTCATCAATAACCATGTCAGCTTCTCTGTCGCTGGGTCGGTAATCCTCTGAATGTAAGGGTCTTCTGGAAAAGACAGGTTGGCAACATGGCACCACTGTGGCATAGTCCTGTGCCAGTTCTTGGTCTATCTCTGTAGATCCATTAATGGTACCATGAGAGTTTATATCTCTGCTACCATTGATAGTGTCATATATATGATGTCCTGCAATGGTATTGCATGTTCCCTTACCAAGGCTAGCTTTAGGGCTACACACATAAGATGATGGTTGTGATGCATGCTCTGTACAAAGGAAATCACAAGACAAGGAAAACAAACCACAAACTAAATCAATGTGTATAAAATAACAATGTGCAGGTCATGAGATTTACAAATAATACACCAATACAAAAATTTTATTGTAATGTGCAATATAGAATACTGCCCCGGAGCAAGAAACATTTAAGTTCCATAAAATGTACATAAGAAAGCAATTCAAAGATATTAGTTCAGCTAACAAGGCTGATGGTAGTACAGTATCAAAGTGATTTGGTAACTTTGTAGAGGCTTGATAAAATCTGAACTGCCTGGGCTATCAGTGTATGTAATATGGTGTAAAAATGAAGCCCAAGAAAAAAAAGCACTTCAAAATCATCATGTGTTTCACAGAAGTAAACATATGCAAGTGACCGGAAATACCAGACACATTTTCCCCCATAGACTCAATGTTAGACTAAAGCGTATGGCCATACGCTTTCGTAAATGGGAGTATTCAGTCATAGATATCTTAATAACAGCATTATATATTTGAAAACCTTTCTATTCCTGGCTATGTATTCATCCTTCTGAACATCATTATGCAAGACAGATATCAAAATTCAACAATTTATGAAATCAAGCCTCCACAAAGTTACCGAATCCCTTTGTCTACTTGTGTACTTCGTATCAAGTAAAATGATACTTTTCATTGTAAATTTGATTGTTAACATTTAATTGTTACAAGTGTTTTATGGTAAAGACTTTGGCCTTGTCAGTTTCATTTTTGCTTTGTTTTGTTAGTTACAATCCACTGATCTAAAAAGGACTTCACAAGAATACTACCAACAATAGTTGAAAACATTAACAATATGCACAAGTTACAGGTAAATGCAGGGCATCATTGCATGACACTTTTGATTCTAATACCAAGCTTGGGGAATTTAAAAAATAATACCAAGAGCAAATTCTTCCCTAACAAGGGTACCGACAAAGGTATTACACTTTCACCCTGCATAAACCACCCCCATGGGATGTTGCAAGCCCATATTTCATTTAATTTGACTTGTGAGAACCCTCCTAGGTATAGTTAATACATTTGCCTTTCTCTCTTCCTCTCCCATTCTTTCTCTCTCTCTCTCTCTCTCACTCATTCTCAACCACACACACAAACTATTCCTGCCTCTCCTTCATAGTTCAGTATTTGAAGCAGTGAGTCATTAACTTGCTAGAGGTAGTGTCCACTCAAAGCCCTACACTTAGGAACCGGTAGTGTTGGTACATAGCTTTCCATCAAAGAGTTCCTGGGAGTGCAGTCTGGATGTGTTGTCACAGCTGAGGAATTAACACAAGATTTCACAGGACGATGATCATTTGCATCAACTATTCTATTTCTATCTGTAGCTGTAGTTTGTTCTTCAACACAAGACATGTCCATGGTGTCCACATTCTGTGCACTTGCTGTCATATGATCAGCACCTTGCAACCAGCATGACAAGTTAGATTCCTCTTCAGTTGGTATAGCTCTGTTTTCACTATTCTCTGGCTTGTCACCATAACCATTCACATGATATTGCTTTGTTGTTGCATACAAAGGCTGTGATGGATCCATCGATCCCACCCCTGACACCATCGACTGGTTGATGATGTCTTTAGTTCCATTGCTTATCATGCTATCTGATTGTTGTCTTGAAGTACTGCTACAATCACCATCCACATGATGCTCCTTTGTTGCTGCGTATGAAGGATGTGATGCACCTACTGATCCCACTCCTGACACCACTCCTGATCGGTTGATGTCTTGATTCTCTTTGATCATCATGTGGTCAAGTTGCTGTGTAGAAGGATGACTGATCCCATGATCAAGTTCTTCTGTGAGAGTAGAATCCAGGATAACTACTAAATATTCAACAACAGCAACAACTACACAACTATATGAACTTTAAAGGAAACCAAAAACCAAGGAGAGAATCAATGTTATTGGAAAGTGAGAATTCAGAGAAGCACTTTACAAAAAGTTTCATTAAAATTGGTTAAAAAATGAGAGAGTTATGGAAGTTTGAAAAGTCTTGTTTTACTTTCTATGGGGATCCTCAAATTGGCAAAATTGCTTCACAATGGCTGACTTTGTGAACAACTCTCCATTTGTTTTGTACACAGATTTTCAGATTTTCCCCATTATCTCTCAGGGTGCTCCTTGTCTCCTCCTGAACTCGACATATGTGGTGTAAAATACATTTTCCCATTATATATGTTGAGCTCAGAAGGAGATTAACTGCACCTTGAAATATAATGGGGAAAATCTGAAAATCTGTGTACAAAACAAATGGAGAGTTGTTCACAAAATCAGCCATTTTGAAACAATTTTGCCAATTTGAGGATCCCCATAGAAAGTAAAACGAGACTTTTCAAACTTCCATAACTCTCTCATTTTTTAACCAATTTTAATGAAACTTTTTGTAAAGTGCTTCTCTGAATTTTCACTTTCCAATAACATTGATTCTCTCCTTGGGTTTTGGTTTCCTTTAAGTTAACATACTCTTTCAATAAGGAATTATGGAAAAATTGTAGTGTATTGAATCTTTTGATATTACAGCACACATGCACAAACAATACATGTGTGGACAATTCATACATGTACGCACAAAAAATACATGTAATACACATATACATGTAATTTCCCCTGTACATGTATAGCATTTGCCTGAACACATTGATCCTACTATAACTAATCAAACATTGTTACATGTTTGACAAAATATCAGGAAGTTAAATGTACATACATCAATCAGCAAAACAAATCACCTATTTGGTGTAATAAATATCAATGATATTTGTAAAAATATAACAAACATACAAAATACACTGCAGACATATTGCACATATATATGTTAAAATGTACATTTTCAGCCTTTCTACTGAGGAAGAGAGAAGTACAAGATTTATGCAGACTACATGTACATCCATATGAAAATCATTTGTAAAAATCATTTGTAAAATATCAATGTACAAATAGAACACAATGTAGACGATGAGAATAAAATCTCCCTTTTTCGTTTTCGACATGGTTTATGAATATCCATACTGCTTAAGGTTTTCACGAAACATAAATCTTCCAACTCAAGCATGAGGACATTTACTCATTTTGATGTTTCCCTAAAATAAACTTTTGGTCATCAGTTGCCTACAGGCATTTGACAGTGTTAAGCAGGTGAATACATTCAGAGCAACTTAGGTGAATACATTAGCATATTATTAAAGAAGCACCATCATAGTGGCATCATCACTATGAATTATTTTTCCCACGAATTCAAACTAACTTGAAATATACAGCAGCAAAATAGATAGAAATACTGTGAGCTTCCTCACACAATTGCAATATGGAAATTAAAGGAGAACTTGGCACAAATTCTAACTTATAAGAAAAGCAATTTGAGGTGCACAAACTCTTTATTAAAGAAAACAATGCTTGAATTTTATCCTGTGTATCTACATGAATATGACACTAGTTCAAAAGTGGGCTGCTTGTTTCCATACAATCAATATCTTGCATACAATATCACACACATTTGATTCCATTGCCTTACAATGTAGCTCTTGCACACAGCGCCAGTGCATTTTTCAAAATGTCTCAACCACATTACATAACAGAAGTTTCACAAAATTTCTTCTTTGAAAGGGAAGGAGTGTTGAAGACGAAGAAATATCATGGTACAATCCTGTACATTGTCATATACAGAATGGCTGAAACTTCCAATGATCTTCCTTTGGGATACGTTTTGGAACGACAGCCACCGAGGGCAGCAGAGCTGTATCTTCAGGCATCTCACAAGATGTAAACTTGAGAATGTCTTCATCTTCCATTTCTTCTTTCTTTGAGATTTGGACTTCGTCGTTAGGCTTGGCTAAATCAGGATGCAATTGGTTGTTGGGCATGGCAAGATGATGTTGCATTTGGTTGCTAGGTGTGGTTAGACCATGCTGCATTTGCGGTGTCTTTAGATCATGTTGCAACTGAGTGGCTGTGTTCCATCATTGACGAGTAAATTGAAGAGATAAGGGAGGAGCAAGTTTGAGCCTAAGACTCATGCAGAAATGGTACATTTAAAGATGTAAAGAACAATAACTTGTCCATCGCTATACATGTAGTATTCGATTAGTAGATAGTAAAGTCATTAAGATATATTTTTTCAATTACCATTTTTGCGCATGGATGATCAACACATAAGAAATGTTACCAATTACTCTGAAAAAAAATTGGCATAAATTTTGTGCATCAACTTGCAAAAAAATAAGTTGTCTACAGGGTAAGTGTCTAACCTTTCAAGCACAGTACAGTGTAATTTAAAGACAGCATAAAGTTCTTTGTGATGAAGACATTTGTACCACAAAATGGAAGATTTTTCTATGCTTAAATAAATAATTTTTAAAGAAATCATGGAGATTTCTGCAATCTGGAATAAGCCAGTACAGAACTTTAGCCCATGTCACAAATGACCTGAGATACACACAGAATTTCTATTTACGAAGGGGGACCTACTTTGTATAGGTCTTGGAGAAAGCATCCCCAGAAGTGATGCAGATGCGCCATTAATATTTTTGTCTCTCTCTCTCTTTCTCTTTACAAAATATCAAAAAGAAAATAGCCTTCCATTTATGTTTAATGGACTGAAATGCCAGTGCATAAATGAATAACATACCTTTCATGAGCAAATACATGTAAAGTATCTAGTATTTGTCTCAGTCCAGGTTTGACAGTTGGGTACAAATGTTCTTCATAAGTAGACTGTAACTATGAACTGGCTTATTGCTTGGTTGTTATGAACAGTGCTCCATAATATGCTCCAACGACAAGTGATCCATGGTTTATTTCATAAAAATATGGGGTTAGTGCTAGGGTTGCTATTGGATTTTGGGTAGTTTAGACCCGGTACTCAAGAGGGCGCTGTTGGATGGTGTGATACTCGCCGCCATCTTCATTACGAAGATTGACGACGTAAGTTGCATGCAGCTGTCAGTCAAAGTGGTAGATCCACCCACGGTGCAGTACAGTGTGTGCACTTGCTGTGTATATGTACTGTGAACCAGCTACAATGTATGCATGGCCGGAGAGAATCCCATAAAATGTATGCGAAAATATATTGCATGCATATCATATAGGCGGAAACGGAAGGCCTGAACAGCAGCTGAATCATGAACCAAACTGTGATTTACATATTTCGGCACAGGTACCATGAGAATCGGCATTATTCGGGCATTGGGGACATGGCATCTCTGTAAGCGTTGAATAATGTTGGCGTCAATTGGGCAACTTGCACTGTCCGCCAGCGCATGCATTTTGAAAGCGCCCTCTTGAATGCCAGGTCTAAATACCTTTAAGGGTTAGGTTTAAGATTAGGTATAGTGTTTGGTCCAGGGTAGAAGACTTGAAGTTAAGAATTTGTTTAGTGTGTGGACAGTCAGACATTGACTGAGGAGCAATTGTCATCGGAGCATGTGTGGTACAACTGAACCAGATATACCTACCTCTTTCAACCCTGGCTCTCTTAGCTGGATCCATGTTTATCTCAGCTTCCTCAGAAGCTTGCATTCTCTTACGTCGTCCATTCCTACAAGTCATGTGATGGGTCATGTGACTATCACCACCGGCCTTGAAGTACTCTATACATGGAGTCTGCTGGTTCTGAACTGCTAGTTCCATAACTGTGATTCCTATACTACTACGAAGACTTGATAAATAGGAGAAACAAACGAGTCATTTGTGATTAAATCATAATCTACTGAATTACTTAAATGGAATAATTATTATCCATTAAACAAGGAAATTGAATGCATATAAATACAGATTGAATAAATGGAGTAAATTCTTTCATCCTTAACAGGTGTATTTACTAAAACAAAACTAATATTGACTAGTCATAAAATAATCATATAAATTAGTTTAATTCAATATTCTGTCTCTGCACTTCAGATATGTGATTTTTCATTGGTAACATGTTTTCATAAACTGATAAAAATTGAGAAGTACCGGGGGGCGTTTCATCAAGTGTTTTGTCAGTGATTTTTAACGACAACTGTTATAAGCTATTGAAATCCTTGCATCTGATTGGCTGAGAGCAAATTTGTCGGTAAAAATCACTGACAAAACACTTGATGAAACGCTCCCCTGATATGATTTAACCCACTGCCTATCTGGTGGTCCCTGTACTAAGCCTATGGGAATGAGAGCAGTCAGTAGTCAATATGATAATACATGTACTTACATGTAAATGATTTGAATCAGCTTATAAATGTCAGATACAATAGAGATTAGAGAATAAGACGAAGGAGATGAGAATGAGATTACCTTAAATTAGCACCATGTCCTCTGAGAATATGAAGACATTCTACACTGCCACATCGTACAGCCTTGTGTGCTGCCGTCTCTCCCATGTGATCCTAGAACATCGTAACGGTTTATGATTTAATGATAACAAAAGTTTCTTCTTACAAGTATAGCGCTCATGTCCGTCATGATGCAACTCTCTGGGCGCTCCAATATCATTACCTGATATTGTAGCCGAGCTGCCAAAAATGAATCACTCTAGCATATCAGATACCCATTTACACTTGGGTGGAGAGTGGCTAATGTGGATTGTCTTGCCAAAAAGGAAGGTAGTGCTTGGTTGGGATGGTCTGGAATTCAAATACTCAACCTCTTTATTGAAAGTAAAGTGAATGAACCACTCACCAGGCCACCTCCATAGAAATAAAAGGTTTCTTGCTCATAATCTACTTTCAATGCAAATGTAGTCCGGTAAATGTAGGCATTGCTTAAGACCCTAGTCGCCCTACATACACCTGTACTTGTGGAGAGTGAACATCTACATGTATATAAATCTTTAAAGGAGAATGAAACCCTGGGGAAAAAATCAATTTTAATGAAAAGAGAGAATAGAGAGAAGCAATTTACAAAAAGTTCCATCAAAATCGCTTACGAAATGAGAAAGTTATGATACTTATGAAAGTTTGAAAAGTCTCAATTTACTTTCTATGGCAATCCTCAAATTGGCAATGTTGCTTCAAAGTGACAGGTGTAGTAGTACAACTCTCTATATGTTTTGTACACAAAATTTCATATTTTCCCCAATTATCATTAGAGTTACAACTTGTCTCCTTAGCTCAAGATATATCATGGGAAAATGTATTTGACACAACATATGTTGAGTTCACAAAAAGACAAGCAGGATCTTTAGAGATAATGGAGAAAATATGAAATTTTGCATACAAAACATACTGAGAGTTGTATTACTAAATCTGCCATTTTGAAGCAACATTGCCAATTTGGGAATCACCATAGAAAGTAAATTGAGACTTTTCAAATTTTCATAACTTTTTCATTTCGTAACCGATTTCAACGGAACTTTTTTAAATTGCTTCTCTCTATCCTCTCTTTTCATTAAAATGGATATTTCCCCAGGGTTTCATTCTCCTTTAAGTGGACTCACCAATAGACAATTTGTATCAATCATTTTGACCGGAAAATATTGTACCAGTGGTTCATCAATGAAAAGATATGTCACTGATAGTTCTGTAAATATTTGTTAAACATTTCCAGTATCACATTAAATGACATAAAAATGCTCATGAAGCGAGAAAATGGGGTACTAAAAACCCTTTTCTTTCTTTCTTTTTTTAATTAAATTTTGTTTCAATTCCAAGTCATCCTTTTTAAAATTTCTGTCACTATAATTTACTCCATAAATCTGTATCAGTTACATTACATGTACTTTTTTATTTATATTTATTCTTAATGTGGCAATTTTTCTTTCAATTATTTTTTACAAGACAAAAACAATTACACTGTCTAGCTTCAAATAACACCTTATTAACTGAATATTATTATCGAACCCCAAAAATAATGGCTTCGAAGAAATATAGAAGGCAAATACAATGAATCAATACACATGTATCTGAAGGCATTTTTACCTGCGCATTGATACTGACTCCATTCTCACACACCCATGTCAGGCATGCTGTCTGTCCTTCCAATGCAGCTACATGGGCTAGAGTTAGACCAGTTCCATGGGTAGCAATGTCACATGGTAGACCAGCTTTCACTAACATCTCTAAACATTCAACCTAAATAAAAGAACAAATCAGGAGAAGAATTAAGACAGTGGAGTACTGCACAGAAACGGTCGTTACGAAGGTATACGGCTCCATGTATTGTGTTATCAATAACCTCATAGCTATTGCACAGCCTACACTACATGGGAAACATCATTTTAAGCATCCTACAACCGGGGTTCTCTGCATCTCACCAGCATATACCACCCTCAGTGACAAATAATACCAAGCATGGGGACGACAGAAAAAAAAAAACCCGAATGCAAAGTCTCTCCAAAAAGGGTAGCAAATACTACCAAACTTGCTTTGGTCCTCCTGAACCACTTCCTAGGGATGCTGCAAGACTATCAATTTGAACCAAGGAAAAAACAAATTCATGCAGTGAATCATGAGTGAAACCTGCAATTCATTACATCTCCACTTCGCACTGCATTAATGAGCAGCATATGATTCAGTGCCTACAGCCCTAATATACATTATCATCAACAGGGCCCCGTTGCATAAAACTTACCATTAATGGTAACTCTGCTATCAATGGTAACTACCATGGTAACATCACTCAACAGCCAATCAAAATCAAGGTTTCCATGGGAGTTACCATTGATGGCAAAGTTACCATTAATGGTAAGTTTTATGCAACGGGGCCCAGGTCATCAGTGGAAGATGACCTGTCACTATCAATGTTGTATAATAACAAGTGTAAAGTAAGTCAGTCTACTACTTTCCTGTCCCCATCTTAAAACAGTTACAGTTTTATCATCCAATTGCCATCTTTTCAAAGTGAGTTAGAGGGCTATGGAGATCTATTCATCAAACACTTTAAAGTTAGTCTTCACATGAGTGAAGACATGTATAGTCATGGATTGTATTTCCGAACAGATTGTATTACCGAACGTGTACACTTAAGCGCCTAAAATGGGTTTTCATACGCGTGGGACTATGCGTATGAAAACCTCACTATTGAAACAAAGGTTGTATCTTTTTACCTAGGGATACCTAGGGAAGATACTGAACGCAGGCACTAGGCCGCTGTATTCAGTTCCAAGTTCTTCTTCCTTTTTAAGATGGCTGGATCATTTCCTGGTGCAGGCGACTCATAGTCGTATTTAATCGGCTCACTTTTCCAGCACCTAATCAAAACTACTTCAAAACTGTGCACACTCGGGGCAGTAATGGTGTCGTTGGAGAGATTATTCCATGGTTTACGTATTCGTACATAAAAAGAATTTTCTGAGTTTTGGTCCTAGGAATAACAATTTCTAACTATGCCCTCTTGTCTGATCTCTGGATTGTAATTTACAAGATTTGGTGTTACATCAGAATCGTATTTATTAAAAATCTTGTACATTTCAATCATATCACCTCGAGCCCTCCTGTAAGCTAAAGTAGGGATATAGCTTTCACACGTTCGGAAATACAGTACTTTTTCAAGGGACCAGAACGCCGCATCGGTGGAAAGGGGTTCACTCAGAAGGGAATATCATATTAAATCTACGTTGTTTTTTTTAAATTCCATCAACTTCCTTTTCTGTAGGACTTTGAGCATTCATTATGTAAGTTTGACAGATATTTGTTTGATATTTTATTTGCTATCGTTGATTTTCTAAAAAGTGTTCGGAAACTGGATCCACCACCATACAAGCATGTGGAAATGGGTGATGCATTGTAGGCACCCATAAAATATTTGAAATTGATACCTTCCATTTCTGACAGTTGCTTTGGTGTGTGACTTGATGGTCCAATATAAAACATGGTCATCCTGATGTAAACAACACTCACCCTAACTCCAGACACAAGGCCATAAGAACCATAGAACCAGGGCTGACAGAACATAAAGGAATGGTACCATGATCTCTCCCCCTTTATGTCAGAATCTACAGGATGACATGTAATTGATCTAGATCATCATAAGACCGAAAATTCTGTCTCTCGTTCTGCCCATTCTCTAGCGTTGCGAACCGCGACTACAGAAGTGCAACTACATGCTTTTTGCTGAAATTACATATATTTTTCATTTAAAAATTAAACTAAATAAAACTTCAACTATTGACTGATTGCATTCATTAAGTTAAATTTAGTTAACAAACTTACAACTTACCAAAAAAGATGATTTATTACGTCATCTACCCACAGTCCGTAATGGATGAATGTAATCACTGCACTTTTCGAAAGGTCACACCCGTGCGTAATTATACACAGCGCTGTCGCAAAGCAGTACAGCAATGGACAGGTTTTGGCAGTCAAAAGTTGAAATTTTAAACCATGTGGACATTTCCTGATGGCTTGCTGGGGATTGAACTTCAACAAATCCATCCAAGCAATCGATTTCATGTGAGTACATGTATAACGTAAAATTGGAAGTTTAACATACATTTTAAAATTATTATTGTACATTGTTTTTAGCGACATTGAGGGGTGTCGCAGTGAAAGTCTATGCGTCCTTGTCAGACGCCGTGCTTCGCATGGCGTCTGGTCGGGCTATCAATAATCACTTATCCCATAAACAACACTCATCCAATTAGACCGAAAATTCTGTTCGTTAGCCTCTTGTTTGGGTAGGGTCGGCTCCTCACTTAGAGACAGAAACGCTCCTATCACTCTGCTGTGCAAACTTTCTGATAGCTGACGAACAGATGGCATGTAGTCGTAAAAAGGCTTGTAGACCCCTTTTATAGAAATATTTTTTCAAATTGAATAGATTAGGCCTAGGCTCTAAACATTCACGAATCTGTTCACTTAGTGACTTACCAATTTGACTGTTTTATTCCTTGTAATGCTCCTTTTTCCAGTAATTCAGGGTCCAAGTTATTCTCCGTTTGAAAATCTTGCAGCCGTATTCAAACGGTTTTCACTGCGCAGGAATGAGGATGACATCGCAGCCATTCTAATCTACGTACAAAGGAAAATTATTATGAAGGGAAAAAATCAATGTGTGCGAGTTCATAATGAATTCATCACATTTTTCCCTTCATAATAATAATTCCTCTGCATTATATCCTGACTTATGGATCCTGCGGAGTACCCTCGTAGAAGTAGAAGAAGTATAGATCTAGACCCTAGTTACACTTAGTTAAAACTTAAGTTAGACTACTACTAGTTTCACTGATCTGTTTATGTTAGATCTATTTTTTCTGCTAGGGTTAATATACAATTTTAGAATTTACATGTTCTTAATTTTAATAATAAAGCCAACTTTTTTCAAGGTTGACTTACAGTACACTTTGTTTAATTATATGACAATTGACAGTAGTATCTAATATGATACTAGACTTTTTAATTATGTAAGGTCTACTGAATATAACATGCCTTTCCGTTGTGAGCAGCCCAGTGAGCGGGTGTCCAGCCGAAGAGTGGATCTTGAGCAGCGGCATCGCACACGGACACCACAGCCTCCCCCAGTAGCCCCACCAATGTCGAGAGATCCCCATCTCGGCAAGCACGGTGAAGAGGAAATGATTGCAGCAAATCTTCAGCACCACACAATTCTCTACATTCCGTCTCCATGTTACTTTCCCGTGAACTGTTACTAGTTCAGTAAAATCTTGTGGCTATTAAATTATGAACGTAGACCTATGTGTGCTGTATAAGACTTCAATAAAGTTATTAAAAAGATATTAGACTCTAGTTTTCTTCAGGATGCGACCAGCTGATCTTTCGTAATCCAACATGCGCGCCGCGCTAGTCATGCTAGTCTAGCTAGCTAGCTTTGTTGTCAAACAAATAAAATGGTCGCGCCAGGAAAATACAAAAAATGTAACGCAGATGGCGCTAAACCTCATTTAGCTACGACGTCTAGGAATATTGGAGAAGCTAAGATGTTATATTTTACACAAAAACATAATGTACAGGGGGTTTTAGTTCAGTTGATTTTGAGAAAGCTTTCGACACCGTTTCACACTCATATATGAAAGTATTAATGAAAAAATATGGTATTGGTTCATATTTTTGTAGATGGATAGAAGTATTGTATAATAAGTAGTTAGCTGTGTCATGAATGGGGGTTTTTCCTCAGGTTATTTTGAAATAGGTAGGGGTGTAAGACAAGGAGATCCTTTGTCTCCATATTTATTTTTGTTAATCATAGAAACAATAGCATTGGTTATTCGGAATAAACAAAACTTAAAAGGTATTTCAATAGGCAATATAGAGATGAAGTTAGTAATTTATGTAGACGATTGTCTTGGTTTTCTTTTTAATGGAATTTATGTGGAATGGCCACGATAAGATAAAAAGGAACTATGACACCGGGGGGTTAAAAATGTTGAACTTTAAGTATATGGTTCGACGTGTAATGTGGATTAAGAGACTTCTTTATGGCAAAAATGACATGAAATGGAAGCAATTTTTTGATTATACATAGACGGTAGCCGGGGGGTGGTTAATATTTCTCTGCAATTACAATTGCAATTCCATTAATATTAAAGTACCCGATTTTACTTCGAATTTTTGAATATCTGGAATTATTTACAAGAGAAACAATTTATTGTTAAAGAGACACATGATGAAAATAAAATTATCTTTAACAATACTCCTATTAAAGGTAGGATTTTTCATTTTAATGAAAAACTATTTGATGCTAACATATTTCAAGTTAAAAACATCTGATTGACGCAGAAGGTAATATCAGATCAGGGGATTATTTTATAAGGAAAGGTTTAAATGTAGACGATATATTTTTCCTTAATGATGTATACACTAAGTTACCAGTTTCTTGGAAGGTGAAAAGAAGAAAAGATGATACTTTGAATGACACTCTTGACTTTTCCAACATTTATTTTAATATTAACAAAAGAGTGTACTCTTTTGAGTCTCTGTCTTCCAAAATGCTCTGCAAAATTTTTATTAGTACAATACAGGATTCCTTTGTTTTTAAACGTCCAGATGTATTAAACAGCATTGGCAACATGTGTTTCAATTCCCAGATTTTGCACTCTAGATTGGAAGTTAAGGGAATTTCAGTACAAACTTTTACATAGCGTTGTATTTTGTAATGATATACTATACACATTTCAACTAACTCAATCTAATTTATGCTCATTTGTAAAAAAAGATATAGAAACATATTGCCATGTCTTCTTTAAATGTAAAGAAGTGTCCAGTATATGGAAGGGGGTGGGAAATGAATTAAAAATGTTTCAGCTACTTCATCTGCAATGGATAGATGTGTGATTGGGCTTTAGAGTTAATATGAAAGACAATATATTAGTTAATCATGTACTGATGATTTACAATAGTCGTAAAAATGGAAGGGTCCCTATATACTAGTAAAGATATATACAGTAAGTCTGTAGAGAACTGTAGAGAACTCCGAAAAAAATTGAATATGAAAAAGCAAGAATAAAAGACAAACTAACACTACATTATAAAAAATGGGAAAATTTCACTCCTTAAAAGGAGTGAGGCGTATAATATCAGACATATAAGACATATATTTATATATTTTAGTATCTATATATTTACTTGTATTATTATTTCTATATTTGAAAAAAAATATTTATTGGAATTATTATTATTATTATTACATAAATGTATTTATCTATGTCTTCTCCTCCTCACTCCCTCACTTTCTCATTGATAAAACCACATAATTGTTAGAATTGTGTTTTTATTATTGCAACAGTATGGTTACAGAACTCCACTGATACGAAATACTATAATAAGTAACGTAAAATAAAATCGAAGAATTGAACATCTACTGCATGTAGTTTATCCTATATATTTTTTTAAAGACGACAATTTGACTTATCATGTATACTATGGGTCATAAAGCAGCACCTTCACCATTTTTATTAATTATCTTTGAAAGTCTTTATTCAGATTGCAGATTTTGCATTGTATTATTTGTTTTGGATTGAACTATGTATTTTGTTTACAATGTATGAAAAATAATGTCTCTCTGTACAATTTCTTGTCTTAATATCTGAATAAAGGCCAAAAAAAAGCATGGAAAAAAACAATTCCATGGATCCACGCATGTAATTAGATCCAGTCATTTTCCGGGATTCCCCCTTGATGATGTAATTGTTGAAAAAAAAAATCATATAAAATCACTGATACATATTTGAACACTTTTTCCGATATGTACTTAAACAGGGATAATTAGTGGTTCAGATCAGTCCCATGAGAGAGCAGGGGTTGGTCCCAGTGATATTTTATGGGGACTTTATTAGCAGCCCAAGAAACCTCATAACCACTGTATAGCTCAGGGCTCAGACCAGGTTTGTAGGTAGTCTAAGTTGCAGCCACTGTAGAGAGAAAAAAATGCTGAAAAACACTCCTTCATATTTTCAGAAAGTCAAGGAAATTGTATGAACTAGTCAAGACGCAAGTTTGAATGGTGCCATTGCTATAGCACTAATTATGATTTTTTAATTTCTCATTTTTAACACATGAGCCTATGAGGAAATATTTACAGGTGTGCGACCCTATGCATCAATCTCTAATGGGTGTATGCCTATGTCGGCAAAGTAAATATCAGGTAAATGTTACTCCCTGGTTAAATTTTAATAAAATGAGTCCATTTTAAATTAAAAGCTCATATCCCTGAGATTGCAAAGCACTTAAAGCGCTTCCTTAAGCCTAGCATCCATGGCCTTTAGGATTCTAGGACAACTACCCCCTAGACAACTACCCCCCGGACAACTACCCCCCGGAAAACCACCCCCTGGACGACTACCCCCCTAGGACATCTACCCCCAGGACATCTACCCCCCAGGACAACTACCCCCAGGACAATTACCCCCCAGGACAACTACCCCCCAGGACAATTACCCCCCAGGACAACTACCCCCCAGGACAATTACCCCCAGGACAATTTTTCCGGGGGTAGCTGTCCAGGGGGTAGTTGTTCGGGGGTAGTTGTCCGGGGGGTAATTGTCCTGGGGGGTAGTTGTCCTGGGGGTAATTGTCCTGAGGGTAGTTGTCCTGGGGGGTAGTTGTCCTAGGGGGTAGTTGTCCTGGGGGGTAGTTGTCCTAGGAGGGTAGTCGTCCAGGGGGTGGTTTTCCGGGGGGTGGTTGTCCGGGGGGTAATTGTCCAGGGGGTAGTTGTCCGGATACGGGCCTTTAGTACTCAAGCAATCATTCCAATTGCCTTGGGTACGGCATCCATTGTATTTCGGCTCTGAGTGTCGTGGCAGGGTTTTGAACCATAAACACATATAAGAGAAGAGAGTAGGCCTACAGCCAGTCTTTTCTTTCTTAAAAATATCTGAGGAAGTACATGCATAACGGTGAAAAAGAGAGGAGACTATATCAGGGTGAGAGGGTGAGAGGGAGAGAGGGGAGAGGGGGTGAGAGAAAGACTATAGTGAGACGAATGAGATGACGAGTTGTTAACGAGCCGAATTTTAGTTGTATTGATCAGTAGCATTAAAGTTTTTTAAAAGTTCAGGGTTCTGAACTTATATTCTGAGAGACAGTTACTCAAAGATATCGTGTTCTTATTCCATTGCGTAAGTAAATAAAAAAACACAAATTCATAATATATAGCGAGAAATTTCATCATTTCAAATTCTTAAGGAAAACTAATCGGGAGTTGTAAGATCACATTTCAGAGAAATGTTTCATCTCGCGTGTGGCCAGGGTGAATTTTAAAATTTGAGTCATCCTTTAGCTCAAAGAAAAACATAATTATATCGCAAAATAACAACGATAGCGCACGTTTTTGTTCATCTATATAGGTAGACTATAATGATGCACATACTCCGGCCATATATCTTACTAAATAACGCCACCAGGCACGCAGTTGTTTTCTACCGGATATTCATTAATTTCACTTGGGTCGAGAGTGACAAGTGTAGATTAATGTCTTGCCAGTGTTCCTGTACAGTTTTATCCAAACTCCTGTAACTTATCCATTTGCTCTGCATGGACTATCAATATGAAGGAACCTTAGACCACAATATACATCTACATGAAACAAAAATTCAAAGGCTTTTAAAAGCACCGAGGATCACTATCAATGTCACAAGGCCTACTCAAATTTTCCTCAAAGACAGATAACACTTTTGTATGAACGATTCCCAAAAACATATTCGAATTGCCTCACAGAAAGTGAATACATGTATTTCTGAAGGGATCGTTTTATCAATGCTCCATTTCAGGGGCCGCGGAGCGTTTTTGAAAGTGGGGGGGGGGGGGGCTGATTTGATTTCACTCCTTAATGACAATTTTCGTACATTTTTCCGAGGTTTTATGACACGTGTCTACTAAAAAAAGTTGGGGGCTGCAGCCCCCAGCCCCCCCCCCCCCCCCCCCCGTTCCACGGCCCATGCATTTTGCCTTTACTTCCGAAAAGAATATTTCATATTTACTAATACTCAGTGATGAGCGTGATGGGTCTAGCCAATATAGGTCTAACCATTGCGGGGGGCATGGGTATACCGTCAACGAGATCGACGTCCCACGAGGTCGACAGCCCACGAGACTGATATTGTTAGTCTCGTATTAAGACATCGGTCTCTTGGGTAGTCGGTTTATACTGTGATGTCCTGAGGGATACTGGTGTGATGGGGAGAGGAGGGGGGGGGGGGGGATGCACCGGCCAGTACGGCAGAAGGATGAAATGCAAGAGAAGACAATTAACAGTAAGTAGATAAATGAAAAGGCGAGATAAGAGGGCACCGGTCTTAGCATATAAAGAGAAGAAGACCATAGTGAGGGAGGACTTTAATTTATTGGGGTCGTAACTATCAACTTTGCTTTCTCCCTGTTCCTTAATTTCTCTCTCCCCTGATTCTCTCTTCACCTATTTTTTTCTCGCAATTTTCGATTGAGGGGCCCTTCCCCCTCCTTATAGCTATGCAACTTCCAATACTAAGAGGGATATTATTTCTCATTAACATATTTAAAGGGAAGTCAACCCTGATGTCAAGTTGGTTTTAAAAGCAAAAGGAAACTTACAGAAACAAATCAATGAAAATTTGAATAGTGTTGGTGGGGATGCTGAGGTTTGCTTTTGGGTGAGTGGGAGCATTTAACTGTTATACCAGTATGTTAATCATTCAATTTGTGATATATTATTTTCTCTCATTTGTTTTGTCTTATCAACTGGACCCCTCGGTAGTACAGCTGTGCTGCAATGGCACAGCTGGGCAGGGCGATCCTTCCAATGTTATTTTCTCATATTATCATGTATGTTATTATATATATGTTTTATATTTGGTAAATAAAATAAAATCACATCAAACTGTTATTCATTTTTAGGGTTGTATCAATCAAACACAAATTTAAAGTCAAGGTGTATGCAGACAGGCCACTGCTATTCTGAAGGGAACTTTTAACCAAGACCGAAACTAAAGATTGCGTCTGAGAAAATCATCGAAGGCGAATACTCCGAAACAACTTTAGCAATACTCAAAATTGCGTCAGAGAAAAAAAAACTGATGGAGAAGAGTGGGGGGGGGGGACACATATTTTACGTAATAGCCTATCTTTGGCGATACCCAAGTTTGCGTCAGAAAAAAAGACCAAATAATGTGAATAGAGAGAAAGGAATTTTCAGCAATGCCAAATTGCATCTGAGCAAAACATCGACAGAGAATGGAGAGAATATAAACATTACGTAGTAAACGCGATACGCAGACAGCATCTGAAAAATCATCTATGGAGAATACAGAGAAGAAGAATACATGTCACGTAATATCCTTGGCAATTCTGACCAATCGTGTGACGTATATACAGATACACCTCCCAAACACCCACCTTACAATCTCCACTGATGTCCTGTGCATCCAAGCATGTACCGGCTCTATGAATAGAGTCTCTTGCTCTCCCACTGTGTCTTGAATAGGTCACTACTCAATGTTCTTTTCATTCAAAACAGAAAGATATATATTATTGTACGAATGTCTGTGTATATTGTGGAATACTATTCATCGAATAGCAGTTGAAGGTAGTCGAGGAGTGAGTGATACAACAGACGTATATATTGAGACGAGGCATCGCGCTGTCAAAAACACATTTCAATCTTCGTTAGATGTGAATTACATTGGCAGACGACACAGTATTAACAAACAACCTGACATTCATGGACAATAACATTTTGTTCATATTTAAGCAAAGGACGTACTACTTCCATCAGTTGTGCTGGGTGTATGATTGCTGAACGATCCACGTGGCGTATACACCTGAATGAACAACACATGTATTGAACATTGTACACTTCTCATTTCGAATTATTGTATATATTTCATGAAAAATGGAAGCTGACGAGGCTAACCTAAAAACCCCGGATATTGTCGTCATCGTCATTCATTTCATGGTCGTTCTTGCACTTGGTATCTGGGTAAGTAGATAATACATTGAAGTATATAGTAGTAGTAGCAGTAGTAGTAGTAGTAGTAGTAGTAGTAGTAGTAGTAGTAGTAGTAGTAGTAGAAGAAGAAAATATAGTACTGTGGTAGTAGTAGTAGTAGTAGTAGTAGTAGTAGTAGTAGTAGTAGTACTAGTAGTATAGTAGTAGTAATAGTAGTAGTAGAAGTAGTAGTAGAACAGCAGTAGTAGTAGTAGTATAGTAGTACTAGTAGTACTAGTAATACTAGTAATACTAGGCTATAGTAGTTGTTGTCGTGTTGTTCTTGTTGTTCTTGTTGTTGTATAGTAGTAGTGATAGTAGTAATAGTAGTAGTATAAGTAATAGTTGATGTAGTAGTAGTAGTAGTAGTAGTAGTACTACTAGTAGTATAGTAGTAGTAATAGTAGTAGTAGTAGTAGTAGTAGTAGTAGTAGAACAGCAGTAGTAGTAGTAGTAGAACAGCAGTAGTAGTAGTAGTAGAACAGCAGTAGTAGTAGTAGTAGTAGTAGTATAGTAGTACTTGTAGTAGTACTAGTATATATAGGCTATAGTAGTTGTTGTTGTCGTGTTCTTGTTGTTCTTGTTGTTGTATAGTAGTAGTAATAGTAGTAATAGTAGTAGTATAAGTAATAGTTGCTGTAGTAGTAGTAGTAGTAGTAGTAGTAGTAGTATTAGTAGTAATAGTAGTAGCAGTATAGTAGTAGTATAATAATAACAGTAGTAGTAGTAGTAGTAGTAGTAGTAGTAGTAGTAGTAGTAGCAATAGTAGTAGTAGATATAGTAATATTAGAAGTACTAATTGTAGTAAATGTATTAACGATATGGAGAGTTTTTTAATTTGAATTTTGTTTCAACCTTCATTTTTTTTCAATTTAATGACATTTATTTCCAACTTTTCAATATAAGTGTACAAAATAATAAATGAACAAAATAATGTACAAGTATTTTTAACAAGAATATGAAAAAATTTCGTCAATGGTCATAAAATATTAATACAATAATTATGATTTTACTTTTTGTTTTAAAGGAATAAAAAGTGCAATAGATGAGATTACATAGTGGTGAAGGTTACATGAAAGTCGGTTTATTTTATTCCGAAGCTCCTACACTTTCTTTACACATCGGATTAGCATATAGTAGGACAACGCCCACTGCACACCCTAAGCACTCAATAGATTCTATAGAAGAAAAAACCTTTACTTTACACCACAAGACAATCAAATTACGTCGGGAAGCTTTACAAACATTGGTTTATTCACCAAGGTAGATCCTTTCGCTATGGGATCTGAATCCTTAAAGTGCATCCACTTGTTGATGGGTTTTAAGTATACGGTTATATTCATAAATAAAGGGCAAATCAGTCACAAACAATAACTTAAAGGCCAAGTCCACACTAATATATCAAGTTGATTTGAATAAATAGAATAAAAGTAAACAAGCATAACAGTGAAAATTTTATTGAAATCGGATGTAAAATAAGAAAGTTACGGCATTTTGAAGTTTTGCATTATTTCTTGAAACAGTGATATGCATAACATGGGCGGTATGCAAATGAGTGAACCGATGATGTCACACACTCACTTTTCCTTATGTATTTTATTATATGAAATATCATATATTTCAATTTTTGGCTTCAATAATGTAAAACATGGTTTGACTCTTATAGAACATATGAAATCATCGTTATTGTAACTTATTTTGATACAAGGGAGAGATTCTTTATTATCACATCCATAAAAATTGAAATTTTTGAAATTTCATATCATAAAATACATAAGGAAAAGTGAGTGTGTGACATCATCGGTTCACTTATTTGCATACCGCCCATGTTATGCATATGACTATTCATGAAATAATGCAAAACTTCAAAATGCCTTAACTTTCTTATTTTACATCCGATTTCAGTGAAATTTTCACGTTATGCTTGTTTAATTTTACTCTATTTATTCAAATCAACTTGTTATTAGTGTGGACTTGGCTTTTAATACGTTCTATTTCCTGTAGATATAATCAAATAGACTATAAACACCAGAAAAGATACTAAATAATTGTCCGGTTTTATATTTTATTATCAAATTCTGATTTTGTGTTTGATCCACCACAATACATCCAGACCTCAAAATGAATTATTACAAATAATATTTCCTTGTAGAAATAATCTCATCAGTATGCAGCTCACTGATGAGGAAGCTATGTTGGGATGCGGGTCAATGCTGTGCATGTCAGTCGGGTTGGTGGTGCATCAAAAGAATAAGGGCAAACCATACATAATTGTGCGGTGCACTGAACAGTTCAAAAAGTTCCAAAGGCCCCTGTGTAGTGTTTACAGCATCCTAGAATCAAGATAAATAAAGATGTAGTTTCAATAACAACAGTGATACACTTCTCCTGCAAAGGGTCTTATGACATTTCACAATGGTGTTATGACATGATTATGAGTAAAATATGTCCCACACTTACAATAATATCTATTAAAGTTCAATTTTATGAAAATTAAGCCAAATTGTGAAGTCGAACAAACGGATATACATACATACATAAGGAGGCGTAATGCTTGCGTTCAGTATCTTCCCTAGGTATCCCTAGGTATAAAGATTGGTGAAATTTAGTCAAAAGCCAGCATAATAAACAAGGAAGTTTATTCATATTAGGTTCGCCATGTTGAAGGACATAATAATAACCATAGTTTTATACTGTTTCATGAGGGACTGTATGTGCTTATAGACACCGACTCAAAGGGCAATGCAAGGGTATGCCCTAAAATGCAGTCGATGTATGCAAGATAATTCAATTAAGTTCACGGTCGTTTGGCATGCTCTTTTCGTTACCCAGCCCTAGGCGCTCTATAAATCGACACAAATATTTTGCCGTTTGCATGGATGGAACCTGATTTTATTTCTTTCAAATTTGAATTGAACGAATTGGCCCGATTCCAAACACGCGGTGTGGTTGTACTGTCTTTTGTTCTCAATCAATCTTTGTTCCGTTTTGTTATAAGGGATATGTAACATGTAGAGTCAAGTTCATTAAAAATCTGTGCCACATCTGATAACAATTATATGGATTTCAAATAAAAACGCAAACACACACAAAACACACCTCACACACACCCACATACACTTTTTTTTCTTTTCATGATTTTTATTCCTTGATTCAGATTTTCAAAATGAATATTACATATTAAGCATTAATTACACAATAAAATTCAACAATAAACACAATACAAATGATATAATTCCATAACATGCCATCCATAAATAAACAAACATATAGTACAGTTTAACTGAACAAGATATAGATTTAATATCCAGCACACGCATAGTGTAACACTCTAAACTTATGGCATAAAGCGTATATTTGAAGGCGCAAGGGGACAATCCGCCCCTTCTCTGACAAACTTCTAATTAAAAGAAATTCTGAAATCATTTCAAGATACGTCATATTCATATTTCTATGAAAAGCTCTGGATTTTTTTTTCCTGAAATTTTTCTGCTCGGCCGTAATGTGAAGCATAGGCTGTGAAGCTCTGAAGCTAAACCTCAAAAAAACGAAGAGAATGTTAAGGGGAACGTATTTTCTAACAAAATAAGCCCACCCAAACAAAAATTGAAATCAAACTTTAAAAATCTTCAAAACTTTTAATCCAAATGAAATGTGGTCAAAATACCTACTCTTGCTCGCAAAAGGCTACAAAATAATAAGGTGCTAATGACACTACAACATTTTCTGCAAATGATATCATATCGTTGATCAAAATGATCTCATGATTTACAAATTAGAAAAGATGATATAAAGAAACTTCCATCGCTACCCTCACACGCAAACGAGGGCCCTGAAAAGAGATTTTCTTGCTCAAATACAGAAATCACCATTGGGCATTGGCTCAGATATTTTAAACCCCTGAAGTCAATGTTCGGAAACGCCGCTAAGTATGAATATCAAGTCATTTGGTTTTTACTATACAAAAGAATTAATCATATTCGTAATTCATAATGGAAAAGTATTCATTTATACAAAGCACCGGTCGGATTATGTATGGTGTGATCAGAATATATGAAAATATTTCATTGTCGATAACATGTTTTTATCTTTTAACGTAGTCGGCATGGAAGGCGAACAGGGGAACGACCACGGGCTATTTCTTGGCGGGTAGGAGTATGAGCTGGTGGTTGGTAAGTTCATTTATATTTACTTATCTGTCGTATTCTATTATTATATATACTCTGTCATAATGATCATGAAATTGATAACAACGAATTACTGTCATTAAATGATTTTGAAGGATTTGTATGCATGAGTCCTAAATACGATGATTTAAAAGTTCCCCCAACATTGTTGTTTTTTTCTCCCCTTCTAGTAGTACAGTGTGAGTCAATAAAAAGGAAACCCAGTTTCAACACTTCGTATGGTGCATTCAGTACAGATTTAGTCAAAGATACCCACATTGTTGCCTTTCATATTTTCTTTAATTTGACACATTGATCAATGATATCTGACCATGGACAGCTGAACTGTAGAATTTTTCCTGTCAGATTTAGCTCTGCCCAAGTTTTGAATGAAATGGAAGGTTAAGCCAAGGTTAAGTTGAAAGGTCTCCATGGTTGAATGCACTGATACAAGATGACAGTAACTCCTGATCACAATTCATCCCTAAATTGGGCAAAGACGATTTCGACATGCTTTTTAAAATTGGTCATTGCTGAGTCATCCATGATTATATTTTGGTGCATGAGCAGCCTGTTATCAAATTAAACTGTTAAAGAAGATACTGTCAACTATTAAGCCATTATAATATACATGTATTTCTGTGATTTTACTTCGTTTTAAAGA
Organism: Heliocidaris tuberculata; assembly: GCA_025618425.1. Taxonomy (NCBI): domain Eukaryota; kingdom Metazoa; phylum Echinodermata; class Echinoidea; order Camarodonta; family Echinometridae; genus Heliocidaris; species Heliocidaris tuberculata. The sequence continues at coordinate 20,554,883 of CM046846.1, forward strand.
TATTACGGCTTAAATATGGGTTTCCTTTTTATTGACTCACACGGTCACACTGTATACTGGCATAATAGTACACCCCTTTTAAGATACAGTGAATGGTCTCTACTTTTAAGATGATATATGATGATAAAAATATGCGAATATTTATAGAGGATATATATCATGTTTTATACTGTTAAGATAATGCAAATTAGGAAAATCTGTTTTCAGATTCCAGACCATGCGGCATTGATCCCACTCACGTCTGAAGTAAATGAGATCTGTAGGCCTACCATTCCAAAGAGGAATGATAATATATCCTGCCTCTCTGAGGAGAAAACATGTCGCATTCGATGGCTAAATATATCGCAATATTCACGGTGGATCGATTACTATAGTACGTCAGAACCTGTCTGTAAAACCAGTCAGGAATTCTCCTCTTTCGCTCTCTCTCTCTCTCTCTCTCTCTCTATCTCTCTCTCTCTCTCTCTCTATCTCTCTCTCTCTCTCCCTCCCTCTCTCTTTTTCTTTTTTCTCTATATTTGTCTTCCCTCTCTCTCTTTCCCTCTTTCTTCTATCTTTCTTTCTCTCTCTCTCTCTCTCACACACACACACACCCTCCACCCCTCTCTTCCCCCCTTCCTACCCCCCCCCCCTTCTCTCTCTCTCTCTCTCTCATTTCACTCTCCTCTCCCTTTTCTCCCTTTTACAATATCAATATCACAAAACTGGTTGATAATGATCGGTTATATAGCTGACCATGTTATTCGTGTGACCTTACAAGTCTTACGGTTGATATGTTCGTGAGGTATGCCTTACATCCAGTCTCTGCCTGATTTACCTTTAAATTTATAAGCATATTTACAGCTAGTATTTGCATAATGAATTTCATACATGTACATCAAGCACCCAACTACATTTTAACACTTTTATTTCAAAGTGTCTAATTTACGATCTGATTTGCTAAAATGAATGTCAAACCTTATAACCTTGCATTTTCGTGATTAGTTTCAAATCGAATTCGAGTAATATTTTTCTAACATTAAACATAAGTTTTCTAAGATAATACATTATTTTTCTAAGATAATACATTGATTTTCAAACATAATACTCAACCTGACAGTTCCTTACGATATATGCATGTACACTGGCTCATCTTATGCTGATAGGTACTAGGCCGGTATAATGAAATTATTCAAATACTTCATTTGTACAGTATACCATCGTTCAAATTGAATTTGGTCCTGCATAGTATAGTACTAGTAATTCTTTCACTCCTTCACTCGTTCCTTCTATTGCCTTAAACTATTTCTACTCGATGCTTGTTCTATTTGGGGTTTTTCAGAATTTTCCTCTCTTTCGCAGGGCCGTCGATCCGTTTTCAGGATTGGGAGGGGAGGCAAGACAGCCTAACGTAACGATTTTCATTTCGCACATGATTTTGTTAACGCCTCTTAATTACCAGCTTCTCCACGGTTACATGTAGCAGGGGATATTAAAGAATTCGCGTGCGGAGCACGCGTCGAAATTAAAGTCTGATCGTGTAATAAATTTTGTGTTTCATTGTTTGGAAGGTTTTTCATTTCCCACGTTTTGCATCATTTACACCTCCGGATTTATTGGGGCCGGGGGAGAGGGCAAACGAAAAGTTTTCCCCCAATATTTTCTTGGGGGATAACTGCCCCCTGCCACCCAAGGAACGACACCCCTGATCTTTCGTCTCCCTCTGTTTATTGTAAACTTCCAAATTATATTTTCCTCGTTTCTAAACCAATCATGCAGAATTGTGTTGATTAGCAGAAGAGATTGGGTTGTTTTAATTTGTATGATTATTGTTTCAATGAAGTTATATGCCTGGTTTATCATATTAAACTCCCCTAAGTATAGAAAGCGCAATTGCAATTTCAATATTTTGTTCTCATCTGTATGTATTTAAAATGTCGATTTATATAGTTTAATGCAAAAATATTCTATAAAATATTTCTATGAAATTACATCCATTGTTGCAATGAATAAATGAATGAATGAAATAAATGGTTTAATCACTATAAGTGAAATCATTATTATTGTAATTGTTTTTGTTATTACTATTATTATTATTATTATTATTATCATTATTATTATTACTATTATAATTACTATTATTATTATTATTATTTTTTATTATTATCGTTAGTAGTATCATTATCATTATTATCACTATTATTAATATAATTATTATTATTATTATTATTATTATTATTATTATTATTATTATTATTATGATGATTATTATTATTATTATTATCATTATTATTATCATGTTATTATTACTATCATAATTATCATTGTTATGATTATGATTATGATTATGATTATGATTATGATTATTATTATTATTATTATTATTATTATTATTATCATTATTATTATAAATAGTGGTATTATCATTATCATCATCATCTGTGATTCTATGACAATCCAGGTTGGTCTCTCTCTATACGTGAGTAACATCGGTAGTATACACTTTATCGGACTCAGCGGAACGGCAGCTAATAATGGTATTGCAGTCATCTCGTATGAGTTTCACGTAAGTCTGATAACCATTTCCCTCTTCTCTTAATATGTACTTTATACAAGTCGCTTTCATTTCTCCATCTTTCTTTCATCAATATCGGCATACCTGTAGCGTTGCTAGAACATTTGGAATGGAAATGTGATCTGGAACAAAATCCTTTCCAACATTTAAACTGTATTCCCGTATTATTTTTAGTTTTACTAAAATGAACCATAATATCAGCCTCTGTAAAAAGCGAACACATTAGACCTACAGGGAAAAAATACGAAGAGATTCACTAGGCGTATATTAATATAAAGTATATGCTAAAAGCCGTTTTGCACAATCAGCGAGAAAGCCTCGTGGTCGGGGGAAGAAAAAAAAAAAACGTCCGGAAAAAAAAATAGCGGGTTATTTTGAAGTGACGAATTTCTTTGTTTGGAGATTGAAAAAAATGATGCTGCCTTTCTTGGAAACGTGAATGTCTTATGAGACATTTATCTCTCCAGACAAAAGTTTAAACAGAGTCAAGACAAAGCTTCGTTTGAAAATGTTTAACACATTTCCATGAGTTTTAATGATATGATAGGCTTTAATCCAGGACCTAACCAAGACAAACTCTGATTTTAATAGGTCCCCCATATAGTACTCTATGAAGACCATTCATCGAAATGATTTGTTATAGATGTGCGGTATTTGTATTGCTCTTTGTAATTATGTAAATTAATTCACGTACCTGTTAATGTAAATGATCATGGAAACATATATAAATAACAAAATAAAAGCAAAACAAATATATTCATCCTGTATGTCGTCATAGTGATAAATAATTCATCGTGTGCTGAAGAAGACATTATTCCGTAATCTTGCTTCAATCTTTCATAATATTCCCCTCTTTCTTTGCATCTCAGGGACTTTTCTGTCTATTGTTACTAGGATACATCTTTATGCCAATCTACATAGCATCTGGGGTAAGCATTGTCATGGTATAGCACTAGTAATCCGAATGATGATGATGATGATGATGATGATGATGATGATGATGATAAGGATGAAGAAGATGATGATGATAGTGATGATGACGAAGATGATGATGGTGATAAAAATGACGGGGATAATGGTGATAATGATGGTGATGACGGTGATGATGATAAAGATGGTGATGATGACGATAATGATGATGATGATAACAGTGATGAAAACAATGATTATAATGGTCTGAGTATTATGATGTTGATGCTGATAATAATGGTGACGATGATATTGATGATGATATTCACGATGATGATGATTATTGTGATGATAATGGAGGTGATAATAATGATGATGATTGTGATGATGACCGTAATTAATGAGGAGGCTGATGATGATGATGATGATGGATTGATGATGATGATGGATTGATGATGATGATGATGATGATGATGATGATGATGATGATGATGCTCATCATGAATTGTATCGCATTAAAGAATAATTAACTAAGATGAGATAGTCATTGTGTTGCAGGTTATCACAGTACCTGAGTATCTACAGCTTCGCTTTGGTGGCTCAAGACTGAGAGTCTGTTTATCAGTTGTATCGATTGTCTTCACTATCGTCACAACTCTCGCTGTAAGTCATATTCAAGACAAGCCGAGTCAATATCAATTTCATTTTCTCCGTATCCCTATAATAACTCAGATAACATTAGGGAGCATTATATAGGTCTACCCTTTGACAAGTGCAATGTATATGGTTATTGTTGTCTCATGCGTTCAACTGTATAATAAATAGTTTGTTTTTTTAATTAAGCAAATTATGTCATTTTCCTTGTTATTTGATCTGATCAAAGCTGTTCATTCTATCAAATAGAATTGTAAAGCATACCAAAATGTCGATGATGTCTGTAACGTATTGAACAAAATACTTCATTTACCTCCTGAACAAAGTACTATTATGAGAAAAAGAGCGAACATGATTACTGGCCAGGTTAATTTGGTGAGGAGAGAGGAGGGAATGTGGAGGGAACAGAAAATGCAGACGTATGTACATAAAATAAAGAAGGGAACTGCATAAACAACAAGTAAAAAAAACCCAGAGATATTGATAATAATAATAATAATCATAATAATATGTCTTGTTTACCCAGGGTAGCCTCATCAGTATTATATACTGTTCTCCCTGAGGGCCCTGCAATTATAATTATTATTACCCCGGCTTTAGCCTAGCGATCATGGTAAGGCGCTCAAGCATTCAAGGAATTTCTTCCTACTGAAATGTAGAGATTAATGTCTCGCCAAAGGACATTAGTGCCGTCGCAGGGAATCGAACCCCGTACCTTGTGATCTGCAGTCTGGTGACTTGTCCACCGTATGTTTACTGTATGTGAATTTAGAGTTTTTGTGAGTTCCATACAGGGCATATTGAAGTAAACGCGCAGAGGAATATGGCCTGGAATCTAAGTTTCGTCCAAATAGAAAGAAAAAAAACACATTCTTATGTATTTCGATGTGGAAGCTGTCAAGCAGGAGTACAATTGGTGAAGGCTCTTGACTGTAATATAAGAGGTCCTGGGTTCAATCCCTGCTCGAGGCTTATCATTTGGCAAGGTGTTTCACGTATATACCCACATTTTGTTCCTCTTTCCCGAGATGTATTTTATTTCTACGTGGCAATGCTGGATTTAATTTATTTACGTATTTATATATTTTTTATTTTTTTATTTTTTTGAAATTTATTTATTCATTTATTTATCTATTTATTTGTTCATCACTTCATTATTTAATATCTATCTCAGTCTGAGATTCGTATGTCTTTCAACCTCTGTTTCAGTCTGAGATGTATGCTGGTATTGTAATCATACAACAAGTTCTTGGCTGGAATCTCTATCTATCCCTCATCTTGTTGCTTACAATGACTGCTGCCTATACAATGGCTGGTGGTCTTACTGCTGTTATCTATACTGATGCTCTTCAGTCATTCATCATGATCATCGGAGGTTTCATCCTCTTCTTCATCTGTAAGTTACCCATTTAAGAATAACACTGAATAACGGCACTCAAGTTTTACGTCTTGTACCGATCAAAATCGCAAGAATGATCAGAAAGCCGAAATCGGACAAAATGAACGGAAACCATAACGAAGCGCGTAAAAAACAAAGTGCCAGGCAAAAAGGTAAAAACGTCAGAGGTAGTAGAAAAAAAAAATTGAAAATAAAAAATTAAAAAGTAATGGACTCTGGTTTGCTGCCAGAATAGGTCTTTCTTCAATTCTATTTTTTGATTTTGAAGTACAAATCATTATTTTCTTTATAATCCTACTGTAGAGGACAGGTGTCGTAGTCGAGTGCTTTAAGCACTTGAGTAGAGATGGCAAGGTCGTGGGTTCAATCCCCGGCACGGAACTTATGTCCTTAAGCAATGCATCTTATATATCCGTATTATTTCTTTCCATCCAGGTGTTAAATGGATAGCCGGTATAGGATGCGAAAGTCGTTATTATGAGCATCTGTAAAATGGCGCCTGGCTGGAATGCTCCCCAGTGAGTGGAAAATTAGCACCCAACGTGCGTATAAGCCTGAATCCGCGTTATCTGTAAAGCGCTCAGAGATAAATTAGCAAGCATTATATAAACTGAGAAGTTTCATTTTACTGTAGGTTTTCTTTTCTTAGTAGCTCCAACAGCATTTGGTAATGCAATTAGAAATCCTATAATGCAAGAATAGATTCTTTGTATAACCTTGAACAAAGATGTGTCAACGTGTATACTCGGAGTGATATTGATGTGTTTTTCTAGCTAGTTGACATTTATACTTTTCTAAGTGGATTGATTTCTGTTTGTTTGTCCTGTATATCCTTTAGCCATGGTAGAAATAGGTGGTTTTGGTGCCCTCCGTCAAGCTTACATGCACGCCATTCCCAATTCCACTCTTGAAGATATGACCATTAACCCACTCAATGCTACAAGCTGTGGCATACCATCAGAGAATGCTTGGCATATCTTCAGATCAGCGGACGCCGGAGACTACCCGTGGCCTGGGGTGGTGTTTGGTATCTTCTTACTCTCAGCTCAGTATTTCTGCACTAATCAGGTATAGTGGGAAGAATACAATATTTCGAAGAAGCACAAACATGAGAGATTTCTGAGGGGCTTTCATTTTCTAAGTGAGATGGAACGAAAATTTGGGGACTGAAAAAGAATGAGAAGAAGATGGTGCTAAAAGCCTTTAACTTAATCAGTTAAGAAAAATATTGCTGGTAGGGGTATACCATTTTATCTTTTATTTTTTTTTAAGGAGGCTGTGAATCATTAAAGTGAATGTCAACTACTTTCAATCAAAATACCAATCGAATTTTTTATTTTTCTTTTCTTGTATATACTTCTCGTTTTCTATTCTTAAAGTGCATAGAGACATGCAAATTTACAAATGTGTTATGCGCTATATAAAAACGTTCAATAATTATTATTATTATTATTATTATTATTATTATTATTATTATTATTATTATAAGACTTAAAAAGAAAGGAAAATTAAGACAGGAACATTTTTGCATTTCATGTGATTCAAAGACAAGGCACCTCCAGTAATTTATCCACTTTTGTCAAACTTTCAGTTTCTCGTCCAGCGATCAATGGCAACCAAGAATTTTACTCAAACCAAAGCCGGCACTGTGTTCGCAAGCTATCTCAAAGTTTTACCTCTTCTTCTAATGATCTACCCTGGTATGGTCAGCCGAGCATTATGGCCTGGTACGTACAACTCACTGACAGATTAATGGGCACAGCCGGCCCATGCCCCCCCCCCCCTTTATGATATCCAGATGCCATACCTTATACACCCCAAAATGTGTGTCCCCTTTCAAAATTCGAACCAAAATTCATGGCATCTGAAAATGTAATAATCTTTCTTCGTGTTTCTTTTTCTTCTTTTTATTTTTTTGCTTGTCAGATATTTTTATGAAATGTGCCCCCTTTTTTGTTGTTGAAATCATGAAATCCTGGATCGGCCCATAGTATAACTGTCATCGTCGTCGCTATCGTCACTGCCATTATCATTCATTATCCATTCTATAATGATAATAATAATAGTATTTTGTTATTTATTCTTGTTCACGGTTAGTATTGTCATGGACCTACTACGAAGTAGGTCCATGGTATTGTTACTCAGTTACTCAGTGGCGATTTTAATCATTGCAATACGATCCAAAGAACCTGCCAACATTTTCCCCACTCTAGGTCCATCACCTACAGACTGTCTACAATGTATACACAATAAGCCCATACATGAACGCTCCCTTTTTTCTTTTTTTTTTCGATGCCTTTATCTGGCATTATTTCTCTCTGCTTTGTCCGCATTGCTTGTGATCCGTATATGCTTTATATTATGTAATTTATTACGCAATTTTCTGTTTTTCTTTATGGTATTTCCTTATGTTAAAAACAATTTTGTTGTGATACTAAATGATGCACACTTTAATTTGCAATAAATATTGAGTTGAATTTAATCGAGTTGAACTGAGCAGTAGTTCAAAAGGGAGACGCCTGATGAAAGATATGAATGAAAATGTGATCTATTTGATATATTTGTCATATTTCTAGACGAAGTAGCATGTCTTGATCGAGAGGCATGCACCGAAGTCTGTGGAAACCCCAATGGATGTACTGATATTGCATACCCACGACTGGTGTTAAGATTAATGCCCACAGGTACAGATAACTTCGAATAAAATTGTTATTTCGAGAATCATTTCCCCTTGGATATATCAATACAAGTTTTGTTCAGGAAAATTACTATTTACTGTTTACTTATGAAAAGGGGTAAATTTACATGAATCAATACAAAGCAAAGTCTACATAATCATAACGGTGTTCTAAATATGACTATCATGAGGTAAAATATGCAAAACACATTTTCTATTTGAAATTAAAAACTATTCTCTATAAGTGAATAAATCATGTAAGATATATTTATCATTGCGTGATTTATTTTGTTAATTTTCAAGTCATATGGTTCTTTTTCTCCTCGCAACTTCGAAGAGATTTTTTTTTTTTTTGTAATTATATATTTTCACTCCATTCTGTCACAGAAATAATTATCATCACATCAAAGATAGGCCTATTCATGAAAATATTGTAGATCATGTCTGATGAAATGCGATTATAGTGCATCAGGGTTTAAACACTGATCCAGACGAACTAAATAAAATTAGAATAAAAGTGTTGGGGAAACAAGGCATAACCAAATCTATATTCATATATATTTGTAAGAGTAACCCCATTATCTTCAATCAAAACCCATCTATAGACATTTTAATGTATTCAGTTTGAAGTACTCATCAACGTGAACATAATCAGTGCTCATAATTTGACTGTTCTAAACTTTTTTTCAGGATTAAAAGGGTTAATGTTTGGAGCCATGCTTGCAGCCTTGATGAGTACACTGACTTCAGTCTTCAATAGTTTAAGTACTCTGTTCACCATGGACATTTGGACAAAGATCAGACCCGTTGCCAAGGAAACAGAACTATTAATTGTTGGCCGGTAATGTTCTAATAAAGAATATAATTATTTTCTCTTCCCAAGTACTTATTTTTTTAGGCTCCTCACATTTTACCTTCTCATTTTACGATTTTGCTTTCATGTCTGTATCCTGCGAAATTTACTGCTCGTTTACTGTTAGTTTATTCAATACATCTATCTGTTTTGTTACGTAACCGATTTATCAGCTTGTACGAATAATGTTTTGATGTAATTAAGGAACAAATAAACTTTGAATGAACTTCAAATATTATACAAATCACGCTTAATAGTCAGTTCAAATAAGGATTTCAATAATAATTGTGTAGACTATAGTGATACATCCTTCATTAATAATATTCTATTGTGTAAAGCTCATATCGCATTGTGGTATCACTTTTCTTTGCGCTTCCGAAAAGTGCTTTGGTAAGTATTACACTGAAACTAGATGCAGAAGCTGTTGCCACCGCACAATGCATTCCCCAAAAATAACTCCTGTCAGGTACTCATTTTACACCTGTGTCGAGAGAGCTGTTATTATATATGTATTATCCTTTGTATTATGCCATTTGATTTATATACTTATATTTTGCTTTCTCATGTACAAATGTAAACCGATCGTGGAAACAAATCAAATCAAAATCAAATCAAAATCAAAATCAAAATCAGAGTCAATGGTAGATAAAATGCTTCGTCTAAGAACATTAGCGGGATTCAAACTCTCACTCTCTCGATAAGAACCCAATTTAACCACTGCACTATTATGATACTTTCATTTCCTGTATAATCACATCGTTCAAATCATTTTTGTATCATAAGGATAATAATCATTTTACCCACAAGACTGTGAACTTAAGGCAGATATTATTTCTGAAGCTTCGTGTGTGAATGTGGGCGGATGCGTGGGGAAGTCTGCAACCCCCCTCCCCACCCCCTTACGTTTACTTTCATAATTTTTATTATTTGCTTTTTTTTTCTTCATTTAACTCCTTAAAGAGCATTAGTTAACTTTCAACTATTATTTGCAGTTCATGTTGTATATACTGGGCCCCGTTGCATAAAACTTACCATTAATGGTAACTCTGCTATCAATGGTAACTACCATGGTAACATCACTCAACAGCCAATCAAAATCAAGGTTTCCATGGGAGTTACCATCGATGGAAAAGTTACCGTTAATGGTAAGTTTTATGCAACGGGGGCCTGGTGTATAATGGTAATGGATATTTACTATTATTTCCAGGGCATGTACAGGTGTAATGGCAATCATAGCTGTACTCTGGCTACCACTTATCCAAGCTTCGGGAACCGGTCAACTCTTTGTCTATATCCAGTCTATGACGTCATATCTAACCCCGCCCATTTTCGCTGTCTTCGTTGGTGGTATGTTCTGGGAACGAGTAACTGAAAAGGTAACTATATAGTGAACAGAAAGTTCAGATTTTTCTCTTTTTTTTACATAAGGATTAATAAGAATGATGGTAATAAAAATAATGATAATATTAATAATTTTTAAAAAAGAGATAATTATAATAATCGTCATCATCATGATAGTAATAATAACAAAATGATAATAATAATGATAATAATAACAATAATAATAATCATAATGATGATAATTATATATATCTCCATCCTAAGGGGGTGCTCAATGGGCATACGTACAACGAAGTACTAGTAGTATTGGCTTTAACCAAGTTGCCTATCATGCCTATAGGAGCTGAAAGTATTCAAAGAATTAAATTCCTACCGGGTACCCTTTTACTACACCTGGTTGAGAGTGGCAAATATAGGTAAATGTCTTGCCAGGGGCGTCGATCCTGGGGGGGGGGGGGGAAACATATCATTTTGCCCCCCCCCCCCCATAAAATCCGGAGGTGTAAAATAAAATAAGGAAAAACTGATGCACAACTCGGGAAATGAAACCTTCCAAACAATGAAATACAAAAGGTTTTACACGGTCAGACTTCAATTTCGCCGCGCGCTTCGCGAGCAAATTCTCTAATCTTTACTGCGTCATGTAACCGTGGAGAAGCTGTTTTTAAGAGGCGTTCCAAAAAATCATGACGCCATTAAAAAAACGTTCTGAACATACATAATTCAATTCAAAGTTTAAATTTTCATATTTATTTAGTTTTTTTCTCTATTGTTTATATCTTATTAGTGTTTATTTTTTCTATTATTTTGTGTTATATCTTCTCTACTCAATTTGCTGTTATGTAAGATATATTTTCCCATCATTTTGTCGTTTGGCATGTGACATTTAATTCCATTTTCTGTTCATGATATCGATATACATACTTTATTTAAGTTCAAATTACCATCATATCTTTATCAAGGCTATGATGATCAGAGGCAGCGCTCCGGGGAAGGGGGGGGCAGGGGGGCAAAGTGCCCCCCTCACTTTTTCAAGTACCCCAAAAGTGCCCCTTTTCATAGCTGATAAGTGCCCTTTTCTTCGTATAGTGCCCCTTTTTCTTTCTAATCAGTGTCCTTTTTACCTTCTGATGAGTGCCCCTTTTAACCTCAGAAATAAGTGCCCCTTTTGTTCTCTGATAAATGCGACATCGGTAGATACATATATATATATATATATATAAAGTATATATATATGGGTATGTATAAAGTCCACAAAGGAGCCTTATACATATAGCTCCAAATAATCAGAGAGGCTTCATAACAATACATTCCCCTACTGATATCAGCACAATAGTGAGGCAGTGGAGCAGGGGGTAGGAGGGGCCCAATGCCCTAAATTATACAAGAATGAGCAGTGCTCCTAAATTATAAAAGGAACGAGGACAATTTTTTTTCTAAAATTTTCAAAAGCTCGCTCGCATTTACTATTATCTTCTTATCATATTTAGAAAATCGCTGTATATAATTCAACACCCGTTGCCTTCAGCGTTAGAAATAAATCTTAAAGTTTTTGCTCGCTTGCTTCGCTTGCTCGCAAATGATTAATCAGGCTATTACACTCAAGTGCAAAGAAGTTTTTATCTAGAACCTAGAACTGTGTATTGATCAGAATGTAACGGTATACTAATGTTTCGAAGTGGTATTTTCCGCCTTGTTTCCACCCTTTGTAGGTGCTGCTTTTTGTTGGTGCCCCCCCCCCCCCCCACTTTAAAAGACGCACCGCCGCCCCTGATGATTGAATTGAGTGCGAAATGATCATCGTTACGATAGGCTGTCTTGCCCCCCCCCCCCAATCCGAAAAATGGATCGACGCCCCTGTGTCTTGCCAAAGGATATTATTGCCGCGGCCATGACTCGATGGATGAACCATTTTGATTCACTGTCCGGCAATGCATCCATTGCACTACGTCTCTATATATTTTACCACCTTTCTTTTGTAAAACTAATACTGTATTCATTTACCATCATAATGACAATACCACAACTCTCTATCTCACTAGGGTGCATTTTTCGGGCTTCTAGCCGGTGTAGTTGTTGGTATTCTACGTATGATCCTGGACTATACCTATCCAGGCCCAGGATGTGGGCAGATTGATAACAGACCAAGTGTCATCACAGACTTCCATTATCTTCACTTCGCTTGTGTACTCTTCGCTATCACTCTCATCGTGATCATCATCATCAGCCTCTTCACTCAACCCATCCCAAGTGAAAAGGTATCATTATATCAATCTACTGGAAGCAGAGGCTGAGCTACGGGGGCATGGGGGCACATGTTCCCCCCCCCCCCATGTGATGGCAAAATAAAAGAGAAAAAGAGAGAGAAAAATAATACGACCCCCTTCCACCTCCGGCCCCCTAATAGATGTTCTTATAAATTTATCAACCCAGTAAGTCAGCTCCCCCCTCCCCCCCCCCCCCCATGGTGTTATTGCCCCTCAATGGTCTCAACCCATTCCCATGCATGCTATGTTACTGTTTTGATGTTATGTCAAATGTTGAAATACTGGTAAATGAAGTAGTCAGATACACGAGTATACCAGACAAAGAAATGGTTCAGTATGTATTAACTAAATTATGAAAGTTACACAAATTGTATATTGTTACGACTATGCTAATCACCCATTCTCATAATATTCTAGTATGAACGCTAATTCACATTCATATATTCACTTTTATAAGTAAGAATACATGTATTTATTTTTTCCTCATTCAATCATGATGAGCTATTTATTGAAATCATTCGCTGATCCTTATAGTTGATACGTCTAACATGGTGGACGAGGCACAGCAAAGTCCCACGAGAACCGATGGATGACTCATATAAGCCTGTTGAGGTGCCCCCTACTCGTGAGCAGTTGGAGCTTGAAGATGGTAACAATATCATATCCATTTTCTCTCCTTCGCTCTATCTCTCTATTCGTCTCTCATTCGTTTTTTCTTTAAATATCTTTCTCTCCCTCTTCCTTTGTAATGTGTAAATCCACAATAATGTTGGTGACAAGTCTGAATTTATGTTCTCTTTGATTCAACTTAAAATTGCTACGATAGCCCAAACCATGTGTTTACAAAATGCTAGGTATCAGATGGATTTGATAACGTCGTGAAGCGATGCAATCAGGGGGGCGTTTCATCAAGTGTCTTGTCAGTGATATTTACCAACAAATTTGCTCTCCGTCAATCATATGCAAGGATTTCAGTAGCTTATAACAGTTATTGCAACTTGTCATTGATGACAAGTTTTATGAAACACGGCCCAGTTGCGGATTTAGGGAACACAACTGGTCCGTGCCCTATTTTTAGAACCAAATTTGGCATACAAGTACATAACAAAAAAAAAATTGCAGCATGGTGTATTTTTTCGGCATGATGCCCCTTCCCTTTAAACAAAAATCTTTGGATCTGCCCCTGATTGTGATAACATGCCACACCTTGATATCATCTTATTTCACAGTTGAGATCAGTGATCCATCTTGTGCACGTCGAACCTGTGGTATACTATGTGGGATAACCTCAGGCAAGGCTCCTGATCAACCCAGTGAGGAGGAGCTAAAGAAGATAACATCTCTAGAAGAATCTCCATTCTGGCGTCGAGTCATGATCGCTAATCTCATCATCGCTATAGGATTCGGAATCTTTCTCTTTGGGTTTTTTGGTTGATGACTTGCAAAATTATTTTTAACATGTATATAGTTGAATTCACAACATATTTTGTCCAAGATTTTACTTTTGTAATTTCTCAAGAGGATTTGTTTTGTTTCATATTCCTGGAAAATGTAATTTACAGGGTGGATGACAATCTTTCTCAGAGAATCCACCCTGCCTGGTATTTATTGTGATTTTATGTTAATTTTGAAGAATAAAAATTTCTCTCTTGAAAATAGCTCAGTTTTTATTAGAATGAAATATGTAAACCATGTTATGTGATAAATGAGAGTTGATGTATGGGTGGAAGGGGATTTTAGTGGAGATTGACGTGATAAGTATATGCCGCGGATTGAATAAGGAACATAAGAAACAACGACTTTAGAAGAGGTGTCATAGTTGACTGTTCTAAATAGTATGGATGATATATTTTTTGTCAGTGTAAGAAATTTTTACCGATTTGTTGATAACCTGAGCAAAAATTCGTCTTGGATAAAAAAAGTTTCATGATATGCCAGACTGCATGTATTTTTATACTAGATTATTTGTTAAAATAATGGTTTTGGGAAGAATTGTGGACGGGTAATCTGACTGACTTTTGCTCCGGGTTTTATTTCATCAAAGGTATAAGGTTAGTTTTGGGGTAGGGATTTGATTTTTGGTTAGGTAAAGGTTCAGGGTGAGGGTTAGTTTTATATATATATATATATATATATATATATATACACACAGCAGTGTTGTATTTGCTATCATTGTACGTTTTATATACTTGAAAAATCACTTAATTATTAAATCTATTATGATTTAAACTGTTCCACCAAGTCCAAACATACAGTATGTTCATACATTATAGGCCTTAACAAATATGCAAAATACCCTGTAGGATGAATTAGGGTATTGAATACTTGAAAGAAATGGTGTGTGCTCTTTTGTTGCAGTTTTTTATCCTGTTTTAAATTTTTTTGTTCATAGTCTGATAAATGACTATTTTAGTGTAAATAATAAGTTTTCCCCTTTAAAAAAATATCTTTCAAACTTTAATTTGACAATCATATGAATGCAGTCATAGATATAAATTTACATAGATTTAAATGGACTTTATTTATTGATCTAAATATAAATACATTTATAAATACATTCTATTTCTCACTTTCATGTATATGTAATAGTAAATGCTTGAGGAAAGAAATGTATTACAAACTGTTGGAAGATGATTCGATAAAGACCAAACCAAAAGGCAGATTCCTCTGAATGTACTGATGTAATATGTAAAAGTTTGTGGATGATCTTATGTTAACTGTTCAATTAAAGTAATGTCATAAATACAGACAATGGGCTTGAACAGCAATTTATCCATTTGGGCAATTCCATGGTTACTCACGTGACTTTTGGAGAGGTTTTGAGTTGCACCTTAAGCTCCTGTTCTCTTAATACAGGTGTTCGGTAAACGAATTTCAGTTAAAAACATGCACACATATTAGAGTACCTAAATACAGTATCAAAATTTCAGAAGAAGAAACATACTTTCTGCAAATCCTGCAAATGTTCGGTTACTCACATTACATTTCTAAAAAAAATAATGTAACATGTTGATGGAAAATCTTTTCCATCAACAACTAAGAAAATGAAAATTTAATTTCCTATACTGAGAAAATGGGAGAGGAGCTCGCAAGATACATCACAGAGTTGCCAATCTGTGTTTGATTGATAACAATTTATCGGAATTTGCTTAAACTTTAACTCATTTGTTTCTCTCATTTTCCTGTTTTTATTGAAATAAACTAAATTCCACGGTGGACTTCCCCTTTAATGCCATCACCTTACAAACTAACTAGCTACATCTCAATTATGGATGACATTGCAAAAGGATTAGATATAATTTTTTATTCTTAATGGTCATTCTTCCTGATTTTAAGGTCCGGATGCTAACATGACTGGGGAAAATTGAAACTGTGGAAAATTGAAATTGTGGGATATTGTAGACCTTCCTGTTTGAGGAATGACACAGTCAACTACATGTACAATTCATGGGACAGTGTTGTGTGACTTTGCCTTGACTAAGAGATAAGGAATTGTCACAGACTGAAGGTATACATTATCCCAAAACCAAATGCTTTATACTATTCATGTGACTATTAGGAAACTAAATAATGAAAACTTTCATGTTTAAATTTAATCACATGGCAATTGTTTTTAAAAATATAGCTGTATTAGGGTCATACACGGTGGCCTTATGATGAAACATGTAGCTATATGCCTAATATCCTTTGCATACTAGGCATCCTTTCAATTACATTATCAAGCGCATGAAAGCAATTAGGGAATACACCAGCAATTCAGAGGAATATTTGTTCTTTTTAAAGTCATTTTTTTAAAAGATGTCACACTCACATGGCTTGTCAAAGCCTGCACAAATTTCTGATGCAGTCCTACCTCAGGCGACTGATACATAGTGTGCAACAGGCTTTTAACAGAGCATTGGGTCAGTTAAGTGTAAATAAGTCGGTAGAAAGCAGACTGATTTTTTAGATCTCGATAAAATACATTTTGTCATTAATAATATATGCTCAAAACTGAACATTAAAGACGTTCACACATAAAGACATTGTTTGTACATGACTACATTTTATTGATTTCATCTAAATCACAAGGCATCACTGATTTATTTTTATTCAGATTACCTATTATTAATGGTTATATCAAAATAACTACTATCACACATAACATTTACTGTACAATTAAATACTAGGTATAACAAAAATGGACATTTAATCATTAGTAACTCCAAAGTTGACTAATGATTGAAAGTGTCCATTAAACTCATATCAGACTGAAGACTCTTGAAAATTTCATCATGAGCCTGATATGTGTCCAGGCACTCAAGGGGCGTAATAACAAGAGGAAGATTCAGGAGTTTGAGTACATGGGTTAGAAGGGCCAGCCTATTTATGGTCGCAATGAACATGCAGGTCACACAAAAATTCCTGGGCCATATTTTAGTCCCAGTCCACCCCTGGTTGTGTCTAGTAAAAAGTTAAGAGCAAAACTTAACAAACATTATACATCAGCTCATTAAACCATCCAACCATCCCTACATGTATCAATTACTGTCCACTGACTGTCCACAATCAAAACCTTGGGTGAATAAAGTCCAAATAATGACTAATAATAATAATAATATTTTGAATTTATATAGCGCCTAATACATCTACGATGTCTCTAAGCGTTTTACAGACGTATTATTACCCTGGTCATCGGATTCATTGCTTGCCCGCACACAATGTATGCACCTTCTCCACACCCTGTGGAGCATTCCAGCTAGGCGCCTTATGCAGACGCTCACAATGCTGATCAATCTACACTGACTTTCGTATCCTACCAGGTAACCATTTAACACCTGGGTGGAGAGGAGCAATGTAGATAAAATGCCTTGCCCAAGGACATAAGATTGCACATATATTGGGTTGACTAACTTACTTGCCTCGTCAAACAAAATATTGATAACTCAAATGATGAATTCCTGATATAGTACATTAATGCCAAATTAGCACACATGATATGACGGTAATGCTCAAGATTGAGGATTACTCATAAAAATTTAAATCTAAAGAATAAACATAGCATGCACACCTACAACGTACTTGTACGTATATAAACAAATGACACTAGACTTTGACTTTTGATCTCTCCATAGCCCAAACAATCACAGCTATACAACCAATATCAATTGCGGTCTTTTAGCCAAAATTTAAAGAATGCAAAACTCTTGAAAATTTGAGCAAAATCCAATAAAAAATAAAGTCAAACATAAATTGGCAACTTGGTGACATATCTTGCAAGGTCCTTTCCTATTTGCCTTGTATTAAAAAATAATAAATTTCCACTTCTTCTAAAGAAAATATTATCATACGTGCAACCTAGATATAATCATTGGACATATGTTTTTACACAAAACCTGTATGAAGCAAATGTATTCCTTCTTCAACAACTTAGAAAATGGTAATTTATGAAATTTTCTGTACAGACCCACTGGGAGATAAGCTCACAAGATGCCAATTTGTGTTTGATTGATTACAACTTCAAACATTCTTAACTTTTTTTTTTTTATTTCTTGTCAGATTTCACTCAAAATTTCACTAATCTGTATAATACCAGGGTGGACTTCCCATTTAATGAACAGTGCAAATGTTCTTGCTGAATGCAGAAATCTGCTAGAATCTTGTCCATATAGAGAGAGAGAGAGAGAGAGAGAGCTGGCTAACAGTTCACTCCATAATATTAGTTATGGCAAGAAATACAAGAGGTAAATAACTCTTGATCAAACACTAATAATATACTGTCCAATCTACATTTATTGACATTAACTTTGGATTTCAAATGAATATTCTGAATCCTACAGATGCTCTACATCACAGTATTGCTCTGTAATAAAGCAAAAAGTACAGTAGTACACCATGAACACTGATACTAAATGTAATTCAAGCTGGAATGCAATCTGAGGTCTCAGCATACTTACACTGTAGTATTTAAAAGGAAACAATACATTTGTCCCAATTGGAACTAAATATTTCACTTAGCAATAGCATAACAAATACAATATGGCACTTGAAACACATAGTACTAAAAGTACATCAATAATTCAATATACATGTATATGCCACGACCCCGGGGGGGGGGGGGGGGGCACTCAGATTTTTTTTTTTTTTACGGGGGTGTACCTCAGTCAACCCCGAAATGGAGGTCTAAGGAACTGCTGGATAGGTCAAAATATAGGGTCTACAGAGCTATGGCACTACTCTGCAAAGTGTTACAAGAGGGTCTAGGGAACTGGCTTGCTGAGCAAAAAAATAGGATCAGAGCGTGTATAATGGGGGCATTGCATTTCCAAGGGTCTTCGGAACGGCAGTTTAAACAAATTGGGTATCTTGAGAACGGCGACTGGCTGTTGAAAAAGGGGGTCATCAAAACGGCACATACCCATCTGTCCAATATACTGAGTGCCCCCCCCCCCCCCTGGCCACGACCCACTACTCCTTAAAATTAAAAGATGGTTTCAAACTGAAAGGAAGATATTTCTACATAGAGATCTTCTTTTTTTTTTTGACGGGGGTGTACCTCAGTCAACCCCGAAATGGAGGTCTAAGGAACTGCTGGATAGGTCAAAATATAGGGTCTACAGAGCTATGGCACTACTCTGCAAAGTGTTACAAGAGGATCTAGGGAACTGGCTTGCTGAGCAAAAAAATAGGATCAGAGCGTGTATAATGGGGGCATTGCATTTCCGAGGGTCTTCGGAACGGCAGTTTAAACAAATTGGGTATCTTGAGAACGGCGACTGGCTGTTGAAAAAGGGGGTCATTAAAACGGCACATACCCATCTGTCCAATATACTGAGTGCCCCCCCCCCCCCCTGGCCACGACCCACTACTCCTTAAAATTAAAAGATGGTTTCAAACTGAAAGGAAGATATTTCTACATAGAGATCACATTGATACTAATGAAGGCGCTGAGGCTTCAGGGAAAAAAATTCCTACTGCACAAATATTGGGTCGACTATAAACTTACTTGCCTAGTAAAACAAGATATTTATAACTCAAATGATGAATTCCTGATGTAGTACAGTAATGCCAAATTAGCACACATGATATAAAGGTAGTGATCAAGACTGAGGATTACTCATTACCTAAGTTGAGAGTGGCAAATGTTGATTAATGTCTAGCCAAAGGATGTTAGTGCGGGGCTGGGATTCGAACCCATACTTTGTGCTGTACAGTCCAGTGACTTCAGTATTTAGCACACGGGTATATATATATATATCATACAACACGCATTTATAATGCTTCACAAATAAATTTCAGTCCAAAATGTTTTTAAAAATTGCTATATACAGCACTAAAAGCTATACTCTAAATCATTAACATACATGTGGCCTACAAACTGGAACATCTGCTCATACCTTTAGTACAAGGAATAATATTATGTTACATGTATTTTATTTGGACAAGGACCATACATTTCAGAAGAATATTGGCAAGCTTACATTGCTGATAAAAACACATACATTTTAAAATGCATTGTAATGCTTTTAAAGCTAATAAAATATTTGAATAATAAAAAAAATGCATATTTCAGAAACAGCAAGTTTCTTAAAGAAGATTTTTTTAACGGTTAGAGAAGTGACAGCAAAACAATCAGAGAAACAGATTATTAAAGTTTGAAAGAAATGGACAAATGAGAACAAAATCATGAACAATTCCGAAATGTGATTACTAAATCTAAGTTGTGAATCTCAATTTTTGGCAGATTGTTCAATTTAATTGTGGAGTAATTAAGGTAATTGTTTCTCAGGTAAGTAATCTGCAGTGTATTTCCAATCATCAATGATTTTTATGTGAATATCATGTACCATATGTATATGTATTATTTGAAATTATTTACATGCTAACATGAATTGTTCTAAATTTGAGCAATAAACCTTGTAGCTTATTATTTTTTTTAGTAAAAAAACTCATTAGCTAATTAATTTTACTAGCTAAACAACTTACTAAATAAAGTATTCAAACACTACTACCAAAAACTTTTCCCTTGTGGCTGTATTCAAGGTACAATATGAATAGCATGTTGTTAAATGTACATGATCTCCAATCAGAAAAAAGACCCTGCTCAACAAAAAAAGTTAGAAAATGATAATTAGACAGGTCATTTTGTGTTAAGAGCAAATGGGAAAGTTGTCCGATAATGAATCACAGTAACAATACCACTACTGGTAATTTGACATTGCCACATGTTAATGTGTAATGATCTCAAATTTGAAAAATTCATAATAATTCACAATAACATTTCTTTTTCAATCTGCTTCTCTGATTTCTTTTTTTTTTTTTTTTTTTTTTGCACTTCCACCACAGCAGTTGTCTATTAAAGGGAAAGTCCACCCTGATTACAAGTTGGTTTTAAAAGAAGCAGAAAAAAAAATTAAAAAACAGATCAGTGAAGGTTTGAGCAAAATACGATAAGAAATAAGAAAGTTATAAATTTTTGAAGTTGTAATAAATCAAATACAAATTGGCAACTCCATGATATTTGCGAGCTCCTCTCCCATTTGCCATGTACCCCAAAAATCATTCATTTCCATTTTCTCTAAAGAAAATTTTCAAACACACATGCATCTTGGATATAATCATTGCTCTTACATGTATGTTTTTACACAAAACCTGTATGAAACAAATCTATCCCTTCATCACAAACAAAGAAAATGAAAATTTATGAGATCTTCTGTACTGAGCAAACGGGAGAGGAGCTCGCAAGACATGTCATTGAGTTGCCAATTTGTGTATGATCGATTAAAACTTGAATTAATAACTTTCTTATTTTTTAACCGTATTTTGCTCAAACCTTCACTGATCGCTTTCTTTAATTTTTCTTCTTCTTTTAAAACCAATTTGTAATCAGGGTGGACTCTCCCTTTAAGGTTTCAGTTCTCTTTAATACATTTATATTATCTGATGATGTCAACATTCATATTCAACAAACAATATAGACTTTACATGAGCAACTGGTAAGATTCCCAGCCTCTTGACAGGAAAGAGAGACAAGGGAGCACACATAACGCAGAGAGATAGCAAAATACTGAGACAGCCTGTAGAAGCTGGCTATAAAAACATTCTTTGGTTCTCAACAACTATGTCAAACAGATCCTGCGTAGTACTTTAATAGTTTCTGATAGTTTCTCACTTTATTTACAACCCTTACTCTGAAAAACACAGTTTATTTCACAAACTACCATAAATAAATATGGAAAGTATTCCAGAATTAGTTCACAGTCTGTTAGCAAAATATACCTAAACATCTATTATATGAACTAAAAAAAAAATAAACAAATGGAAAGCCTTGGAGTTTTTGAAGACTTGCTTTTTAACCAGATACATGAGGGAAGATTTCTTTTCAAGGTGTGAATTTTTCATGTGCTATATAGTACATACATGTACATGAAGGTACTAGAACAAGATTAAAATTCATTTTTACTCCAAGAAGATGCTTCTTTCTCAAAGAAAATTTAACATGAACATTTACAGATTCTTCTAGAACTCTATGAACAAGTATGCCATTAATACACCTAAATATACAAAATGGAAATCAACTGAAAAGGGAAAGACAAAGATTTTAATTTCTATAACACTCAATGTTACAGTGTTCTGATGTACTAATGAGTAATATGTAAAAAAAAAACAAGCTTTAAAATGTGGTAGACACATAAGTCTGAAGACATTAACAATGAAAAGTGCTCAGTATTTTGTTATTCATTTTTTGTCTAAAAACTTTTTAAAATACACAAAACATAACGTCAAAAAAAATTTCATATTGATTATTCATATCTTTCATATTTTTTAAACACAATAATTGAAACAAAGTATCGAAAGGTATTTTCATTCATTTGCTGGAAAACTCCAATATAATTCAAATTCAAAAAAAAAAAAATCTTTAACCCAAGGAAGGTAATGCCTTTGGCTTTGTGAAATACTAGCACTAAAAAAATCATAAAAAGTAATAAAAAATATACAATAATTTTTACATTTAAAATTAAAAATAAAATCTAAAATTATTCTCCAGACCAGCGTCGGAAATACACGGGGGCGACGGGCGATATCGCCCTCGTCGGCCCCCATATCGCCCCAATAAATGCTGGAAAACCTGTAATAGGGGGCGACCGTTTTCATACGAGTCGCCCCCATCAATGATTCGAAAGAAAATCACTATTATGCTCAAAAAGCAGCTAAATTCAACCTTTTATCTCGTTGTTGACTCGGAGCTTAGCACATCGCGAATGTGTTGCATCGTGAGCGCTAGACCAAATGACAATTATAGCCAGATATTGCATATCGACAGGGAAACTGAAGATAGCGCTTTTCTTCACGCATACTACAGTAACTACCCTCATTCTATATCAGGGTTGTATAAATTCATCGACAGCTTCATTTCACTTAGTCTTTGCGCGACACCTTTTGTGAAAATTTCCTTTCCGAAACGCAATATCACTGTTACAATGATAGGTCTAAAATTACCATCATCCGTGTAATGAGACTATCACTAGATCTACGACCGGATATTATACACCACACAGAGAAATTGTCCCTTACCACATTAAGTCCGTAGTCACCTCAAAAAATCAATCTGTAAAGCCAAAGCCTGCCTAAAAAAATGCGAAATTAGTGTCATTTTTTGAAAGCACGCGGCGCTTAAGTCGGGTTGTGAGAAATAGAGTCAACGAAAACACTCTACAAATCAAGAAATCGGTGTATTTATGACGGGGCTTTTTACTTATCGCGCGCGAGAGCGATGCTCATCGAGTGAGATGGTATCTGCGAAAAACAAATTGGAAAAGAAAAATCGCCCGGAACTGTGTGCATTCACAGTGTATATGTACGTACGTACGTCCAAACGGATTTAGGAGTATTATGTGCGAGAGAAAAAAAACACACACCAAGCCCGCCTTTTCGCGTAAAATAAACATCTCCGTGGAAAATACGCCTAATGACAGCAAATTCGGGTGAAATTGACTTATTGTTGAATTGACTTATTGTTGATTTATTCCTTCAAATTTTGAAAGAAAGAAAAAAAAAATCTGATGGGGGGGGGTGAACTTAATATTTTAAAAATCTATAGAAGGTCTATTTTAAAATGAAATTGGGCAGTATGACGTAAAGTAAACCTGTGCATGAGGTACGATTAGTACCAATGTAACAGCAATCGCAATATCACCAAAAAAAACCAAATCGATAACCAATCTGCACCTTCCATTAAAATGGTAGCCCCAATAACATAAGAAATAGCCCCATAAAATTCAAAAGTAGCCCCAAGGCAAAAAAAAAAGTAGCCCCTAAAAAAAAAAACATTGCAGAACACGAGTCAGAGAATATTGAGTCGCGAGTGAGCCATACATTGACACCAATATGAGTCTACCATATAGATTCAGTACATTCATCTTGCCTGTAAAGTGTACTAGAATGCTCTAGGCAGGTCAACACAAGATATATGCTCTAAGATCCTAGTCACACCAACCAGACCAAACGAAACATTACATTAACCAAATGACCAAGAATCGGTTGGTTTGGAGTCAATGTTGGTTTGGCAGAGTGACTGAGGTATAATCCTTTTCAAATTTCTTTATGAGAAAAAATATTCCATCAGATAAAAATAAAAAAACCTGCACACAGAAGCGAAGTCAGAGTGTATATAAACTTGCAATATCTCATATATGAATGTCAATCATATATAAGAATTCTAATTAACATTTAGAAATTCATATTTTGAATTAAAGAATAGTGGCATGGAACCCCTAACAAAGAGCAAAACATCTTCGGTATCAACACTGGTATCCTCCTTGGTATCAACATTGGTACCAACATTGGTACCCTCATTGGTATCAACATTGGTACTAACATTGGTACCCTCATTGGTATCAACATTGATACTAACATTGGTACCCTCATTGGTATCAACATTGGTACCAACATTGGTACCTTCATTAATATCAACATTGGTACCAACATTGGTACCCTTTTACTTTCAGTGTTTCAGACAAGTAAGATTTCACTTTCATCACCATCAACATAAATGACTTTAAGGATTATCCCTACACAGTTGTCTCTGAAGAATTCCTCTTAATTTGACAGACCAAGTGCCTACAAGACAAACATTCTCTGTGAATGGAACTTAGTTTTTCACTAATACCTGCCACAAAATCAGGCACCTGTGTATTTTGGTCCATATTGGCTCTGAGTGCTAACTGTATTGAAAATACTTTAATGCTATCCTCTTCTGACCTCAATTCATTATCAACATTGATAATTTCCTCAAATAGAGGTGGTCCAACAACATCTGTGAGACTAGCAACTCCAAGAACACGACTCAAAGCTCTCAATATAGCCAAATCCTCATTCTTGACATGCCCAAACTTGGCTTTGAGATCCTGGAAAACCTGGGAATTGTTTTCTATGTGTTCCTTCAGATTGTGTAATGAAAAGTTACACCTACTAACATCAGGGGTTTCTCCGGTTGTTTCAATCCCCTCACGATATTTAGGGTGAAAGTCTATATCATGCCATGTACTCAAGACAATGTCATACCTGGTTGATGGCAACAAGCCATCTAATGTACATGTAACTCCCTCTGGTCCAACAGGAATGGGATCTTCTGCACAGTCACAGCCAAGCTTTGCAAACATATTAGATTCCTGAGTAGTGATCTCTACTGAGGTCTGTCCAGGATTGATCACAGGTGCTGTGGGTGTCTGAGGCGGGGTCATTGGAATCTCGTTAGTAGGAGCTGTGTGGAAAAACGAAAGTATTATTAGACAAGAGAAATGCCCAGGGTGGTCTTGCCTGCATTGCGCAATTATCAGGGAGTCCCTCTCCCCCCTCCCCTGTGTGGGCCAGGTACATGTACCCCATTTGTATAACTTAAATCCCCTTCAATTAAGATCTATTGGACGTTGAAGTTTATTTGAAATCAAGCTGTGTGTTTCTGGGTGCTGCCCCTCCATTAGACCCCTTGAAGATAACGATCTACTGCACTTAAAAAAAAATTGAAATCTCCATCCCTCAAGAATGATTCCTACCTAGTTTGCTTACAATCCACATGTAGCAATAGGTTTTACAGAAGAAGGAAAAATGTCAATTTGGTGTCACAGACTCTAGGGGGGGGGGGGGATCTCAGCTATGGAGTGATGAAAATTTCTGCAACTTGGCACACAGATAGAGTATCTTATAAAGAATAACCCTGTACAGTTTCATAGCTATACGTACCTTAAATTGATTTTTAATTATTGTTAATTGATTATTTACATATTCGCAAATTGAAAATTCTGCACTGTGTACAATACAAAACATAACCAAGTGAAACTGTCACTAGGTGACATTTAATGTGATGAAAAATGTAAGATTTGGGTATTCACTTGAAAGAGGAAGACATAAAGACAATCCCTACCAAGAATGAAGACAAGTTTCAAAGAATTTGAACAAATACTTTTTGAAATAAAGTAAAAATTCAAAAACTTAACCGGAGACTAAATTTTTGGAACACAATTGAACTCAAATGACCTTAATTGACCTTTCACCTTGACTTTTGACATGAAATTTGATCCATATTATTTTCGATACTCTACAACCCTTGTATGCAAGTTTCATGGAAATTGAACATATACTTTTGAAACGAGAGCATTTCTAAAATTGTCGCTGCCGCAACCGCCGCCGTGGGAAAAGCGGCGCCTACGTCACGCTTTTTGCTTACGCAGGCGAGACAAAAACAAAATGCCAAGACAAGGAAACTAATAAAATATAGAGAGAACATTGATTTTCCCCATTATTAATATTGATAAGTGTTAATTTATGTCTGCCAAACAAAAACACAAAACAAAAGGAAATATTTCCAAACAGTAACTATAATTTATGTCTGCCAAACAAAAAAACAAAACAAAAGGAAATAATTCCAAACAGTAACTATAATTTTGAATGGGAGCAGAACTATCTCACAATCTAATTTACACAAAAATAATTTCAATTGTTTTCCCTTACAACAATAGTTACCATCACATGATGGGAGCTAAATTTTAAGTTTCGCTTGTAGTTTAAAAACTTTAAGTTAACTTGTAGTCATCGTGTAGTTTCAGCCTGTATGAACAGACTCATGGTTTTGAAACTTTAAGTTTACTTGTAGTTCTAGCTTGTGGTTAAGGTCGAAACCACGAGCAGTGGGTGGTCCTCCATCAGAGTTTCGCACCATGTGAATAGAATAAACTTTGAGTTTCGCAGGCTTGTGGTTTAGGATGACTTTCCTGTTCATGTTAAATTTCCAGGTCATACCCTTCCCACGAATTCACAGGATCTGTATGTGTACGGTACACACAATCGGTAGTATCTACTTCCTGGGTTAACCACGACAATCACACGGCTTGTAGTTTCAGCTCGTTGTTTAGGGCTCATGTGAACCCTTGCTGCGGTTAGGGAGTCATGGTTTCGTTAAAGGTAACGGATAGTTTTGGGAAGCCCTCAAAAACTTTTCGTGAGATTTCTTTGATTTTACTAAATAAATAGCAGGGTACTAACATAACTAAGATACTGTGAAGTTTTTTCCTCCTCAAGTGAAATATTTATTGAATGAGAGGTGAAAAGTAATAAAAATCCCTGGCCCAAGAGGGGATGTAAATTCAAACAACGTGGCCACACACACTACTCACATGAGGATTGTTGTGTGTATAGAATACGATTGTTCGAAATCATGAATGGAATGTTAAATAATTTCGTACATGTGTCTTATGATAAAAGGAGAATAGTGTGTGACTATGTTAGATAAGTTTCTTGCCAGTATGATTTTTGCTACCGAGACTGTCTTTGAGCTTTAAAGGAGAATTAACCCCAGAATATAAATGTACTTATGTTCAAAGGTGTAATATATTCTTAATCACTGGCCTGTATCACTTTAGAAATAAATTATCTTAAAAGGTTTAAATAAAGACATTTCAGCACACGGTATCATCTGCTAACACTTTACATGGGGGATACCATTTTCTTGGTGATATGGAGTTGTACATGAACCATTGGAAACCGTTCCGGTCAGGAAGATATTTTTAATCCTTGGGCTAAATTGTTTCTCTTCATTACAAAAAATCCCCGTATATGATGGAAAATATATAGCAGGTGTATACATATATTTCTTTTTAAATTCTCTGGTTTTGCTAAATATAAATCGATTTCTTTGGCTTGCCTGGCAGAACAGAACATAATTTATACAACACGCATTCTGACTATTGAAGTCCATTATCTCAAAGCAGGTGAATGCATAGTTTGTCACTATTGACGCTCGAGAAAGTTATCATCCATAAATTTGAATTAATTTGCTCCGTCGCGTACGTCATAGTATCAAGAAAACAAATTCCTATTTAGTGAAATATTAATTTTCAAAGAAATGTAAAACACATTTTCGTTTTTAGAATATATGTATATATCTCTTAAATATTTTAAATCTCAAATGGGATTTTGTATCAGGAAGAAAGACAATTTTGCTTTCGGATTAAAAATATCTTCATGTACACATCAAGAAAATGGCAGCCCCCGAGTATCTCTAGCAGACGATAAATTTTGCTGACAAAATCTTGATTTATACCCATCTCGTACATTTTAAAGGCATTAATTAACTTTGCCCAGGATTGAAAAAAAAAATCACTGTTCCAGCCAATGCTGTATTCATAATTTCAAACCTTTAGCTCAGACAGGAATCGCCTGAGTTTTATAAGCTGATCGGTCGTTTATATATCAAGATATTTACGATTGAACATTGATGTCGGGATAGAGTACCACCGAACCCTAAAGAACTCTTACGGTTGGCATACCTCGCTCTATCACAGAATACCGTAGGGGCTGGAAACCCGCTCTGAAATCGCCAAGCGCTGGTGCTTGGTTTTTGTGACTGCAGCGCAGCGAAGAAGCCGAGCGACTTGCGCTAGCGATTGATCGCGATTTTCTCTTTTTTAGGATAGTAAACCGGTTCCATTTTCTCTCATACTTTCACATATCCTTAATTATATATGTAGTTAGAGGACTACACACAATTCACTGGCATTTGAGCTGATTTTACAATTTTTCACAAAGTTAATCAATCACATTTTAATGCAAAACTACGTAGGACAACAAGAAGGAATAGATTACATCTTTGAATATAAGGACATTTATATTATGAGGTTAATTCCCCTTTAACTTAAAGTTTCGCTAACTTAAAGTTTCGAAACCACAAGTCCCGTATGAACGTAGCTTTTGTCTTAAAAACCCATAGTAGTTGGCTCTCATGGGGAATTTGACACCATTTGGGTGTTAACAATGGGTAAACACCCAAATTGAACAGGTGTTGTCAGTCACCCAGAGCGGACTAAAGCTTTAACTAAAGCATTAAAAGTCATTATCTTACATTTTACATTTCTCCATCACCCGAAGACTCTGCGAGAGTCCGGGGGGGGGGGGGGGGGGGGGTATTACTTGACTGGACATGTACGTTTGCTGCATGCCAGACTTGTATACACCCATTAACCCTTTCAAGATTAGTGACCACATTTTTGTAGTTTTGCTTAATAATTTTTGATTCAGAGCTCTAAAAAATATACCAGATGCATGAGTAGAAAGAGCAAAAATTGCTGCACACACTATATCAATTTTTATTGCATGACCATATTACGTTTGATGCCAGGAATTTTAAAGAGGAGAATAAACTTTAAAATCCTCAATTTGGCAACATATTGAGAGCTTCAAAATCATTGTTTTCATCAAAATTGGCCATTTTTTTCAACAAAGGTTTTAACCATGTATATTGTTTTTAAATACACTACATTTTATTAGAACCATGTAGCACTAATAGAAAAACATTGTTGCCAATTTGAAGAACAAAGTGTGATCAATTTAGCCCTGAAATAATTCCTTTCCTGAAAGGGTTAATATTTCCAGTGTTTTCCATCAAGTCTGGTGTCAGCGAATTATGACCTACTGCATATGGACACTGCCTACCATACGCCTTTAAAACAATTGAATGAGTAAATTACGCAATGCGTAATAAATGTCCCCGCCGGAAGTGCAGATCTGTGGAAATTAACTAGCCTGAAACTTAAAACTTTAGTGAATAAAATAATAATGTTACTGCATGCAAAAGAAGAGAATACCAACAATGCATGTATACAACTGAAATATAAAACATGAAAACATTATGAACCTTCAGCATTTTGAATAAATTTGCATAAATTTGCATGAATAATGAATTTCAAAATTCTGTGTAGAAGTTTGGAAGCCCCCACCCAGCCCTACCAGATAAAACAATCGGAATCAAAATCCGATGTGAAATAGAGGAGAAGTAGCATTTTTTGTCAATTTTGAATAAATTTGCATAAATTTGCATAATTAATGAATTTTAAAATTCTGTGTAGAAGTTTGGAAGCCCCCACCCAGCCCTATCAGATAAAACAATCGGAATCAAAATCCGATGTGAAATAGAGAAGTAGCATTTTTCGTCAATTTTGAATAAATTTGCATAAATTTGCATAATTAATGAATTTCAAAATTCTGTGTAGAAGTTTGGAAGCCCCCACCCAGCCCTATCAGATAAAACAATCGGAATCAAAATCCGATGTGAAATAGAGGAGAAGTAGCATTTTTCGTCAATTTTGAATAAATTTGCATAAATTTGCATAATTAATGAATTTCAAAATTCTGTGTAGAAGTTTGGAAGCCCCCACCCAGCCCTATCAGATAAAACAATCGGAATCAAAATCCGATGTGAAATAGAGGAGAAGTAGCATTTTTCGTCAATTTTGAATAAATTTGCATAAATTTGCATAATTAATGAATTTCAAAATTCTGTGTAGAAGTTTGGAAGCCCCCACCCAGCCCTATCAGATAAAACAATCGGAATCAAAATCGGCCAAGAAATGACGGAGAAGTAGCATTTTCTAACATTTGAGCACACACGGACAGACAGACGGACGGACGGACGGACGGACGGACGGACACACACACGCACACACGTACGGAGCCCGTTTCATAGTCCCCTCGCGAACTTCGTTCGGCGGGGACAAAAATTAAAATCTGAAGTCCATGAACTTTTGTATTATGTACATGTACATGTAGATAGAGAGTGAGTACCTTGCCCAAAAAGCTCATCATTATGTCAATGACTTTAAAAAAATAAAATATGCCTTACATATCCATGGGTAGTAAAAATAAAGCAAATCATATTTTTTGGAGCATAAATATTCAAAAACGATATGTGTCATCCAATTGAAGCATAAGACTTCCCCAAAATGTGAAATATTAAATGGCAATCCAACAGATCTAGCAAGTTGTATTGGGTCAAAAACAGAAAAATCTAAGAAACAGATTAAAGAAAGCTTGAACAAAATCAAACAAACAATTAAAAAAAAAAAAAAAAATTTAATTTAAAAAAAATAATATATATATATATATATATGTATATATATATATCAATGTTGAAAGTTTTATGCACTACACATACATCTATGGGGATCTCAAAATGGCAAATTAGTCAGCTGACTGTGACACAGTTGGGGACAAACTCTATTCTTTGTTGACATTAAAATATCATTCTTTTCCAGTTCTTTTCAAGCACTTTTTCCCTCTTAAAGTAAAGTTATATTACGGATAGCATGTTGTAAGTTCTATTACAAAAAAAAAAAGATCTCATCCAGTCATAAATTTTAAAACTAAATTTTTGTCATTCTGTGTGTTAGGACAAATGGAGAGTTGTCTGCACTACATCACAGTGATATGAATGATTCACAAATTTTAAATTCCCATATGTATAGTGATTGTGACTTTACAAGTTCAAAATTACACCAATCTGCTTCTCTGATTTTTCTTACCAGCAACTTGTTATAAAGGTTGTTTTGCCCTTTAACATCAATCAGGTAAATGACAATCAAGATGATTCCAGTTGTTTACATTTGCAAGCTCATGAATAAATTAGAAATCTTGTAACATCTTACCTATCATGGGCTCAGTAGAGGATGATGTTACAACTACATTCTTACACTTGCGTATCTTTATGTAGCACGCTAACATGGCCATACTAATAGCTACAAAGACCACTCCAATGACCACTCCAACAATGACACGCATAGTCAATGCTGAATGATCTGAAAGAAAACCAAGATAAATGAAACATCTCCTAAATCATCTCAGTCTATACTCATATATGTTAACAAATACAAGTATTATGTATGACAGAATACAGACTATCAAAAGAAAACCACTACATATAGCAGACACATAAAGTAGGGCTTGATATTAAAAGCAGAGCTGCCAACCCGTCACTTATAAAACAAGACCATAAGCGATATTGTGTCTCGCCCACTCGCGAAAATAACATGAATGTACCCCAAGTGCACCTATCATCCAAGTTTGGTTGCCATTGCAGCAACATGTGCAGAGTTATGTGTCATAAGAGAGTCTTGCAGGTAAACTTTAACACATGACCTCAAATGACCTTTGACCTTATCACGTGACCTCCGACGGCACCATAACATGCAGGTCCCCTTATTGCATAACCCAAGTTTGGTTGAAAATTGAATGACGGTTCCAAAGTTATCTGTCATAAGAGAGTCTTGCAGGTAAACTTTAACGTTTGACCTGAAATGACCTTTGACCTTACCATGTGACCTCTTAAGGCACCATAACATGAATGTACCCCAAGTGCACCTATCACCCAAGTTTGGTTGCTATTGCAGCAACATGTGCAGAGTTATGTGTCATAAGAGAATCTTGCAGGTAAACTTTAACATATGACCTCAAATGACCTTATCACGTGACTTCCGACGGCACCATAACATGCAGGTCGCCTTAGTGCATCTACAACCCAAATTTGGTTGAAAAGTGAGTGACGGTTCCAAAGTTATCTGTCATAGGAGAGTCTTGCAGGTAAACTTTGATGTTTGACCTGAAATGACCTTTGACCTTACCATGTGACCTCTTAAGGCACCATAACATGAATGTACCCCAAGTGCACCTATCACCCAAGTTTGGTTGCTATTGCAGCAACATGTGCAGAGTTATGTGTCATAAGAGAATCTTGCAGGTAAACTTTAACATATGACCTCAAATGACCTTATCACGTGACTTCCGACGGCACCATAACATGCAGGTCCGCTTAGTGCATCTACAACCCAAGTTTGGTTGAAAAGTGAGTGACGGTTCCAAAGTTATCTGTCATAGGAGAGTCTTGCAGGTAAACTTTAATGTTTGACCTGAAATGACCTTTGACCTTACCATGTGACCTCTGGAGGCACCATAACATGAATGTACCCCAAGTGCACCTATCACCCAAGTTTGGTTGCCACTGCAGCAACATGTGCAGAGTTATGTGTCATAAGAGAGTCTTGCAGGTAAACTTCAACATATGACCTCAAATGACCTTTGACCTTATCACGTGACCTCCGATGGCACCATAACATGCAGGTCCCCTTAGTGCATCTGCAACCCAAGTTTGGTTGCAGTGGCGGAGATTTGTTACGCAATTCTATTCATCAGGGGGGGACGACCTATTGTTACGTCCCCCTCTGATGAAAAGAATTCCTGCATATTTACGCCCATGTTTGGTTGAAAAGTGAGTGACGTTCCAAAGTTATCTGTCATAAGAGAGTCTTGCAGGTAAACTTTAATATGAAAAGAGAGTCTTGCAATTACTCTTGCTTGGTATCTGTGCAATTAACACATGAATAGTACATTTCAGCCTGGCAGTCACATACCACAGATACCTGAAAAGCCCTTCTATTATGCCTTGTCAAACAGGTGAAGATGGACAATGGGTGTGTTTACATAATTCTGATAATATTTTTTGGCTACTTTTGAGAAAGCAATACATTTTTCACAATTTAATAACTTAATAACCAGAAGGCCAATTAACACCAAATTGCACCTGAAGAAGATTATTATACTCAAAATTATGCTATGAAAATTTAAAGTGAATTGAATGAAATGCTTTTGAATGATCATAGTCAGAAGGTAAGAAAATGGTTTTTCTTTCCATACAGAGCCTTTTGGGGGGCAAAGCGTTGTCAAAGGGCACTTTGGGGTTTTCATTTCAGGGGATCTGACACCCCTTCCCAATGGACAATTTTTGGAATGTACCTCCATAGCTCTTCCTTCTGACAAAATTTGGTCTCTGGGCTTTAAGGGGAAAAATTTACCCCAATTTTTAGGGGCTGTCTGACACCCCATCCCGACGGAAATTTTTGTCAGTTTTTTGTATTTTGTAATGTCCAGTCATACTGCTTCCTACTGACAAAGTTTGGTGCATGGGTGAGATGGGGTGAAATCGACCCGACTTTGGGGTCCCTTTTGGGGGCTCTGGGGGCTTAACCCGGCGGCTACGGTCAGGCTGACAACCTTTTTGTCAATGACTTACATGGTCTAAGTAACTTTATGGGGTCAAATCTTATGGGTAAAATGGGGTGACTATTTCGGGACAGGCTCCTGGCCTATATGTCTCGCTCTTTGCTTATGCAGGCGAGACAAAAATGACTCTGACACTGTCAAAACAAAAGCATATGAACATTTCAAACATTTAAAAAAATGCATGACTTTCTTATTATTTATCTGATTTTGTTTAAACTTTCTCCAATCTATTAGCTTCTCTGATTTTCTTCCTCATGTAAAGTAACATGCAATCAAATTTTGTCTGAGGTTTGTAATCTATGAATTTCCCTTCAAAGATGACAAAATGAGGTGCACATACCAGATGTATCTGATGGACTTGTTGACAGAAAGCTTGAGGTAATGTTAGATAATGCCTGGATTGATGGTGATATTGATGTTGGAGCTCCACGTACATATGTTGTAGATGGTGAATCAGTAGTTGTATCTGAAGAGTTACAAAAACAAACAAAAATATCAATTCAAAATGCAGTCCGTATGCTCATTATAAGAAGTACATCATGACACTTTATGTCAATAAAATAATATTGTCAATAGTCCCCTCACAGATCTGTATGTTTGCAAAGTTACAGGATTAAGCACATAGATCTTGGGATAAACTGACCAAAAAGAAACATGGTTGGAAACTAAAATAATAGTAATAATAAATGAGGGAACAAAATTAATGATATCATAGTTAAGGTGGTCTGAACATAAGTACAGATTACTTAATTAGAAAGTCAACACAACAAATAAATCTTCTGTAATACTTCATGCTACTTAATGTGTAGGGTACAAGTTCTATCACATTAATAATCCAATTCAATCAAATCAAATTAAAGACAAGAGTTTAGCAAGTAAAAGGTATAAATTGATAACTTTTACTAGATACATGTAACTATACATTGCCTGTCTTAGCTTAAGCTGCATAACGTGTATGAGGAAGTATTTATGACACAGAATGATCTATTCCTCAAATATACCTTTTCTCGGGAGAAGGTGGCTCTTTCACTCTTTACAAGAACAAAATTTTAAGGCAGGGCAGGTAACAAAAATTATAACACCTGCCAATGAGGCATGAATTTCTGAGGATGATACTCAATATCATTAAAAGAAGGAGACAATCACAAACTGATGTGTATGAAGAGACTTTCCTAAAACACTTTTTATTTAACTAGTTGACCACTGAATTATCTTACTCCCATAAGCATATGAAGATTAAGGGAAAAACGAAATTAGTATATCAAAAGAAAGATTAGAAATCACAGAACCACCACCAGAACGACTTCTTAAACTCTAAATCTAATGCAGAAAAGAATTACAAGCGTTCAGAAATTGGTATATCTGGAGAGAAGTAATGTGGTAATACAGACGCTCAAATCGCCCCTCCAGCAGTGACGTCACAAGGGGGATTCAATTCACAGTGCAATCAGTCTTTGCACTGTAGTTAAAAGTGAATGTGCCGTCTCAAAATGTGAGCAAGATGCCCTAGTGTTTATCTTCATTTTGGCTTTTTATGCGATTTTGAGCTACATGTATTATTTTTTTTCCAATAAAATAAATATTTAAGGATCAAATTAGCCATTTCGTTTCTTGATTTATTCCTTGCAATTATCTAAATTTTGACAATTTCATGGTGCATGATGATCATCAGAATGCAAAGTCATGTCGGGAATGATCGTGTAGCGCATAGCATGTAGGGTACGTACAGGTATCCAGTATAATGTCTTACCCTGAATACTCCTCTTTGCACTATGAACTAATCCGTAATGCCATGGCCTTATGAAATATATTTTTTCTTTATTTTGTGCATGGTGTGTGGGTGTCAAAAAGACAACTAACCTTGCAAAGATCAAAAAATAACTGCCATTCGCTCGGGTAGCAGTTCGCTCAACTCACACACTTAAATTACGTAGCAATCATGCAGCCTATAGCTCATTTCAGCCGGCAGACTATCCAAGCAACTGCAGCTCTATCCAGCTAGCCGAAATAGGCCTTTTTTTGTGTCTCCATAATTCAAATTATCACTTTCATGACAACCAAACACAATGTACAATTTAAAGAAAAAGATATTTTATAAGATCATGGCATTGTGGCTCATTTTCAGTAAAAAAAAAAAGTCAGGATTATTTACGCTAATACAGTTGTGCTTGCTCAGCTCACTGCACTCACACAGCTTGCAGTCATATTCACAAGCTGCAAGCTATGAGAGTGCAAGAGCTGAGTGATCAAAATACCGTAAATAATCACAACATTTTTTGACTGAAAATAAGCCACAATGCCATGATCTTATGAAATATCTTTATCAAGCTATAGCCAAAAGGTTTTTTTTTTTTTTTTTTGCAAGGCTAGTTATTGTACATATGACACAAACGCACCATGCACAAAATACAGAAAAATATATTTCATAAGACCATAGCATTACGGCTTAGTCTGTTGTCCAAAGATTGGTAATATTCAAGGTAAAAAATATTTTTGGAAGAAATAAATGAACCCTAGGATCATTCCTGACAGACTGCCGGGTTTTGGCGTTCTGTCGATGGTCATGCACCATGAAATTGTTAAAATTCAGGTTACTGCGAGAAATAAATCAAGAAACGAAATACCTAATTTGATCTTTAGATATTCATTTTATTAGAAAAAATAATAAATGTAGCTCTAAATCGCATAAAAAGCCCAAATGGAGCTAAACAGTAAAGGCATCTTGCTTTTTTTTTGAGATGGCACATTCACTTACAGTGCGAAGACGGATTGCACTGGGAAAAGAATTCCCCTTGTGACGTCACTATCTGTATTACCGCATTACTTCTCTCCAGATATACATCATTTTGTAAATGCTTATTGCCCCTTTCTGCATTAGATTTAAAGTTTTAAACTCGCTTATGTTGTTCTGTGTGTTCTTTTCATTCTATTCATACATAAATCCCTATGTTTGTTTAGTCTTCAGGGTTCTCCTTTAACAGTTACCATCCAGTTCCCATAGGCAATGGGTGATAAGACCATTTTCAAAATTCAAACTTCTTTTTGACAAACTCTGCAGTGATGTCAAAAAAACAAGTGAATGAGTAAATTACGCAATGCGTAATAAATGTCCCCGCCGGAAGTGCAGATCTGTGGAAATTAACTAGCCTGAACCTTAAAACTTCAGTGAAAAACTTTAGTGAATAAAATAATAATGTTACTGCATGCAAAAGAAGAGAATACCAACAATGCATGTATACAACTGAAATATAAAACATGAAAACATTATGAACCTTCAGCCATTTTGAATAAATTTGCATAAATTTGCATGAATAATGAATTTCAAAATTCTGTGTAGAAGTTTGGAAGCCCCCACCCAGCCCTATCAGATAAAACAATCGGAATCAAAATCCGATGTGAAATAGAGGAGAAGTAGCATTTTTCGTCAATTTTGAATAAATTTGCATAAATTTGCATAATTAATGAATTTCAAAATTCTGTGTAGAAGTTTGGAAGCCCCCACCCAGCCCTATCAGATAAAACAATCGGAATCAAAATCCGATGTGAAATAGAGGAGAAGTAGCATTTTTCGTCGATTTTGAATAAACTTGCATAAATTTGCATAATTAATGAATTTCAAAATTCTGTGTAGAAGTTTGGAAGCCCCACCCAGCCCTATCAGATAAAACAATCGGAATCAAAATCGGCCAAGAAATGACGGAGAAGTAGCATTTTCTAACATTTGAGCACACACGGACAGACGGACGGACGGACGGACACACACACACACTCACACACACACACACACACGCACACACGTACGGAGCCCGTTTCATAGTCCCCTCGCGAACTTCGTTCGGCGGGGACAATGAAAAAGATATTAACAGCCTTTAACAGTCAAACCTGCTTTAGCAACTACCTGTACCTCTTTTATTAAGACAACATTTTTTATTTCCCTTGAATAGCATTTCTCACTGAAATAGGTATCAAACAAACTGGTATTTAAAGATCACCTGCCTATAAGGACCATTTCTCTCGTCTCCCTTGAGGGGTCTTTTTTATATACAGGTTTATTCATATACAGGTTTCTCTGTACATACCTAGTGTGGTCAAAGAAGTTGTTGTTAAATCACAACTGTCTCTTGGAGCTGGTGATTGCCAGTCACTGATCTCTTCTGGGCATCGGTATGGACATGGTAAGTCAGCACACTCCTCTGGGAAGGATATAACACTGTTCCTCAGTTGATCAATGGTGCATGGGGAACATCTTTTTATTAGCCCTGAACCAAATCTATCACAATATTCTCTGTATAAAACAGGGGGAGAAGGAAATAAATGTACAGTACTGGGCGTTTAAAAAAAAAAAAAGGAAACCTAACTTTGAAAAATTCCTGTAAATGCACTGTATGTCTACTGACAATGAAATTCATATCATATGAAAGAGTAATTCATATTATTTCCAACGGGTATCTTGTTTAGGTTTCCAGGGTCATGCATCACTAAACACCATTGTCTTCAAAAGTTTGTGCAAAAACCAAGTTGGTTTACTTTCTTGTAAAACACAATAGGCATGATGTTAAAGAGATGCCTTTTGTGAAATGGCCTGAGAGCTCCAATTCTCATTGTGGATGTTTTTTTTTTCTTCTAATTTGTGATGTTATTCACCCATGCTTCAGGATTTTTGCTTTTTAAACCCTTTTTAGATAGGAAACATTTGTGACCCAGCACCACAAAACCACCAAAAAGTCACAACCTGTGATTTTGTGTAAACAGCTGAAATGGAAATTTGGGTTGGAAAATTTTTTGGGGGGATTTTTGGTTTTTCTGAAAGATCGTTCTTTTCTTTACCTTATATCAAAATCTGGAAGCTTAAAACACAGTAGAAGATGAATTTTGAACAGTTTTTCTAGACCAGTTTTTTTCGCACAGCTTCGGTTTCTTCCTAATTCTTCGCCTTCCCGTATGATCTTTTTTTAATCGGTACCGCTCACCCTCGTAAAATCACTGCAATCTCACGGGCCTTAAATTACCTTTTCCCTAATAATTTTTATACTGATAGAAAGAATAAACTCTCAGCAATCTCATCATACTGATATTAAAGTTCACCAATAGTCGCGAAAGCAAATTACAAAGCAGTTTTAAGTTCCATTTCAATGACGAAACAGAGTCTGAAAAAGGACGAACGATCAAATTTATTCATGTGAGCAAGGAAAGAGTATGTAAGTTCTATTTAAAACAAATTGCATAGGTTAATCAATGTGAACAAGAAAAAGAGTAAGTCCTATTCAAGTCAATTATAGGCTAAATTACAAGTTCAATGTATGATAACAGAAGGACTACACAGGTAAACTAGAACTGCAATCGTATCAGAACGATGTGCATGCAATGTCGTCCGTTTCTTTTATTTTGTCGAGAAGTTGACAGATGAAATATAAAGTTATGCATGTTGAAACATGATATCAGATAAGATGGGAGAAATTAATGCATACTGTAAAATTAGGAGATGATAGCAAAATTAAAACAAGAAACAAAGAACAAAAAACAAAGAATGATGATGTTAATTGTGATGACAATGATGATGATGATGCTGATGATGGTGATTATGATGATGATAATGGTGGTGGTGGTGATGATGATGATGATGATATAATAATGATGATGATATTGGCGCACGCCCTTACCCAAATGGCTTTCCACAGGCTCCGGTCCACGTGGCTTCAACACAATAAAGCATAGTAAACTACGCGCGGCACATCGGGGGTTTTGTGGCATTTAATATAACATAAGGAAAGGAAGAAACCAAAGATCATAGAACAATGACAGTAGAGTAAAACATAGAAAGACAAGATGACAGAAGGATGGAAACAAAGAATAACATAGGGAAAGGTAGAAGGATAAAATGCCTTTCCATAGACTCTGGCCACGTGGCTTCCCCACTATTATGTGACGCATAGTATACCACGCCACATCGGCTTTGCACAGAATTGTATTGAAGAAAATGTTGTTAAATGGCATGTAGTGAAATGGCTTTATTTCCTAATAACTTGGCTCATTTTTGTTCTTTATGTGCCATATTTGGTATCATATGAAAGAGCATTTCATAGCCGTCATTTTGAGACCACTCTCATATTTTCATGACAATCCTATCGAAGCGTATGATGCATGATAGATTTATAGAACAAAATGGCGTCTAAAATGTCACGCTTGACCGATTTTAAAAATCCGGCTTCGAGATTCTCTTCATTTTGCCTCAAAGAATGTGCCTGCAAAATTTCAAGAAAAATAAAGATCGTTCAGGGGGCCAAAGTTGGGAACCCGATTTGCCCCATAGACAATACGTGTAATGCATGGGCGGAAACTGTGCAGGATCCGTATTATGACCTGACTTAAATGGCGATTTACTGAAAATTTTCTGTGAGACCATATACAGTGTTTGGTTTCAGAAGGGAATTTCATTGCGGTCATTTTGAGCCGTCTGCCATTAGCGCGCCATTTAAAGGTATCGTACAGTAGTGGGAAAGGTGGCGCTTTGGATATTTAAAGGAAACCAAAACCCAAGGAGAGAATCAATGTTATTGGAAAGTGAAAATTCAGAGAAGCACTTTACAAAAAGTTTCATTAAAATTGGTTAAAAAATGAGAGAGTTATGGAAGTTTGAAAAGTCTCGTTTTACTTTCTATATGGGGATCCTCAAATTGGCAAAATTGCTTCAAAATGGCTGATTTTGTGAACAACTCTCCATTTGTTTTGTACACAGATTTTCAGATTTTCCCCATTATCTCTCAGGGTGCTCCTTGTCTCCTCCTGAACTCGACATATGTAGTGTAAAATACATTTTCCCATTATATATGTTGAGCTCAGAAGGAGATTAACTGCACCTTGAAAGATAATGGGGAAAATCTGAAAATCTGTGTACAAAACAAATGGAGAGTTGTTCACAAAATCAGCCATTTTGAAGCAAGTTTGCCAATTTGAGGATCCCCATAGAAAGTAAAACGAGACTTTTCAAACTTCCATAACTCTCTCATTTTTAAACCAATTTTAATGAAACTTTTTGTAAAGTGCTTCTCTGAATTCTCACTTTCCAATAACATTGATTCTCTCCTTGGGTTTTGGTTTCCTTTAACTACTTTGTCAGCTGGAATGGAAATTACTACATATACTGTTGCAAAATGATTAATTTTGAACATAGGTGACGTTTGTTTGAAGAAAAATGGTTTAGAAATGGCTAAAATATCCAAAAAGATATACATCGAATAACTTGCGCGGTACCGTAAGTGTGTGTAAACAATGTGTGCGAACCGTTATGCGCCGTTGAGCCGGGAGCGTCGGGGTAGGTGGTCCTTAGCGAGGGTATAAGGTAACCGTTGATATTCCATCATTTGAATTATTTTACTGAAAAATCACCGGAAATCATGAATAGAATACCGGATTATCTCACTCATGTATCTGTTTATGCAAGCCGAACAATATGAAACTATTTTTGAGCAGTTTCATGCCAACTTTCATTTTGCTACCACTACTGTTTATTAGCTTTAAGATAAGCATATTATTCAATATTATGTATAGCAGGTGAATTGAGGTTTTTCAGCAATAACTTTTTGATGACGTCACCAGTTTTCACCAAATTTGGCTGACACTTGCCAAATACATATATACACATACCCACCAAATTTCAAAGACGTAGGTTAAACGTTCGCAAATTTAGAGCAAGTTGAAGTTATTTCGGCAATTTCGTAAATATCATGATTTTTATGGGCAATTTTCGAAAGGTTGGTCAGTGATAAGGTACATATTTTTTTCATTTGGCTACCGGTACGGGTTTACCCAGGCATGATGGAGACGGCCACAAGAAGATAGTCATTTTAAAAAATTTAGAGGGCGCTATTTATATCATGCGTAATTACTGATGCATGAAATTTAGCAGGGATGTGTGCAATGATAAGACTAAGGCACAGTGTAAATATGAGACGAAAATGAATTGATATGAGGAAGTTATGGCAATTTTTCATATTCGGAAATAAATATTTCAGGAAATTTAGCGTTTCTTGGGGTCGCCGATTTCGGATTTGAATTTAGAGTATGAAGATGGAATTTTGAAGGGATGGTTAAAAAAAGAAAGTTGAAGAGCAAGTCTTGCACCATCTAGAGCATTTTGTTAGAAGTCTGTAGCTTCTGGGATAGTGGAAATAGGCAAGAAGAAAGAAGGGCATGAAAATGGCCCCAAAATGGACAAAATGGCACATGGATGGTCATGCATGAGTGATTTCGGAAAATGAAGAGTCAGGTGCATTACATGGCATGGCAAGGAATATGGATATGAAATTTGAAAGGAAATGGACAAGAGGAAGGGACCTAAAGAGAAGTTACAAGCACTAAGTGCAAAACGAATAGGATTTTGGTGGAAGAAGAAGAAGAATAATAATGCAGAACGTGAACGAAAACAAGGCAATGTCGTAGGACGACATTGCAAAAACCAGTATTATGTAACAAGGAACAAAGAAAGACCCCTAAGGAGTGAATAGGCATTGTCTAGTGCAGGTGTCAGGCCACAGAGGTGCGCTTAATCTCCCATTAGAACACTCTCATTTGCATCATAATAACTTTCGAACAACTAAAGTTCACAATTTGAAGTCTTGGCAATGGAATGAATAAACTATGTTTAACACTCCTACCAAATATCAATGTAATCCGACAATTCATTCATAGTGGGTGCTATGGCCTTTTGATTCACTCTCCATTGATTTTCTCTCGTTTTCTTACTCCGCACGCTTGAATGGGCCTCAACTTTAGAGCTCATTTCCTCCCTATTTAATACCAGCAAACCTCTCTTATAAGCTCCTTTCATTCGCTGAATTAAAAGGGTTAGAAAGTTTCAATTATAATGAGTCATATATCATTTTAAAGCTGAGACTTTGTTCTATCCAAATATGATAAAATCAGAAAAATTATTTTTTGCGACTTTTTGGTGGTTTTGTAAAGAAGACAGTCTGGGTGAATTTTAACAAATTCAACTCGAGTTGAATTCCACGCGAGCTGTTTTCTATGCTTGTGCGTTTTTTTTTCATGTGTGCACGTTCAGGAAACGCCGAGACAAGATAATGGAATTATCACGATTGCATTATCGCTCTGTCCGCTATGTGCTGCTCCGGGTTGAAAAAACACTCGAAGTTAATTTGGGGCGTAACTTACGGAGAATCTACAACCCAAATAAAATAATAAAATGAAGGAATTATACAACGCAATCTGTTTTGATAGAATTGAAAATTGATTTGGGGCTTAACTAACGGAGAATCTACAACTCAAATAAAACACCAAATGAATGAAGTATACAAGGCAAAATGATTTTATCAAATTGGACACTGATTTGGCACCTAACTAACAGAGAATCTACAACTCAAATAAAAACCAAATGAATGAAGTATAAAATGCAAGATGTTTTTATCAAACTGAAAATTGAGTTGTCATGTAACTTACAGAGAAACTACAACCCAAATAAAACAATTAATGAAAGAAGTATACAACACAAGATATTTTTATCAAACTGAAAATTGAGTTGTTGTGTAACTTCCAGAGAAACTACAACCCAAATAAAACAATCGATAAAGGAATTATACAACGCAAAATGTGTTTATCGAATTGGAAATTGATTTGGTGCATAACTAACG
The DNA here is from genome assembly GCA_025618425.1 of Heliocidaris tuberculata. Lineage (NCBI taxonomy): Eukaryota > Metazoa > Echinodermata > Echinoidea > Camarodonta > Echinometridae > Heliocidaris > Heliocidaris tuberculata. Next base: position 20,598,544 of record CM046846.1, read on the forward strand.
GAGAATCTAGAACTCAAATAAAACACCAAATGAATGAAGTATACAACGCAAAACGTTAATATCAAATAAAAAATTGGTTTGGCACAAAAATTACAAAGAATCTACAACCCAAATGAAACAACAAATGAATGAAGTATACAATGCAAAATGTTTTTATCGAACTGAATCTACGGAGAATCTACAACCCAAATAAAACAATAAATGAATCAAGTACAATGTACACAATGCAAAATGATATTATCGAATAGAAAATTGGTTTGGCCCATGAATTACAGTGAATCTACAAACCAAACGAAACAACAAATAAATTAGAAATAAGACTCAAAACTGACTGTGAAGACATTCCTGAATCGATATAGCGTAAGGCGAGTTATGTTGTTGTTGTTTAAGGTTTAGGGGCGCTCGTCATTCAAGTTTGAATATTTACGCCGGCTCTAGTCTTATTATTTATGCTATGTTGCATTGATTTGTGCGATTTTGGGGGAGACTCTTGACAAGCTGTCGGCACAAATCGTTGCCCGTTGTTTATGTATCTTCTGGCCAGCCCGGTTCGGTGCATCGAACAGGCTTCTCAGCTGGCACGAAATACATGCACAGCCTAGGCCCCTCCAATACCGGTCAGGATAGTGCAATGCCTGTCAGAGCGAGTCTCCTTTCCGGAAAGAAAAACATAAAACAAAATACTTGATATACCGGTACATATACATATAATTCAGAGTGATTGCTTTTCAAAATAAATTTTAGGCAGACATTCTGGGCTTTTGTCCTATGGTGCAGTTAGTAGTATATATTTCTTAGTGCATACGTACATTACACGTATATAAACATAGTAATACTAATACCTTTACATAAGTCTAATATATATTTTTACTACTTTGTGTGATCAAATGCCTAGTAATATAGCCCTTTGGCAATAGTGCAGGTCGCTCACCACAAACACAAAACACACCAGGTCCTTGAGAAGCTGGGTAACTTGCCAACTGGAAGGCCATTTGCCAGCGCCAACCAAAGGCAAGCCAGACTGGGTTTCACACCAGCTGTTGACCACACGGAGGATAGCCCACCTCCGTTGGCCCCAGTTCTCTGTGTGACAGTGTTAGGTGATCGATCGACTAGTCTTTGCTCAAGTCTTATTCATATTAATTTTGGGGGGGTATTTTACTTTCAAGCATTAATATCTCCTGTATGCTGTCACCGTTGAATGTCATAAGTTTTCTGGGGTTGATCTTTTGTAAGCTAACTATACACAAATCATTTTTTCAGGCCTCAGGTACCCTTTAAGTTCATACCTCAAATGGTTCTTGAGTTATCATGAGAACGAGGCTAACACCTGAAATTTCAGTAATTGACCTCTGTGACCTTTGACCTACTTACCCCAAAATCTGATCAGATCGTCTACCTATGGTGATACATACTAGCACCAAGTTTGAAGTTCATACCTCAAATGGTTCTTGACTTATCGCCAGAAAGCCGGATGGATGGACGGACGGACAACCCGAAAACATAATGCCTCTGGCACCACCTTCGGTGGGTGGAGGCATAAAAAGTCAGAAAGTAGCGTGGCGTGAAATGCGGCAGTTCGAAATGAGCAGCAAAATTTGTCTGGGGGCAATTAATGACTAACAATCTTCACAGTCCTATTCAATTTTTCAAAGAAAATTATTATAACAAATAATTCAATATATTAAAAAAAAAATTTTGCAAATTTTACACATTGTACCATCCATTTTAAAAATAAAAGTTTAAAGAGAATAAGAGTATAATACATTATACATGTGTCACAATATATAATTCAAATTCATGAGAGAAGTTTCCAGACAATGGACCTAACTTACCCAAATCCTGGAGTTCCTTGGCATGCGACACCTCTATTTGGGTCTGGGCCAACACGCCAGTTACCAAGCCCACGAGGCCGAGGACGACATGTAGCAACCTGCAAAGAATACAATGTAGAATATATACAAGTTTTATGTCCTTAGTAAATCTCCAAATAAGAATTGGTAAGTCAATGCTTATAGGTCTATGTAATATACAGTGCAGCACAGAAAAAAAATAAAACCTAAACAAAGGGTTGATTTGACTCAACTACAATGTATGACCTGTGCGAATGAAGGCCATCATAGGCATTAATTTTCTGTGTCAACAACTCAACATGTTGAGATATTACTTTCCTGATGTCATGATGCAGGTTAATATAAACTCATCTGTCATGATGATATATTTTGACAATTTAATTTCATATTTTACTTGCTTTTTTTATTGTATTATTTTTTTTTTTACAAAAAGGAAAATTATTATTCAAACCTATAATAGGCTTTTTACACTTGAATTTTTTAACCCCGTACTATCCTTAACCCTGCAGTTTGCTGTTTTAGTCCCGTACTATCTCCCTAGCCAGATTGCTTAACCCTACATTCTGACATTTAGCCCCACCTTTGGTGATGCTAACCCTGCCTTTTTCCAGGGCTAAAATAATCCTGTACTATCGAGGAGTTAGCCCACTTTGGTAAAATGTAATGTGAACAGAACGTGGGCTAAGCTTAGTCCTGTACTATCAGTGGGGCTAAATCCTCGCTTAGCCCCACCGATAGTACGGGACTAAGCAAAATTTTGCAAGAGTAAAAAGCCTATAAGAAGAAAATTGTTTCAATCATTATACTTTAAAAAGCAGAAAATACAACCATGAAACAGTAGATTATTTAAAATAAACAATTTGTTTTCATGATCACAAAGATATTTGTAAATTCCCAATTTAAAGACATACAATCGAAAGTTTCATGAGCAATGCATCAGTTTGCTTACACTGGACTTGGCGGATTTACCAAAATCGTGCATGCAGCAAAACTTGTGGCCCACTTGGAAATTACATTACTCTGACCTTGCTGTGAGAGAATGGAGAATGTTTAGTCACGGTTCAGGTTAGGTTTCCTTATACAGGGTAGTTCATCTGAAGTTGGTGAAGGGACCGGAGTGAACATTAGGTAATGTAAGACCTGCTGGTCATAAAAATGAAGTTCACTCTCTGTGCCCGATAACCTGTTATTGGTAAATACCTGCATGGTGTCAAATTCCCCATGAGAGCCACTGATTGTATGTCTTTACGATATCTTTGGTATATGTTAATCATTTCCAGATTTGCAGGTTGACAGTAGAGTACTGAAGTGCTGATGACATATTCGCTCATCGTCCGGGATACTGGTTCCAAACAACAGGGCCCGCGCATGAGGTTCACCACGAAATCATTCAAGCAGCGGGCTGGAGCAGGGCAAGTTCAGTGTTTGGCACTGGTGTGATCACCAAGCCACTGTTTCTCATAAAATTGTTTGGAAACAGCAACCTTGACAACTTGGCCAGTATGACGCCACACTTCGGTACTCTATAATGTGTCATTAACTTACTTGTACTGTACATATTATCATAAGTAGATCTCCGACAACGGCGATGAAATCCATCACTGGATGTCTTACTATATTCACCTTTTCATACCTGATGAAGAGAAATCAAGATTGCACAAGATCAAGTTAAACTTGTAACACATTTTTTTTTTCTTCATATTACAGTTTACTATATTGTTACAGCCAAGGTATTGCATGAATCTCATATACCTACACATTGTGTGTCCAGACACGTTGGGTATCTGGACAGCTCGTACTGCTAAGCTACGCACCCCACAAATACGCGCAATGGGACGCATTCAATGCACCAAATTTTTGCTGTGACTAAGCAATGAGAATATCATTTACATTTGCCAAAAAGAATGAGTAGATCTAGTAGGTCTGGAGTAAAGGATGGTGTTTTCGGCCAGGAGAATTCGGCCGGTGCGACGTATGCATGGCAAAAATCACTTTAAAATGCACAGCATGAGAGCATATTACATATCACACACATACAATACATACCAAAGTCACAGGGGAACCGCAGTAGCAATTAAAAAAATATCCATAAATATCACATTTTAGCGATGTAATCGGCGGTCCCGCTACCCTAATCTGAAAATTCTTGTGTCTTACGCGTGTCCGTAAGGAAAATGGGTTAAAAAACTGAGCTGTATTTCAAGAAACAGCCAAATCATGGATCACCTGGACACACATACATGTAACCTCCTAACAGACTGTCAATTTGGCTTTAGAAGGAGACGATCTTGTGAGTCACAACTTCTTGTAACAGTAAATGACCTTGCGACAGGACTCAGAGATAAGCAACAGATTGATGCCATTCTAGACCATGGGATGACATGGAAAAAGAGGCTCCGTTTTTCATTTTCGTGGTCCACATTTTCACCCCACCTGAAAAGTTGGGGACAAAGGTACTTTTTTGTGCTGAATTCAAATATGAATGTTGCCAAGCCTGAAACTTGCACGTTATCACTCTAATGAGGTCTAATTATGCAAATTTATGCATAATTCATTGTTTTAACTGTAATACACAGAAAACTGGTATCTTATTAATTAAAAAATGGTTTTCAGGCTAATCTGGACTGCATCATCTGAATGTGAATATTTCTAAACCATATATGTATATTTTTTTTTTGTAGCATTGATGTCTAATTATGCAAATCAGGCATCAGTATGCAAATCCATTTCGGGGGCTGTTTAACTAATAATGCTAATATCAAATCACATGAAAGGTGATATTTAAGGGTAACTTTGGGTGCTTACTCTAAATATGAATGTTGTAAATCTTAGAAGTGGCAATTAATCGCTGTAATGTGGCCTGATTATGCAAATTTATGCAATATTCATTACTTATAATATACGATAATTTACAAACACCAGTGTGCTCTTAATGTAAAGATATATTTGGACTGTATAATCTGAATGTGAATATTTCTAGCCTTAAATGTGTAAATATTTTATGACACTGATTCCTGATTATGTGAAATATTGATGCCTAATCATACAAATTATTCATCTGTATGCAAATCCATTTTTTTGGCTTTTTTTAAACTGAAAAATGTTTATATTCAACTCATCAACTGTATGAATACTGATATTTTAATTAAACTTTAGGTGCTTAATCTAAATATGAATGTTGCGATGCTTGGAAGTGGCAATTTACCACCATAATGTGGCCTAATTATGCAAATTTATGCAAACTATATTGTTTATAACCATAATTCACAAAGATCAGTGTGCTCTCAATCAAAAGATGGTATTTAAGGATAATTTGGAATGCAGAATCTGAATGCGAATATTCCAAGCCATAAATGTGTAATTATTTTATGACAATAATTCTTAATTATGTGAAATATTGACGCTTAATTATGCATATTTGCATCATATGCAAATCCGTTATTGTGGCTACTCAACTGAAAATTCCTATATCAGATCATATGAACGGCTATAGTTTAAGATAACTTTGGGTGCTGACTGTAAACATGATTGTTGCCAAGTAGGAAATTTCCAAGCCATGACATAATAATTAAATTCCAGTTACGCAAATTCATGCACAATCCACTCTGTAATGGATAAAACTCAGTCTATAGCAGTTGAAAATTAGTAGGTCTTTAAAGAAGTATATTGTATTTGCAATTGCATAACCAATATGAATATTTCCAAGACATAAAATGTATAAATTGTAGTATCAGTGCCTAACTGCCTATGTAGGTAAATTCATGCAAACCTACCAAAATCTATCTCAGGTAATTTAGAGTGCTGAATCTCAAAGTGTCTGCTGCGAGCAGTGTGCATGTGATGTCCTCAATATGAGGCACAATCTTGCATTCTGTGCCATCACAGGAAAATAATATATATCTCACATCTCATGATTAGGAAAATGAATTTTAGAGGATTTTCGTGTAAATTCCCACATTAAACAGTTTTCAGTGTTTTGCATTGGCCTTTATGACTGCCAAAGAATTGAACTCATTCACTTCTCTGTTACCTCTGAGTAACATGAAGCTGTTTGTTTTCTTTCATCTCGTGTGAATATCAGAGGCGTCATACTCTCACTTTTTCTTCACTGATTGAATTAATGTGTAGCAGATTTTCCTATTCATAAGCAGTAAGGTACAAAAATTCTTTGCTGTGAAGCTTCCTTTACAGTGCAAACTACATCATCCTTTTTAATACTACTTGCTATTGCAGTTACATGTACTCTGTGTGTTCACAATAGGTAGCAGACTACATTATCTGTAGCAGACTACACTATCTGCATTGTCTTTGATATTGGCCCCTAAAATACAGCTGTTGATAAACAATTTTTCACTTCTCCCCTCATAAAAGGTTCAGTCCTTTCTCTTTCTTCCTCTATTTTATAATAAATTTAAGCTCTTCAATCTAAATAAATCAAAAGATAAAAAACAAAGGTTTTATCATGCAGTTTGCACTGGCCATGCCATGCTGTTCTACAGCCAGGTCAAAGTAAGTGAAAGAGCCTGGCACTTCCCTATACACCATACAGATAATACACACAAACACACAGCACACAAACTCTCATACACACACACAGCACATACCATGTGGTGGGAATGCTGTGCTAAATTCTGTGGCTGAAATCCATGTGGTCAAGAAGATATGGAGCTCAGTTTTTTGCTACAAAATAATCATTTTTGAACAAACTTGCACATTTTGCAAATGGCAACATATGCCATTAGTGTTTTTGTATTTTTAGTAACAGATCTACAAGGTGAAATTAGGTGGGGCGAACTTGCGGACTTGAGGGAAAGTGAGAATTTCAGCGGTCATCCCATGGTCTATTCTCCTTGATTTTTCAAAGGCCTTCGATCGGGTACCCCATGAGCGTCTTCTTAAACTGAAGCACTATGGAGTCAGAGATCAACTACTCTCATGGATTCGGGATTTCCTCCAAGGGCGAACCCAGCAAGTCCTACTTGAGGGAAAGAAGAGCAACATCACCAACGTCACATCAGGAGTACCTCAAGGTACTGTTTTAGGTCCCCTTCTGTTCTTGTTTTTCATCAACGATCTCCCCGATTGTGTCTCCTCATCCATTGGACTGTATGCTGATAATGCCCTCCTATACAGAACAATTAATTCCAATGATGACTGTTGTGAGATAGTGATGTAAACCAAATAACACGTTGTTGCAATAAAGATGAGAAGGCGAAAATTAAGTTGTGTTGCTTCTCGTTTATTCTCGAAGTGTAGAAAAAATAATTCAACAACTGTGTGATGATTTCTGCATAAAAACAAAAACGAGAAAACAATGTAAGGGTGTAATTCACTTACAATCATGTCTTGTCATACATTAATCAAAGTGATTTAAAATTTGTTTCAAACTCTACATAAAATGTATCACTTGTTTATACAGCTGTGATCTTCTAAATAAATGATCTATATCCTCTTTAAACAGGTCTCATACTTTTACCCAAGACCCAGAATTACACTATCTTTGAAAGTGTGTAAAACAAATAAAAGGAAATTCATGCACTAGCTTGTGCAGAAAAAGTGTATGTCCTATTTCTTTCATACATAATGAAATAAAGAAACATGTTTATCCCTCATAATTATCAGTGTTAGAGGTACAGAGTCTTCATAACAATAATTCTAAAATAACTCATTCTGAAACATGTATAAACCCTTCAATAAGACCAATAAAACCCAACTACATGTATACCTATATCATTATGATAGATGAAGTTAGAACATCCCATCCCAGGCTGAGCCAAACATGACCTGACCTACTTAAAACTCGGTACATGTACAATATACAGTATACAAGGATCCCTTGGTGGCGGATCACTCTTAAAAATGTCAGAATATCAATCCGCACGCAAAATCTTGCGTAGGTTCATCAATCTATAGACCGTATTACCGTACGTAATACTACCTTCGCCATATAAAAAATAGTGCTTGCCTAAACTGGCTTTTAAAAATCGATAACAACGCCTAACATATATCAAGGCATATTATCATCCATTATCACCACTAATACACTTATTCTTAGGCATCTCCCACAATAAAAAGGCAGTTATTAGATAAAAATTAAAAAAAAACATGTTCAATTCGGTCCACAGAGTATAGACAGGCGAAACTCTGCGGGAAATTTCAAAACAAGATTTTCCACATAAGCCTTCCAAATGAGCATCACAAAAAATGCAATTAAACATAGGAATTGAATCAATCAACTCTAAATTTATACGAAATGTCATACTAAATGTTTCAACGTACCTTTTAGTAGCTTTGTGTTAAAATGAAGAAATCTATAATGCAAACTCGATAGATTGCTTAGCTATCACTAACTCATATGGCTGCATGATCTTTTCCCAGTGACATCGCCTAGTCTTGGTCTAGTCGTAAATTACATTTTTTTTTCTTTCATTTAAATTTCATACTAAAAAAGACACATGTCATGACAATGACATTGAGTCCTTACATAGGGTTCTCGCAAATGTTCAGGAATGGGAGAGGAAATGGCTTATGTCTTTTAATGTTGACAAATTGGTGCTGAGGATTTCAAACAAGAGAAAACCTATCATCAGAGCATTCCCTTATTCCATCCATGGGACCGCCCTCCGCAAAGCAAAGTACCTTGGAGTAATCCTCCACCGAAACCTCAACTGGAAACCCCATGTTCACTCCATCTGTAAGAAGAGTAACAGCACACTTGGCTTCCTTCAACGCAATTTGAGAAAATGCCCTGCTAGCATAAAGGAGCAAGCATACAAGAGCTATGACCGCCCAATTGTTGAGTACTCTTCTTCAGTTTGGGACCCTTATACCAAAGAGCTCACCTCCAAGATCCAAATGGTCTGGTGGCATGCAGCCAGATTTGTGAAGGCTGACTACAACCAACAGAGCAGTGTCACACAAATGCTGAAAGATCTACAGTGGCAAACTCTCCATGAACGACGAGCCCACAGCAAGGTCATCATGCTGTATAAAATCGTCAATGGACTAATCGCCATTCCAGCTACGCTGGCTTTCCTGTACCCTTCTTCCAACTCAACCAGAGGACATCACCTACAATTCAAACATCAACACTGGAGAATCCTTTCCTACCAGTACTGCTTCTTCCCCAGCGCTTTCTGCTTGTGGAATGTCCTGTCTGCAACAGTGGTTCGGCTCCGTCTACTGAGTCTTTCCGGAGCAGCCTTGCACCACTCACCCTCCGTTAGCTCTCCAGTTGAGACGCATCTTTTTACTCGCACTGTAGCTTTATTAATAGTTCTTTATCTCTGCACTCAATGTCATGTGTTCTTGTGATTGCGGCCTCAACAATCAAGTACGACTGTACTCTGCAAAGAGGACTGTACTCAACGGAAGAAGAAGAAGAAGAGAAATTTTCAGTTTTAGATCGGGATTTTTCGTATGTCGCAAGCTCAAAAGTGTCCAATTGCATGTTGCAGTCAAAGATGGTCCTGCATGCGTGAGACACACACGCGATATCTCCGTTAGTCGTGAGATTTCAGTTCTGATACCGCGGGAGCAGTTTTCGGCCGGGTTTCACGCGGGAGAGATCCGGCATTGGATGCTGGCTTGGGCCCCTAGAACTTTTGTTCAGCGGGCGAACGCACGGCAAACGCACGCGCTCCCCATTGACTTTGTACATGCAGCCGAAAACTGAGCTGCTAGGCCGAAAACTGCCTCCAAGACAGGGTAAATGAAAATGAATATTACCATGGCAGTTCTCGATTTTCTTCCCTGATTTCTTTTGGGTTAAAATAGTAACAATATTTTCTCTCATGATTTGAGTAAGAAGTGAAAATAAATATGAAATAAAGAGTAAAAATATACGATTTTGTCTTAAGTGGCCGAAAGGAATTCTCCCCCTTAGTTACTCTACAAGGATTGAATTTCCCTTTATTTTTGTGATTATCACTAGTCTATTTGGAAATCGGGGTGAAATTGACATCAGTCAGCTTCAAAATTAATCAAGATTTGCATTCATTTATTACGTCTCTGCTAAAAATCAGTACTTTTTCCATTGACATTGTAATTGAATGGGAAATGCACAGTTGTTTCATAAGATTTTGACAAGCATTTCCTATTTACCTTCTATTTCTTTTCCCTCTCAGTAACATTTAAGGATCCAAGTATTGAAATGTAGACAACTTTCTCTATCAAATGGTACCAAACATAATTTGACACGGGCATCGACAGCATCTTGATGTTTTTATGCTGAATCAGCACAAAAAATGGCACGCAGCTTTTCAACGTATAGGTTATTTCAAACTAACTAAAAAATATGATCCCATCGGCAGTTTGAAATAAATTTGGTATCATATGATAGGAAATTATATTTCCTATATTTTGGTGTTAAGGACAAGTTACATGCTTAATCTCTTCATTAAGAAAAACTGAAAAGAAATATGTTTAAAGTAGGCCTGAGTCATAACGGTTTTTTTTTTGACCGGTGCCCGCCGGTGATTTTTCGGCGGAGACCGGCGGACCGATGAAATTTCATGAAAAAATATGCGGTGCAAAAAAGCTGCATATAACGCGCCGCCCGCATCGGGAAAGTAGCATGTTTTGATTGTTGGAGAGGGAAAACATGAGAGATCTTAAAAGAACATAATATTTATATTACAAGTAGGCTTGAGTCATAACGGTTTGGGGTTTTTTTGACCGGCGTCCGCCGGTGATTTTTTGGCGAGACCGGAAGACTGTTGAAATAAAGAAATACCGGTACATAAAGAAATTCAGTGTTAATGAAAGACTTTGAAAATCAACCAGTTTAAGAACTAAATTCCCTTATCTATATTAGAACTTTCTCAAGATATTAAATTTCAAACCATTAATCAACCAAGTGGGACTATGGAAATAAGATTACCGAGCAGGATTTCTCAATTTTCTTGCTTGAATTTATCGGCCCATAACATTATGATATTGTTGCATTCTGTATACGTGTATGGGCGCTGCCATCTTTTATCTGTTTGTTTGCAACTTGTAATTACTCCACTAGAGAGCCTGGAGTTAGCGCCATCTCGGGGCAAGGTGCGCAGAATCGTACCAGCAGCGCTCACACAGAATTCAACAATAATATACGGGCTGATAAATTCAAGCAAGAAAATTGAGAAATCTTGCTCGGTAATCTTATTTCCATAGTCCCACTTGGTTGATTAAAGGATTGCAATTTAATATCATGTGAAAGTTTTAAAGGGTACCTGAGGCCTGAAAAAATAATTTGTGTATAGTTAGCTTACACAAAATCAACCCCAGAAAACTTAACACGACATTCAACGGTGACAGGATACAGGAGATATTGATTTTTGAAAATAAAATACCCCCAAAATTAATATAAATAAGACTTGAGCAAAGACTAGTCGATCGATCACGATAGCTCACCTAATGATTTATCGATTTAGGAACGTCTTCACTTTCAATTTTCGATTCGATAAATGAATTTTGCGACTTAGTTCTAATTTATTTGTTGTTTCATTTGGTCTGTAGATTCTTTGTAATTTATGCGCCAAACCAATTTTCTATTCGATTTAAACGTTTTGCGTTGAATACTTGATTCATCTGTTGTTTTGTTTGGGTTGTAGATTCTCCATAAATTAAGCGGCAACTGAATTCTCAGTTTGATAAAAACAGTTTGCGTTGTATACTTCATCCATTTGATGTTTTATTTGGGTTGTATATTATTTGTAAGTTACGCGCCAAATCATTTTCCAGTTCAATTTCGAATTCGATAAAAAAAAAAAAAAAAAAAAAAAAAACATTTTGCGTTGTATACTTCATTCATTTCATATTTTATTTGGGTTGTATATTATTCCTAAGTTAAGCGCCAAATCAATTTTTGATTCGATAAATGTATCTTGCGTCATAGTTCTAATTTGTTTGTTTCATTTGGTCTGTAAATTCTTTGTAATTTATGCGCCAAACCAATGTTATATTCGACATAAACGTTTTGTGTTGAATACTTGATTCATTTGTTGTTTTATTTGGTTTGTAGATTCTCTATAATTCATCCATTTCATATTTTATTTAGGTTATATATTTTCCATTAGTTACGCGCCAAATCAATTTCCAATCGATAAAAAAAAAAAAAAAAAAAAAAAAAAAAACATTTTGCGTTGTATAATTCATTCATTTCATATTTTATTTAGGTTGTATATTATTTCTAAGTTAAGCGCCAAATCAATTTTCGATTCGATAAATGTATTTTGCGTCTTAGTTCTAATTTATTTGTTGTTTCATTGGTCTGTAGAGTCTTTGTAATTTATGCGCCGAACCAAATTTTTTTATTCCATATAAACATTTTGCGTTGTATACTTCATCCATTTGATATTTTATTAGGATTGTATATTATTCATTAGTTACGTGCCAAATCAATTTCCATCGATAAAAAAACATTTTGCGTTGTATACTTCATTCCTTTCATATTTTATTTGGGTTGTTTATTATTCCTAAATTATAAGCGCCAAATCAATTTTCGATTCGATAAATATATTTTGCGTCTTAGTTCTAATTTATTTATTGTTTCGCTTGGTCTGTAGATTCTTTGTAATTTATGCGCCGAACCAATTTTCTATTCGATAAAAACATTTTGCGTTAATTGTATACTTCATTCATTTTATATTTTATTTGGGTTGTATATTATTCCTAAATTAAACGCCAAATCAATTTTCGATTCGATAAATGTATTTTGCGTCTTAGTTCTAATTTTTTTGTTGTTTCATTTGGTCTGTAGATTCTTTGTAATTTATGCGCCGAACCAATTTTCTATTCGATATAAACATTTTGCGTTACTTCATCCATTTGATGTTTTATTAGGATTGTACATTATTCATTAGCTACGTGCCAAATCAATTTCTATTGATAAAAAAACATTTTGCGTTGGTCCTTTATTCTTTTCATATTTTATTTGGGTTGTATATTATTCCTATGTTAAGCGCCAAATCAATTTTCGATTCGATAAATATATTTTGCGTCTTAGTTCTAATTTATTTATTGTTTCGCTTGGTCTGTAGATTCTTTGTAATTTATGAGCCGAACCAATCTTCTATTCGATAAAAACATTTTGCGTTTTATACTTCATTCATTTTATATTTTATTTGGGTTGTATATTATTCCTAAGTTAAGCGCCAAATCAATTTTCGATTCGATAAATGTATTTTGCGTCTTAGTTCTAATTTATTTGTTGTTTCATTGGGTCTGTAGATTCTTTGTAATTTATGCGCCGAACTAATTTTCTATTCGATATTAACATTTTGCGTTGTATACTTCATTCATTTGTTGTTTAATTTGGGGTACAGAATCCCCGTAAGTTACGCCCCAAATCAATTTTTGATTCTTTAAAAACATTCTCCGTTGTAAGATTTCATTCATTTGTTGTTTTATTTGGATTGTAGATTATCCATAAGTTACGCGCCAAATCAATTTCCAATTAGATAAAAACATTTTGCGTTGTATCCTTTATTCATTTGTTGTTTCATTAGGGTTAAATATTATCAGTAATTTCCGCCCCAAATCAACTTTCGAGTGTTTGTCAGCCCCGGCGCTGTACATAATATAGCAGACGACAACGCGATAATGCGATCGCGATAATTCCACTATCGCGTCTTGGCGTTCGCCGAACGTGCACGCATAAAAAAAAACGCACACGCATAGAAAACTGCTCGCGCGGAACTCAACTGGAGTTGAGTTCTGCGCGTCGTTCGTTCACGCTGTCCTTTATTCTCTTCAAACTCCTTAACCGCTAACCTGTAGAATGCCGGGTAAAGTTATTTGGGGTTAATTTTATACATTCTAACTGTATACAAATTATTTTTTTTGACCTCAGAGACCCTTTAATATAAATAAGGAAATTTAGTTCTTAAAACTGGTTAATTTTCAAAGTCTTTGACACTGTGAATTTCTTATGTATTTCTTTATTTCATCGGTCCGCCGGTGTGCATGAAATTGCACCGGTGACCAGCTGCATCGGTCGGGCGCCGGTGGACCGACCGACTCGACTGCCGGTGGACCGACCGACTCGACTCAGGCCTAGTTTAAAGTGACATCTTGGCAAGTTCTTGAGCTATAAACTTGTCCATCAGAACTTCAGTAATTTGGAATGTTCCAAATTTGATTCTGCAGGAATTTTTGAGAAACTAATATGAGATCATGTTGCTATATCAATTTGAAAATACCCTCCCCCTACCGCTCCACAGGGCTATGCAAAATTTAATACACACAAACTGCTCACACTCTGTGTGTCATTTTTGTGTGCGCACTAGTGTTTCAGCAGCAGGTTTTGTGCCATTCATTTGTACATGTCTATGGCCTATGGGAATCTTTAAGCTGAAAATTTCCAATAATTCATTCAAGCATTACTGAATAATAAATGCATGGATTGACATGAAATTTGGTACATGTATTTTTTACAAGTCAATATTTTCAACGAGATCTGAAAATCTCAAATCATTTGAATGTGTAGACTAGATCTAGATCTAGAATAGATCTAGTTTCTGAGAAATGAGATAGAAAAATCCTCCAGACACCCTATTACTGACATTCGTCCGTCATAATTTTCTCAGCTCAGCGATCTAACTCTAACTTCAGAATATGTAGAACCAAGATATTTAAAGAAATTTGCATAAACCTCTGAATAAAATGACTTTTTAGCGACTGCAACAAAGTGCGTACGGTAGCTAGCTTGCCTTAACTTAAGAGTCATGTAGATCTATTGTAAGTTTAGGTCCCCCATCATCATATTCTTAATCTAATTAGATTCTGAGGCTTACCGTACACAGGTGACAGTCACAGCTCATGAAGTTCAGCCTTAACTTATCAATGGTAGATCGAGGCAGCTAGCTGTAGTCTACAGGTCTAGATCTAGATCTAGTCTATCTGGTCAACGATCCCCATCACGAATGTCGAATCTGTTCAAAAGAAGAATGCGTCCATGTTGAATACATGGATGCGGGTTAACTCGGCACTAGGGTACGGGTGAACTCGGCCTTGGCGGAAAATCGCCGCGGAGTGAGCCCAGAGAGTTAAAGTGATCGCAAACACTTGTGTTGAATTTCAAATTCAAATTATTTGATATCAATGTGTAAAATGATTAGCAAAGAAGTAATGTTGACAATTTCAAGAAGTAAAATTATGCAAAACATGAAATTTAAGGCTAAAAAAGGGTACGGTGCGTAGCGTGGACTTCAACCCTTGAAACATACTATCACCGCGCAGTGCCGAGTTCGCCCTAGGCCTAGTGCCGAGTTAGCCCGACCCCCTCTTGAAACATGGTCACCGCGCAGTGCCGAGTTCGCCCTTGTTAAGCCCGACCCCTTGAGGCTCATATCAGGGTTGAGATCGTAGTAGGCCAGGAGCCTGTCCCGAAATAGTCACCCCATTTTGATTTTACCCATAATTTTTGACCCCTTGATCTTACTTAGACCATTTAAGTCACTGACAAAAAGGTTGTCAGCCTGACCGTAGCCGCCGGGTTAAGCCCCCAGAGCCCCCAAAAGAGACCCCAAAGTCGGGTCGATTTCACCCCTTCTTCCCCACGCACCAAACTTTGTCAGTAGGAAGCAGTATGACTGGACATTACGAAACACTAAAAACTGACAAAAATTTCCGTCGGGATGGGGTGTCAGACGGCCCCTAAAAATTCGGGTAAATTTTTCCCCTTGAAGCCCAGGGACCAAATTTTGTCAGAAGGAAGAACTATGGATGTACATTCCAAAAATATAAAAAACTGACAAAATTGTCCATCGGGAAGGGGGTGTCAGACCCCCAGAAATGAAAACCCCAAACTGCCCTTTGACAACACTTTGCCGCCCCCCCAAAAAAAAAAATGCTGTATATGTAAAGAAAAACCATTTTCTTACCTTCTGACTATGTTAACTCAAAAGTGTTTCATTCAATTCAATTCAATTCAAACTTTCATAACATACTTTTGAGTATAATAATCTTCTTGAGGTGCAATTTTGGTTTTTTGATGAATAACTTATTAAATTGTGAAAAATGTATTACTTTCTCAAATGTAGCTAAAAATATTGTCAGGATTATGTAAACACACCCATTGTCCCTGTTCACCTGTTTGACAAGGCATAATAGAATAGCTTTTCAGTTATCTGTGGTATGTGACTGCCAGGCTGAAATGTACTATTCATGTGTTAATTACATAAATACCAAGCAAGCTTCTCTGTTATGCCTTGCCAGATTGACAGTGGGTGTGTTTACATGATTCTAGGACAACTACCCCCTAGACAACTACCCCCCGGAAAACTACCCCCCAGGACAACTACCCCCCAGGACAATTACCCCCCAGGACAATTACCCCCCAGGACAACTACCCCCCAGGACAACTACCCCCCAGGACAATTACCCCCAGGACAATTTTTCCGGGGGTAGCTGTCCAGGGGGTAGTTGTTCGGGGGGTAGTTGTCCGGGGGGTAATTGTCCTGGGGGGGTAGTTGTCCTGGGGGTAATTGTCCTAGGGGGTAGTTGTCCTGGGGGGTAATTGTCCTGGGGGGTAGTTGTCCTAGGGGGGTAGTCGTCCAGGGGGTGGTTTTCCGGGGGGTGGTTGTCCGGGGGGTAATTGTCCAGGGGGTAGTTGTTCGGATACGGTTTACATAATCCTGACAATATTTTTTTGCTACTTTTGAGAAAGCAATACATTTTTCACAATTTAATAATTCATTAATCAAAAGACAAATTAACACCAAATTGCACCGCAAGAAGATTATTATACTCAAAATTATGTTATGAAAGTTTGAATTGAATTGAATAAAACACTTTTGAGTTATCATAGTCAGAAGGTAAGAAAATGTTTTTTCTTTACATACAGAGCATTTTGAGGGCAAAACGTTGTCAAAGGGCACTTCGGGGTTTTCATTTCTGGGGGTCCGACACCCCCTTCCCGATGGACAATTTTGTCAGTTTTTATATTTTTGGAATGTAAATCCATAGCTCTTCCTTCTGACAAAATTTGGTCCCTGGGCTTCAAGGGGAAAAATTTACCCGAATTTTTAGGGGCCGTCTGACACCCCATCCCGGCCCGACGGAAATTTTTGTCAGGTTTTTGTGTTTTGTAATGTCCAGTCATACTACTTCCTACTGACAAAGTTTGGTGCATGGGGGAGAATCGACCCGACTTTGGGGTCTTTTTGGGGGGCTCTGGGGGCTAAACCCGGCGGCTACGTTCAGGCTGACAACCTTTTTGTCAATGACTTAGATGGTCTAAACAACTTTAAGGGGTCAAATCTTATGGGTAAAATGGGGTGACTATTTCGGGACAGGCTCCCAGACTATTGGTTGAGATACAGACACTCATGACTTTTAGTTAGGTACACAGACGGCTCCTCATGGGAAATGGTGTTCACTTTTTTCTAAACGTGGATTCTTAAAGGCCAAGTCCACACTAATATCAAGTTGATTTGAATAAATAGAGTACAAGTAAACAAGCATAACAGTGAAAATTTCACTGAAATCGGATGTAAAATAAGAAAGTTACGGCATTTTGAAGTTTTGCATTATTTCTTGAAACAGTGATATGCATAACATGGGCGGTATGCAAAGGAGGGAACCGATGATGTCACGCACTCACTTTTCCTTATGTATTTTATTATATGAAATATCATATATTTCAATTTTGGGCTTCAATAATGTAAAACATGGTTTGACTCTTTATGGAACATATAAATTCATCATTATTGTAACTTATTTTGATACAAGTGAGAGATTCTTTATTATCACACCCATACAAATTGAAATATTTGAAATTTCATATAATAAAATACATAAGGAAAAGTGAGTGTGTGACATCATCGGTTCACTCATTTGCATACCGGCCATGTTATGCATATCACTGTTTCATGAAATAATGCAAAAATTCAAAATGCCTTAACTTTCTTATTTTACATCCGATTTCAGTGAAATTTTCACTGTTATGCTTATTTAATTTTGCTCTATTTATTCAAATCAACTTGATATTAGTGTAGACTTGGCCTTTTAGTAAAATTTAATGCTGAAAACGAATCCATCGACTGATTTTTGAAAATCGGTGCCCAAAGTGCCCAAATTGGGCCTTTTGGGTACTCATTGTAAAAGTCATCTTAATTATTTCACATACAGAGGCTAGGAAAAGTTGCAATCATATAATATTTTGTTTCTGCTGTATTCTTTAAAGGACAAATTAACTAAATAGAACCTTAGAAATACCAAACAGAGGCTATTTTTTCTTTAAAATGGGTCTTTGGCCCCATTATTGTCCAAGTTCTCATTATATTGGCCAAATTAGTGAAATATCATTATATTTGCGATTTGAGTTGGTCACGTCTAATCATACATACTGTCCTTGGATAAATGACGATTGATATGAATATAAATTAGGTGCCCACAACGTTTCAAAGTGGGCCCATTGGTTATGTTGCTTGAAAGGTGACAGTGTCAACATTCAAGCGTGCTTCTCACCTTCTTTTCTTGCTAAAAAAATAATTTCAATACCAACTTTTAAAAGTACTTTTAGGTGCCCAAAGTGCCCAAATACAACCTTTTGGGTGCCCATTGTAAGATTAAGATTATTTCACCCTGAGGGGCTCAGAATAGTTTAATTGATATATATCTATTGTTTCTTAAGTATTCTATCAATGATATTTTAACCAAATAGAACCTTAAATATACAAAATTAGGGCCGCTTTCCTCGAAAACGGGCCCATTTTTGTCTTAGTTCGCATCACAGTACCCAATTATAGCGAAAAATCTTTATTTTGTAATTTGATTTGGTCAAGTCCTAGTATGCATAAGGACTTTATATGAATAACGGCTGATATCAATAGAAATCATGTGCCCACGACGTTATAAAAGTGGGCACAAAATGTTGTTGTGTTGCTATAAAGGTGATGGTGTAGAGCCAGTATTTGAGTTGATATTCTAGCTGCTTCTTATTCTTAAGTTCTTGCTGAAAACGATGTCACAAACTGCTTGTATGAAAGTACCTGTAGGTGCCCTCATTGCCCAGTTTATGGGTATCATCTTTTTACTAATTATTGTCATTTCTGGTCACAAAGCTATTACATTCAAAAAAATAGTATTAGAATTCTCGTTAATGACATAACTTTCAGTCCTTCTGCGTGTACGAAAATTCAATGAAGCCCATTCATGTACCGAAAAGGGTGCAATTGATTAGAAATTCTTCAGTTTACTTTTTGCTTAAATGCATTATGTCACATTGAACATAATATGGGGCACCTAATCAAATCTGAATTTACACAGTTACCCTGTCAGTTGGGCCTAAACAATGCATGAAATTCATATTGTATGCATATATTCATTATTCTATATTGTGGAATAATTATATGGGCAAAAACCACAACCTATTTTTATGTTGTAATATATTCTTACCGTAAATTTCCTTACTGTATTTTAATCACTGATTAGCTGTACATATACCATACCACATAGCAGGACACACTACACATAATACAGTTAAATCATGATATCCATTGAGAGATAATATACATATGTTGATAAATGCATAATGCACATTCGAAAGTGACCTTTTAACATGTAGGCTACATATACCATGTCTATGGATGTGTGTGTGAGATACTCTGAAGAGACAATGAATTTAGTATGCTTAAGATCCAATAGACTGAATAGTTGAAAAGAAGTTGATCACTTGAAACGTTACTCTACCACTCTGCCAAGGGTATTCTTGGAAATTGCTATAGATCGTTTAATAATAATAGTGCTCTTAAATGGTACGTCCTTAGCAAAATTAATATGTCATAATGCTGCGGTACTGGGTATGAATAGCAGAAAATTACAAAAATAGTACATCTTTGTAAATATATATATATATATATATATATATATATATATATTCGATTCCCGACGGAGACCTTTTTTCAACCTTTGCAAAAATTTCCAGAGGGAGGACAGCTCTGGGGAACTTTGATTTAAGCTACGCACCCATTATTCTCTCATTTTCATTTCTCACAATAAATATATAATATATATATATATATATATATATATATATATATATATATATATATATACCAATGTTTTCTTTCTACACACTATCCTGTCGAATCATG
Source organism: Heliocidaris tuberculata (assembly GCA_025618425.1). NCBI lineage: Eukaryota > Metazoa > Echinodermata > Echinoidea > Camarodonta > Echinometridae > Heliocidaris > Heliocidaris tuberculata. The sequence goes on from CM046846.1 coordinate 20,618,480, forward strand.
TGCAAGTGGTATATCTATCAAAAAACCTGCCCAAAGGTACAGCAAGTCTTTTAATATATATCTAATTCAATTTATTTTTTATTTACAGAACAATTGTTAATTATTTCCTGATTAGTATTTGCGCGAGCAAGAACGGCCGTTTCTGTGAATTTTGAAGACAGTGCACAAGAATCATGTAAATAAATTATTTCCTAATTTTATCATGAAAAATACCTTGTTATTCGATGTTTTCTTTAATCTTATAATATTTATATCTAATATCGCAGCATTATAAAAGTGTTTCTTTTCCCGTACAACATTAAGTCCTATGATAACAAAATTACAGTCATTTCCAACCCCAAAACATGCTGCTTGAGGTAAAATAGTTCTCCAAACAGGCATAACGTCTTCAATTCCTTAATTCTATAATATTTGTCTCATTAATTTTTTTTCCCTTCAATTTCCATATCATAGAGGTCTAAATGATTTATAAGCTGTATGTTAGGTTAGAAGGGCCTATACATTTACAACGGCACTTATTTTCATGTGTTCAATAGTTATTCCAAAAAGAATTGCGATTGAAGGGGAAAAAACTATCAAATTTTATTATTTATTCATTTATTGTCCCCGCCGAACGAAGTTCGCGAGGGGACTATGAAACGGGCTCCGTTCGTACGTGCGTGCGTGTGTGTGTCCGTCCGTCCGTCCGTCCGTCCGTCCGTCTGTCCGTGTGTGCTCAAATGTTATAAAATGCTACTTCTCCGTCATTTCTTGGCCGATTTTGATTCCGATTGTTTTATCTGATAGGGCTGGGTGGGGGCTTCCAAACTTCTACACAGAATTTTGAAATTCATTAATTATGCAAATTTATGCAAATTTATTCAAAATCGACGAAAAATGCTACTTCTCCTCTATTTCACATCGGATTTTGATTCCGATTGTTTTATCTGATAGGGCTGGGTGGGGGCTTTCAAACTTCTACACAGAATTTTGAAATTCATTAATTATGCAAATTTATGCAAATTTATTCAAAATTGACGAAAAATGCTACTTCTCCTCTATTTCACATCGGATTTTGATTCCGATTGTTTTATCTGATAGGGCTGGGTGGGGGCTTCCAAACTTCTACACAGAATTTTGAAATTCATTAATTATGCAAATTTATGCAAATTTATTCAAAAATTGACGAAAAATGCTACTTCTCCTCTATTTCACATCGGATTTTGATTCCGATTGTTTTATCTGATAGGGCTGGGTGGGGGCTTCCAAACTTCTACACAGAATTTTGAAATTCATTAATTATGCAAATTTATGCAAATTTATTCAAAATTGACGAAAAATGCTACTTCTCCTCTATTTCACATCGGATTTTGATTCCGATTGTTTTATCTGATAGGGCTGGGTGGGGGCTTCCAAACTTCTACACAGAATTTTGAAATTCATTATTCATGCAAATTTATGCAAATTTATTCAAAATGGCTGAAGGTTCATAATGTTTTCATGTTTTATATTTCAGTTGTATACATGCATTGTTGGTATTCTCTTCTTTTGCATGCAGTAACATTATTATTTTATTCACTAAAGTTTTTCACTGGAGTTTTAAGGTTCAGGCTAGTTAATTTCCACAGATCTGCACTTCCGGCGGGGACATTTATTACGCATTGCGTAATTTACTCATTCACTTGTTTATTTTGAGTTTTATTTATTCAAAGTAGCCTCTTCAGTTGTGAAAAATGCTATCCCGGAGGGCCCTGGGTAAAATTCATACAAACCACATGTATACAAAATATGAATATGTTTACAATACTGTACTACATGTATATACATGGTACATGTAAGTCAGAGTTTGTGTAATTTTCTGCTGTTCATTCCCAATACCGCAGCATTATAGCAGCAGTGTAGAGGTATCGTAGTTAAGTGGTTTGAACACTTGACTGGAGATGCAAAGGTCGTGGGGTTCGATCCCGGAACGGCACTTATGTCCTTGAGCAAGGCATTTGATCTATACATTGTTCCTCTCCTCCCAGGTGTTAAAATGGGTACCAGTTTGGATGTGAAGGTCAGTGTGGTTTGATCAGCATTGTGAGCGTCTGCAAAAGGCGCCTGGCTGGAATGCTCCCCAGACCAGACAAGGTACATACATTGTGTGCGGGCAAGCCATGAATCCGATGACCGGGGTAATGATATGTCTGTTAAGCGCCTAGAGACATCGTAGATGTATTAGGCGCTATATAAATCCAGAATATTTCTATTATTATTATCATTATTATTGTTATTATTACAAACATCTTTATTTTGCTAAGGATGTACCATTTAAGACCACTATGGATCATGAGCGATTTATAACAATTTCCAAGAAGACCCTTGACAGAGTGGTAGAGTAACATTCAAGCGATCAACTTCTTTTCAACTATTCAATCTATTAGATCTTAAGCATACTAAATTCATTGTGTCTTCAGAGTATCTCACACACATTGATAGACACGATATATTTAGCCTACATCAATGTACATGTTAAAATGTCACTTTCAAATGTGAATTATGCATTTATCAACATATGTATCTATATTATCTCTTAATTGATATCATGTATTCATCTGTGTAATGTGTAGTGTATCCTGTTATGTGGTATGGTATATATGTAAAGTTAATTAGTGATTGACATACAGTAAAGAAGTTTACTATAAGAATGTATGACAAAATAAAATGGAATGTGGATTTTAATCATATAACTATTCAACAATATAAAATTATGATATCTGTTTCATTTAACTAAGCTCGAATAAAGTTGAAATAAGTGGACCAGTGCAATATGCATTTCATGCATTATTTGGGCCCAGTTATTAAGGTAACTGTTTAAAGTCAGATTTGATTTGATTTTTTTGCTCGCTCGCTTCGCTGGAAATTTAATATTTAGGCAAAAGGCGTCCCCCTTCGGCAATAGGCTGCAGCCCCCCCCCCCCCCCCCCCCGAGGATTTTCAAAGTTCCGATATTCGGGCAACCACCACTTCATATTCGGGCAGCAAAATGAGGTGCGAGATTCCCAGATAATAATGTAACTTCTGAATGTAACTTCTGTACATTTTCACTACGAAAACTTACAAAAAATTGCTCGCTCGCTTTCGCTCGCTCTCAAAAATTTAGAAACTGAAAAGTTGATATTCGGGCAAAAGGCGCCCCCCTTCGGCAAAGTTCCGATATTCGGGCAACCGCTTCATATTCGGGCAGCGAGGAGAAAGAATATCCACATATTTGGGCAGCAAGGTTCCCAGATAATTATGTAACTTCTGAATGTAACTTCTGTACATTTTCACTACGAAAACTTTTTTACAAAATGCTCGCCCGCTTCGCTCGCTCGCCAAAATTTAGAATTGAAAAGTTGATATTCGGGCAAAAGGCTTCTGCCTTCGGCAAAGTTCCGATATTCGGGCAACCACCACTTCATATTCGGGAAGCAAAGTGAGGTGCCAGAATATCCACATATTTGGGCAGCGAGGTTTCAAGATAATTATGTAACTTCTGTAAATTTTCTCTACGCTCGCTCACTCGCAAAAATTTAGAAAATGAAAAGTTGATAGTGGGGCAAAAGGCGTCCCTCTTTGGCAATGGGCTGCAGCCCCCCTCCCCCGAGGATTTTCAAAGTTCCGATATTCGGGCAACCACCACTTCATATTCGGGCAGCGAGGAGAAAGAATATCCACATATTTGGGCAGCGAGGTTCCAAAATAACTATGTAACTTTTGTATGTAACTTCTGTACATTTTCTCTACGAAAAGTTGTTTTTTTTTAATTTGCTGGCTCGCTTCGCTCGCTCGCAAACATTTTGAAATTGAAAAGTTGATATTCGGGCAAAAGGCGTCAGCCCCTCCTTCCAAAAATGGCCCTGTATGATCAAGATCTCTACATCTGTAATTTTCTTTTTTCTTATTATTAGGGGGAGGGTGCAGCATTATTGACGACAAATTTGGGTGTCACCCCTCCCCCCCCCCCCCATTCAAAATGTTCCCTTACACCCACACGAAGGGTTCTGTCCCTTCGAACCCCGCTTGGGGTTTCACCCCCAGACCCCCACTAAAACCGTACCACTTTAAAATTCCTTCCGACGGGCCTGATTCATTCGGTACATGAAAGGGCTTCATAGAATTCTCATACACGCAGATGGACTGAAAATTATGTTATTAACGAGAATTCACTCCGATACTTTGTTTTTACGTAAAAGCTTAATAAACGGAAATGTGAATAATTAGTGAAAAGAGGATACCCATAAACTGCGTAATCTGGGTAATGAGGGCACCTACAAGTACTTTCATAAAAGCTGTCAGTGACATCGTTTTCAGTAAGAACATGGGAGTAATTAAGAAGCAGCTAGAATGTCCACTCAAATACGTGGCTCTACCCCGGGGGGGGGGGGGGCACTCGAATTATATTTTGACGGGGGTGTGCCTCACGAATCCCCGAAAAGGGGGTCTAAGGAACTGACTTCAAGGTGTAAAATACGGGGTCTTGGGAACTATGATCTATTGGGCAGAGTGAAAAACAGGGTCTAGGGAACTACAAAACTAACCGGCAGAGTGAGCAGTTTTCAAGGCTCGCGCGACGAAAGGGCCTAGGGCGCGAGACCAGGTCGAGCAACCACTGCCTCCGCCACGCTCCCGGCCGCATGCGAACGGATATGTTTCATAACGGGGGTCTTCAGAGCGGGGCTGAGCGGCTCCTGAGCGGAACTGAGTATCTAGAGAACGGAAATCGGGGTCTGAAAAAGGGGGTCATCAAAGCGGCACGTCCCCGTACCACCAATATACGTGAGTGCCCGGGGGCTCTACACCATCACCTTTCTAGCAACATGACAATTGTGCCCACTTTTATAATGTTGCGGGCACCTGGTTTCTCTTAATAGGCCTATCAGCCGTCATTTATCCAAAGTCCTTATACCAACTCAAATTACAAAATAAAGAAATTTCGCTAAAATTGGGTACTCTGGTGAGAACTTAGACAATAATGGGCCCGTTTTCAAGGGAAGTGGCCCTATTTTGTATATTTAAGGTTCTATTTGGTTAACGTAATTAATAGCATACTTGAGAAACAATAGATATATATCAATTTAACTATTCTAAGCCCCTCTAGGTGAAATAACCTTAACTTTACAATGGGTACACAAAAGGTCCAATTTGGGCACTTTTGGAACCTACAAGTCCTTTGAAAAGTTGGTCACTGACATCATTTATAGTAAGAAATGAGGGTGAGAAGCACGCTAGAGTGTTGACGCAAGTACTGGCTCAACACTGTCATCTTTCAAGCATTATAAACAATGGGCCAACTTTGAAACGTTGTGGGCACCTAATTCATATTTATATCAACCGTCATTTATCCAAGGACAGTAAGTATGTTTGGACTTGACCAACTCGAATTACAAAATAATGATATTTCACTATAATGAGAACTTTGATAATAATGGGGGCCAAAGGCCCGTTTCAAGAAAAAATGGGCCCTGTTTGGTATTTCTGAGGTTCTGTTTAGTTGATTTGTCCTTAAGAGAATACAGCAGAAACAAAAGGTTATATGATACAAACTTTTCTTAGCCTCTGTGTGGGAAATAATACAAATTTTACAATGAGTATACCAAAAAGGCCCAATTTGGACACTTTGGGCACCGATTTTCAAAAATCAGTCGATGGATTCGTTTTCAGCATTAAATTTTACTCAGGAAGCCACATTCAGAAAAAAGTGAACACCATTTCCCATGAGGAGCCGTCTGTGTACCTAACTATTTCTATCCATTCTACGTTCGATTCCGCTATAAAGTTTTATTTTCTAGACCTATATCATAGAGATCCTCATAGGATCTCTATGACCTTGTTACGATCCAAAATCCTCTAAAGATAAGAACCGAACAAAAGATGATATGTGGTTTCCCTTTAATATTTACAAGCATTCAATATGACATGATTAAAAAAATTACAAGTTTAAATTATAACTACATTACATATACTTAATCTAGCAGAGACTTACAATTTCTCAGCTGGGAAACTTGTAATCCACAGAATATGAATGCAAGGTATGAGTCCAGAATGTTCTTGAAGGGTAGAGTAATCCACAATAAATTCCAATAGTTAATCCAAATGGTATGGTGTCCAACTGGTAAAAGAAGATTCGAGAAGATCTAGCCGAAGAATGTCCAAGATAATTCAGGAAGTCATCAATGCCGACGATGATGTCGAAGACGATGACGATAATGATGTTGATAATGATGTCGACCACAATGTCCATAACGATGTCGAACACGATGTCGAACACAATGTTGAACACGATGTCCAATACGATGTCAAGAATGATGTCCAAGATTAAGTCCAAGATAAGGTCCAAGACGATCTCCACAGGTTGATATCAATATCAGATGGTGCTAACTGAGAACTTATGCAATATATGCTCCACGATGTAGTCAGGTTATAAATTCTGAAATTTCTGTGGAAACTCCCAGCTTATATACAATCTCAACCCTTAATTAAAATTTTCTACCTTCTACTACAACATTCATGAAGGTTTGGAACTTTCTTGTTAGTTCCACATACTTCTAGTTGTAACAAACAAAAGAACGGGATTCCAATGAGCTATTTACGGACTCACTACAATGTTTCACTCTTACTAAGAAGTTCATGCAAAAGTCAGGTAAACAACATGTTCTTCCATGTAATTGCATTGTTACTAGCATACAGTACATCAGACATAATGTAATGATCTAGAATGATCTTCCTCTACTGGATGTGCATTATTTAATCTTTAATTAATGATTCTTTCACTGTTACAGAGTACACTGACTTTTACATCTGAATAATGATTTCTCTTCTAGAAATTTCTATGTTCATAAATACATAAAGAAAACTGGAAAATAACTTCCTTCCAGAAGATTCTTCAATTATATAACAACCTATATTTACCTTATACCGACATAAAGAAAGCAATAGTGAAAACAAGAATTGGTGAACAAGTTGGAGTTCGGAGCAAGTGGTACTCGCTCTCTCCCTCGCACTTTATTATTTTTGCTGCTTACAATGTTATTTGTGATGAAGGTCATAGAAGAATATATGCATTATCGGTATAAAAATGATAAAAGCTTTGGACATAACATGTGAAATAACTCAAATAAGTAATGATAAGTTGTAGTAATTAGCTAGACTTAGATGTAGTTGCATAGTAAGACCTTTGAAGAGATTTTAGTTAATGAGGACAATGTTTTCGATTACGTCATTTACAAGAATTAAGATGAATATGCATTATTTTACATGTATATATAAAAATGCATATAACTTGTGAATTAAGTAAAGCTGAATTTTAAAACAATGAATAAGATATAGAGTAACTTGTTTTAAAAGGGGATTCTACTATCAACTACGGTTTTGGGTGATTCTAAATTTTAAAAAATGGTTTGTACGGTGGCTAAACAGCCCAAAAATTTATTTCGATATAAGAAACTAAGTTAAGAGGTTTAAAAAAAACATACTGATGGATTTCAGAAAAACTGTTTTTGCGACAAATAGGCCCAGGGTAAAAAACCAAAGATAAAACTCGATGAGCAAAAAATTCTCAAAACCTTAGGGTCCACTTTTGCTAAAACAAGGAACAATTATACCATTAAGTATTTGAAACTGAATATGAGATAAAGTAGCAAGTTATAATTTCAGTCTACCTCTCCATACTAACCCCAACGAACTTCATCTCGCATAATCTGCAACAACATAACTGCACTATGTTAACTTATTCTGGATGTTCCTGAAGAGTAAAGAGTACCAAAATTACAATTCTGCAGTACTTACGGGACAGTATAGTATGATATAGCAATAACGATATCGGTGCCCTACCTTAAATTGATCGGTTTTCAAATTGGTAAGATGAATTGTGACATGATCAAATTAAAATGTACAGTTATTACGAAAATGTGTCATGACTCATTAAATCTTTAGAAAGCTAGCGTGTATTATGGGGGGGGGGGGTGGGGTGGTGTGTACAAATATCCCCCCAGGTTTAACCCCTCCCCAAAAAAGTGCCCTTTTTCACCTCTGATAACTGCCTTTTCTACCTTTTCTATCTTTTCTACACATGAATTTATTTTTCTGATAAGTGTCCTTTTCCCCATGATAAGTATCACGTTTCCCTTTTCCATAACATGTGCCCCTAATCCAAAGTGACTTAGAGCCAATATTCCCAAATGCTCGCTCGCTACGCTCGCTCGTATTAAAAGTATAGTTTATTAAATAAATTTTCATTGTGAATTGTGCAAATGAAACCACATCAGAATTGTGTTTCCCCGTTTTTATATTACAATGTAATTGCGACCAAACAAATTTTGAATATTGTTTGTTCGCTCGCTTCGCGCCCTCAATATACAAAATCATAATACAAAACTGCAAAGTATGATGCTAAAGTTGTATCTTGGACATGATTGTAAAGAGAAAAACCATATACATGTTTACACACCCTCACCCCACGCTATATATATATATATATATATATATATATATATATGTATATAATTGTAAGGAAATGACATATACAACAGCTTCGGCAACTCTCGTGGAAATAATTATTAATTGTGAGAAATGAAAATGAGAGAATAATGGTTGCGTAGCTTAAATCAATGTTCCCCAGAGCTGTCCTCCCTTTTTGAATTTTTGCAAAGGTTGAAAAAATGTCTCCGTCGGGAATCGAACCCGGGTCGTTGGCTCAGAACGCCAATGCCTTAACCACTAGACCACGGAGACGGGCCAGTGATTTCGGCGACACCAGATTCAATTGACCGACAGATTGACAAATCTTCAACCTTATTAATTTAAGCTACGCAACCATTATTCTCTCATTTTCATTTCTCACAATTAATAATTATTTCCACGAGAGTTGCCGAAGCTGTTGTATATGTTATTTCCTTACAATTGTTTATAATGATTATTATTCTAATGTATACATGTATCTCAAAGCATTCGCTTGGATCCAGCTGAGGCATGCGGCTTGTCTTTGTTCAAAACTCACCTGCCCCCGACAAAGGAATTAATTAATAAGGTTGAAGATTTGTCAATCTGTCGGTCAATTGAATCTGGTGTCGCCGAAATCACTGGCCCGTCTCCGTGGTCTAGTGGTTAAGGCATTGGCGTTCTGAGCCAACGACCCGGGTTCGATTCCCGGCGGAGACATTTTTTCAACCTTTGCAAAAATTCAAAAAGGGAGGACAGCTCTGGGGAACATTGATTTAAGCTACGCAACCATTATTCTCTCATTTTCATTTCTCACAATATATATATATATATATATGTGTGTGTGTGTGTGTGTGTGTGGGTGTGTGTGTGTGTGTGTGTGTGTGTGTGTGTGTATATATATATATATATATATATATATATATATATATATATATATATATATATATATATATATATATATATTCGGCAGCAGGTGGGTGTGTTGCCGTCTTTGTGACCTTCTTGGAAAGAAACAAAAAAAAATACATATATGGTCCTTGAGGAAAATCATACCCCCCACTTATGAGAACCTATCTACGCCAGTGAGAGGAAGGAAGATCACTCATTTTTCACTACTAACTGACAGTCGGTCACTTGAGAAAGATGTGTGAGATGCATGTAACAGTTTCATCGGAAAGGTGGTGATGCAGGGGCGGATCTAGCTTTTTTCCAAGGGGGGGTTTGAGGGGCTGAGCTGGGTATTGCAAGGGAGCGTAGCGACCGAGCCCGAGCGAGCGAAGTGAGCAAGGGGGGAGGGTGTGGGAGGGGGGATACCCCCCTCCCACAGTAGGGAGATTTTTCATTTTTAGGGTTGCCAGCTTGCGATTTTAAGCATACTTGCATGCTCTATTTGTTCTCTTTTTTGCCCAAATAATTGGGGGGGGGGGGGGACTACAGTCCCATCCCCGCCCCCCCCCCCCTCCCCCGGCCCTGGCTCCGCGGTCCCTGGGTTTGTCCCAAAGGCGATGCAGAGCATCGTCCACAAGGCGCGAAACGGCGATGTCTGTGAGCCGCGTAGCGTTGCGTCGATTTTTTTGTTTTTGTTTGTTGTTGTTTTTTTTGCTATTTGAACCCCTGTAAGTGATGTTTTCCTGGCATCTACTAACGCAATGGAGACCATAAAAAGCAGTCCATAATAACGTCTTTTTAGATCAAGTAATAGTTTAATACAATACGCGCACTGCATCAATGCAATACGCGCACCGTCATCAATGCAATACGCGCACTGCATCAATGCAGTGCCGTCGACGTCGTCATCAAGTCACATCACGTCAGATTTTTATGCGCAGTAGAGTTATAATTTCACATCTTTTCTCAATGAATGTGTTAATGAAAGTATTATCGATGAGTGATGTAAAACAACTAAGCTATTGGCTACTATTCTATCACAATGATATGTGCATAGAAAAAGTAACACATGTTCACTTGGTAGTCGGGGGGGGGGGGGGTTAAAACCTATTGCCCGAGGCTGAGCCTGAGACAGAGTGCTATATAGGAACATATTGTGTGAGTCTGGACATATTATGATGGCGTTTTCCTATGCACATTACATGTTTACTTGGCAGCCCAAGGGGGGGGGGGGGTTTAAACCCCCTAATCCCCCCCCCCCCCCGGTAGATCCGCCACTGTGATGCCGGTCTTAGACCAGTTCCATTTGCCTCTTGAACAAAAGTATTCTTTCGTGCTGGGGGCTAACTTCAGGTATGCCGGGATGTCCAGTGATGAGCCTTGTAGTTAGTCGACTATGATTTGCTGTTCATGTAAAAATGTAAAAATGGAAAATGGGGGAAAACAGCAATTTGATCTTCACAGTAACGCGCGAAGGCGTCGTGTTGTCAAACATTTCAAAGAAATCTATAAACACAGAATATTAAGCAGAAATAAAGTAGGCCCATGCCTAGGTGTTACGACTATACACTGTTAAAAAAAAAAAAAAAAAAATTGCCGTTTTTTCACGGGAATTTCCTGGCAGTCAGGATGCCGGGAATGCCCGTTTTTCCAGTGTTTTTTTTTCCGGAAATCAGCATACATGTATTTACAATAAAATTATGTAAATATATGCTGATTTCCGGTAAACCAACAAACTTGCTGTTGTTTTACAGGAAAAGACTGTAAAATTGAAATAACGGCATTAACTTGTAATTTCAAGGGCTAAAAAACCTGTAGTTTTACAGTTATTTTTTAGTGTACTCAAGCTTTATAAGCTTATGTTGCAGCACCTTTGTGTGTTCATTGGTATACAGCTGGTTCGGTGTACTCTATTTTGTATCTGCTGTATATGTATTACGACATTATGAACATGCATGAATAAATACATGAATAAGTAGAGTGTCCTCATCGTTATTTAAAGGGTGGAGGACAAACAAAAAATTGTCGGGGTAGGTGAGTAGGGAGGTCGAGGTCCAAATACTTGACCGAGAATGAAAGAAAACGCAGTTGGCTCGAAGGACGAAAGTGTTAATAACAATAGGTTATGTAATACAGCTGTAATACAGCTGTTCGTTCCAGTATGCGTCCGATAACGAAAATAAATTTCACATGAGCTCAGTCTCACACTGGCTTATTATATTGTGGCAAATCATCTGGGAATCGACGGATAAGGATAGCAGGCCCCTGGGAGCCTGGGGTGCTGGGGGTGCTGTAGCACCCCAGAATTTGTTGAGAGGGTGCACAGCACCCCCTACAAGGCTGGGGATGCTGGGGGTGCTACAGATATTTATACTGATATTTACCGGAAATCATTAATGGAATACATGATCTCGTACAAACCTCTTTTGATACAAGGAGAACAACATGAGAATATAATGAACACGTTTCTTTCCAATTTCCTTTTTGCTACCATAACTGTCCATGAGCTTTAAAGTATTTTCAGCACTGAAGAGATTATATTGACCCATTTTTCATTTTGATGATTTAAATATTGAGGTAATTGTGCAAACTTAAGGAATTCTGCACTTTCTCCTTCAACTGTCACAGATGAACACTTTATACACAATCATGCCATATTGTACACATTGTATTACAATTTTCAGCTATATGTATTTGATTTCTTCTTTTTTTTCATTTACAATTACATAATTCACAATTTTTTTGTTGTATAATACACATATAATTACAGTACACTACATGTCATATTTAGATTATTAGAACACTATTCACTTATCAGTTATCACTGAATTTGAGAAAGAAATATGAAGGTACAAATCAAACATAATACTCAGAACTTCAACAAAATAGCACCTTACAAACAAAAAAGTAACTTATATAACTATTAATCAATCATGTTGAACTTGGGATGACCAAAAGATATGGTATTGATTGCACAAAAGTGAAGCACAGTTACTTGCGATAAGGACTACTGTCACTATGGCAAGAATAATGTTACAAGGAATATCAGCATCTATTACAATATGCAGGAATATGTGGTAGAACATTGGAAAAATTATTTCCTTTATACCTGTAAGCCCTGTGCATGTATTCAATGTGGACTCTCAATCTTTTCTAGGCTTAGATAATCAAAGATTTAAATATAATCTTTAAAATGAACCATCAGTACCAAATTAGGTAATAAAACAAATTTTCCTAAATTGTAGCAAAGATGTGTAATACTGAAGAGGAAATGTGTCTTAAACAAGAGCATGGGTTTTTTTTTCCCTTTCTCCTCTTTTCCTTCAAGGCATGGCAAACTATTTTCATTTACTTTCATTTAAGTCAAATACATGAGTGCAGGATAACAAGGATTGACAAAACATCAAAGGAAGAAAACAAATATTTCTTGTTGCAGTGTCTTCATGTATTTCCAATCCGTGCACACTGTAAAACCTGAAACTGTCATGACATGAAACCTTTGCAAATCTGAACCACTTGGAACATTCACAAACGTTCCATGCACATGAAAAATTTGGGTTTTGCAGTATACTTTCCATTATTCACAATCGTTGATGTCATGCATATAGGCAGATTTTACTTCTGTAGGATAGGCAACAAATATTTTGATGGTTACATATATATCACACAGACATGAGATGAATATGAGAAATGTAGCAAAATATTATAGGAGTATCTCCAAACTAGAGGAAAGGCTGGATAAATCTACATGTACATCACACTGACATGAATAACTAAAAGAATCTACAGCAACATCATGCATGGAAGAGTAGCTTCAATTTTTACAACCATCTTACAGTCTTGTGAAGAATCTTAAGTGACATAATCTCATGCTGGCAAATAACCTTCAAAATTGAAATGCTGGTCTTTTTGGAACATTAGCTTATGTTAGACCCTCTGCAATCACATACATGTACTAAGTATAACAAAACATTCAAGGTCCCTACAATATTACAGCAAAACGCCTAAATTTTCAGTTGTGCTGTATGGACATGTTAGTATCATCAACATCAAAACAAAGATATGAAAATACATTTGAAAGCATACAGTAGGAAAAGCTTTACATCAAATTTCATGACTTTATATATTCTTACTATCAGAAGAGGAAGAAAGGATTCGATGGAAATATATAATCGTTACATTTTGAAACCAACGATTTTGAAGCTTGGTAAAAAGCAGAATTGCACGTCAATACCTTGCCAAAGGAGAAAGGAGTGACCAAATAAAGTGACTTTGGGCTATTTATCTATAGTCTGGTCTGATGATATTATATTATCCTCTGGATCATTGCACATCTTTCTTGCCAAATGAACTCAAAACATCCATAAATGCACAAAATGGTATGAAAATTTTGTTCCTTCATTTCCTTCACATCTACCAGACAGGAATTGCAACATTGCTAAAGAATTGCTGCGGCACAAACTTTTCTGTCATACATTGTTACATATAAATATTAAAAGGGTACACTAGCAATATAAGGCATATAGAAATACCATTAATAGTCAACGCTACATCTATATTATAAAACACTACTTTACCACTAAAATATACTTAATGTTTGGACACAAAAATAAACTCAAGTACTCTAACAGAAGAATACACATACATCCTTACAGAAAGGATGGTGTACCACAGTGTAACAATGAATGTACAACTACAAGCACACATTTACATATATCCAATGAGTCATACTTTCAGATATTGCTCAAAGTAGCAACACATTTTCACATTTGTACAAATAGCAAGACATTTCATAACCATCTTTTCTAGTATTTTCTACCATACTCATGACTAGAACCCCATTCACACAAACAAATAGCAGTAACGTACTCCCAGGTGCCACAATGTGCTCTCGCTCATATGAGGAGGTTCATACCAAGGATAATCCTACAAAGAGAACCCATTTTGCAAGTGTGAATAAGGCCCATGTCAGCCAACTCTAAATATATACCTTAATGACAAGCGCATAACTTTTTACAAATGAATGTACAAATAAATTTCAAATACAATAATCTAAATAAAGGTGTACCACAAAAATGACTTTATTTCTACATTACTAAGCTAGATGAACATTTATCAAAATATATTGCATAGACAATAATAGTTAAATCATCAAAGAATGCTTCTTTGGTGCATGTGGAAGTAAAAAAATAATAGAAGATATTAATCTTTTGAGAGCCAGAAAGGTATTAACTCTGTATGCCCTTCTGCCTCTCAACAAACAATATTACCACTCAAAGATATCAGAGATGAGAGCGGAAGCTAACTGCAATAATATGAAAGTAAATACATAGTAGGTGTGATGGTTACGGAAAACGTACAGGCTCTTATCTGATTCACTTGGCCTTAATAAAGCCCTGTCCATGGCAGGTTAGGCAGCAAAATTGCTAACAGAGCTAAGCATAATAAGTTTACATAAATGTATTCATTTGCAACAATTTAGCCTATCACTTTAAAAAAATCAGTGTAGATTTCTAAAAAAAAAATCAATTCTATTACAATTTCATAAAAACTTCACATCACTTGCACAGATTAGGTTTCTTCTTTTTTTTCTATCCACTGCAATATAAATTTGACCTATCCACCAAAATCTACTTGCTAGAGAAACTGCAAGTATCTGTTCTAAATATGGGCTTGGACTAAACCACAATATGACACCCTATAATTGCATAGTATAAGTGTACGGTGTCTTGAACATTCTAAACACAGTCACTGATCACTACCTATCTATACACCACCTGAAAACATCACCTCTAAACATTCACAATCTCTGCAAATGTCCATTTCTATCACAACTCAACCAGTATACCTCTGTTAGAAATGGGTGAATAAAGTTTGAGAAAAGGCAATAAGACATTAAAAATATATATGTCTGCTCAAAACGAGTCAACACTGTCACATTCAGGAATAGCAATCTGATAGTTTTTGTGCCCAAAGTCACAAGTAATATTGTTTAATGATATGCAATATGCACTCTTGTGACTTGCTGCAGATTCTGAAATGAATTCCAAATAATTGAAATTAAACATACATCATACCACAGTTATCAAAGGGGAATAGGGCAAGACAGTAGGATTACTGTTTACAACACGTATTATACAAACCTCTTCTATAAAATATGTCTAGACTGCCTTTTCTATAAACATGTTATAAAAAGTATTTAGAATAATATGCTTTTTCATATACCGAAGGACATAATATTAATAACAAATTAACCTCTTACAATGATATCATCCAACTTTTCCTAATATATTTGCACAATAAAAAAAGAAAGGAGGGAGACAATAAATTATTTAAAATTTAAGCGCTCAAACATTTTCTTGTTTACACATGATAAAATACAAGATGATTAAATGAGACTATTGTACGTTTGCAGGGTACCGGTATAAAGGATCAAATACATTCAAATCTGAGAAACATTAGCCAGTAATATGTCCAGTTTGTACTCAGCTCCATGGAAGAAAAAAACAGTTTAAAAACACATTGATATTGGAAAAAATTGTATCGGGTACTGACAAGCATTGCAAACACACCTCAAGGCAAGAATTATATTGAGTCTGTACTCTCTAAAAGATGAAGAAATAGCAAAATTATTGATATTTTTAAAACAAAAACTACAAGAGGAATGTTTACACAGTTTCCATTATTCAATCAATTGTTTTATGTTAATCATAACAAACAAAAACATAAAAACAAGAAGTCCAAGATATAAATGATGAGGACAAAATACTTGGACATCAAAGCATTATATTCAAAGAATGCCATTTCTTGTAGCTTTTTGGTCCACAAATACAGTCCACAAGTTGAACACTGTATTTCATGATAAGTGATAAATAAAAACACAAAAGAAAAAAAAAAGACTGGCAGTTGTTAAACTGTGGCAACTAAGGCAAGACCTTGTTTTAAAAAAAATTGCACTTTGAATAGGTGTTTCATGCAGCACGCAAATTGGTTAAATGTTAGTTACACAAAATGGTGAATGATGTCATGGCAATCAAAAAGCTATAGCCCAGAAATCGACAGCCTACGAAAGCAAGAGTAACCGACGAGACCAAAACTGTAGGTCTCATGGTCCTGATGATAGTTATCCGAGGGTTAACGAGACCAACAGTCCACAAGACTGACCTGTCGGTCTTTCCAGACTTCTGAAAACTAAGGGTTCAACAGACCAAGATTGTCGGTCTTGTGGGCTGTCCCAGAATCAAACTGCCCCTTCCTGGAACACAAATTTTTATATCTTCTAGTTTTTATCACTTGTTGACAGGCCATAAACATAATTAACATCATGTGGCATTATTGCAGATTTTTATATCTAGTTACAATGGACACAAGACCTTTTATCATTTTTTTCAAATGACTACATGTCTTGTTTTTTACATTATCAACAGATAATCTGCTATGTCGGTAACATTTATTGAAATGGGGTTGATTGTCCTTAGTTTCTCTTTGAAAGCCTCAAGCAGATTCACAGATGCTTTTCTAAATAAAATTGATATAGACTTGGCAGTATATATGTATTTACAGTGAATATACTTCTTTAAGATGAGCACAAAGGGATTGCAGTATTGATTGCACATTTTACAGGCAGTATAGTTGAAATAATACTATTATTTTAACATGGCAAGACGAAATCTAATACAATATATTCTCTCTGTTTAATAGAGTTTGTTTTGTAATTCACAATCTTTTCTATATAATTCTGACTACCAATATTGATCCCCCTATGAAGGAAATATCTAGCTTTTCATAACAGAACCACAATAAGAACCTTAAAGAGGAGGCTGAAAAATAATTTATGAGCTTTCTCATTTCTTTAATGTCAGTTTGGAAGAACATCATAGTAGAAATGTCCCCTGAAAAGGATTGCTCCTCAAATGCCCTCATATTTGAAATATGACCACGTACCCATTTCTGGGTGCAGTGCATGTGCTTTTCAGCGAGATTGGGTCAATTTCTTATCATTTTGATGATTCCAAAACCTCACAGTATACACCAATCCTTATGTAGACATGACCAACCTTTCCCAATTGCTTTGAGACAGTTTCTTTCACAAATCACAATGTACTTGCATGATCAGAACTCAACTTCATCTTTGACGACGAGATGAACTATTGATTGAAGTACATGTGAATTATCAATAAGCCAGAATATGTTGAGTTACATTAATTTATCAATGATTTCCATTTTCAATGAGTCTCATAACTATTTTGCATAACATGTATTTGATATTTTCACAATACTAGGACTATTTTGTTGACTGAATACAAAAACTCAAATCCAAAGGTGTGTAGTGCAAAACATACATGTAATGGGAAAAAATTAAATGTGGTGGGGCAATTCAATGCATATACTTGTACTTGCATACCTTGCATATCATACAGCTTAACCTCGAAGAAGAAAGAAATTAAAAGTATGATCAGTGTGACACAGCAGAAAGTTAACCTTCCCATGACATACAGACTGGAGTAGTGTCCCTGATGATTTCATCAGAGAAGTCAACCTTTTAACAATGTACATATTGGAGTAGAGTCTTTGATGATATCATCTGAGAGGTTAACCTTTACAGCATGTACAGACTGGAGTAGTGTCTTTGGTGATATCATCAGAGAGGTCAACCTTTACAGTATGTACAGAGTGGAGTAGTGTCTTTGGTGATATCATCAGAGAGGTCAACCTTTACAGCATGTACAGACTGGAGTAGTGTCTTTGGTGATATCATCAGAGAGGTCAACCTTTACAGCATGTACAGACTGGAGTAGTGTCTTTGATATCATCAGAGAGGTCAACCTTTACAGCATGTACAGACTGGAGTAGTGTATTTGATGATATCATCAGAGAGGTCAACCTTTACAGCATGTACAGACTGGAGTAGTGTCTTTGATGATATCATCAGAGAGGTCAACCTTTACAGCATGTACAGACTGGAGTAGTGTCTTTGGTGATATCATCAGAGAGGTCAACCTTTACAGCATGTACAGAGAGGAGTAGTGTCTTTTATATAATCAGCAATGATATCATCATTTTTTCCAGCATGTACTGAATGATAAAACATCTTTGATGATATCATTAAAGGACTGATGTAATATATTTGACAGAAAGTTCAATTTTAGATTAAAGGAGAAGTCCAGGCAAAAAATAACTTGCTTTCAATAAAAGCAGAACAAGGGAAATGCCCAGGGCAGTCTCGCCTGCATCACGCAATTTTCGGGGCAAAATTTTCGCTTGGTGAAAAATCAAAGGTTGGGGCACTTAAGGGGTGCTGCCCCTGAGCCCTCCCCCCCCCCCCCCCCTTGTGGGCCAGTACCCCATCTGTATAACTTAAATCCCTTCATTTGAAATCAAGCGGTGTGTTTTAAAGAAGCAAAATATGTGTACATGAAATAATTGCCATTGGGACACTTTTGGGGTGGTGCCCCTCCATCAGACTCTTGAAGATAATGATCTACAATACTTGAACAACTTGAAGTCTCCTTCCCCTAAGAATGATTCCTACCTAGTTTGGTTACAATCTACATGTGGCAATACATTTTACAGAAGAAAGAAAAATGTCAATTTGGTGTCACAGGCTCTGGGGGGGGGGGGTTGCCTCCCCCCCCCCCCCACCACTTCACTCTCTCCTTAAGGGATAGGTACCCTATTTGCATTCATTTAGATCCTCTTTGCCTAAGAATGATTCTTACCGAGTTTGGTTAGAACCCAGTCATGCATTTTAACAAATATCTCATTTTCACAATAGGGGCACTTAAGGGGTGCTGCCCCTGAGCCCCTTGGAGGCAAGGTACCCTGTTTCAGAAATTGAGGTCTTCTTCCTTTAAGGATGATACCTATCAAATTTGCTAACAATCTTGCAACAAGAAGCAAATATGAATCTAATTACTGCCATTATTGGTGCTCTTGGGGGTGGTGCCACCAAGACTCCCCCCCCCCCCCCCCATATTGATAGGTACCCCCATCTGTATTAATTTAGATCCTCCTTGCCTAAGGATGATCCCTGCCAATTTTGGTTGAAATCCACTACCAGCAAAGTTTTGAGAAGAAGTCAAATGCATGTGTACAATACATGTACATACTACAGGTACATACATGTACTGTATGTAGAGACAAAACTGAAATTTACCCAAAACTTAACTAAGTTAAACTGTCAGTAAGTGACCTTTAATGTGATGAAAATGTAAGATTTGGGTATTCATTTGAAAGAGGGTGACATGAAGACAATCCCTACTAAGAATGACGCCAAGTTTCAAAGAATTTGAACAAATACTTTTGAAATAAAGTAAACTTTCAAAAACTTAACCTCAGGTTAAGTTTTTGGAACAAAATTTAACTCAACTGACCTTAATTGACCTTTGACCTTGACTTTTGACCTGAAATTTGTTCCACATTATTTGTGACACTCTCCAACACTTGTGTTCACGTTTCACGGAAATCGGACATATACTTTTGAAATGAGAGCATTTCCAAAATTGTTGACGCCGTCGCTGCCGCCGTCGGAAAAGCGGCGCCTATGTCTCGCTTTTTGCTTATGCAGGCGAGACAAAAATCAGACAAACTGATCAAAAAAAGTGCAAATTGGCAACTTGCTTGTGAGTATGTGACATTATGGGTGCACTACTAACCATTTTTTTTGTTTATATTAATACTATGAAATTTCATTATTTGTCCAAAAATATGATTTCCACAAAACTTAAACCAAGATATATTTATAGTACCGGTAAATGTGTTTTTGCATGTTTTCATTAATACAGACGTAATATTTTAATGTAAAAAGCTTGGAAAATATGATTTCCTAATATAATATTCATAAGAAATGATTAATTAAAAGTATGAAAATTGTGAAACTCAATATATTTAGTTCATGAAATATTTTGTGAAGGTGCATACATACAAAAATATATAACTATTCAGATATAACTTGGTTCAAGTCCTGAAGAAATCATTTTATTGGACAAAAAATTAAATTTTATAGTATTGATATCAGCAAAACAAATGGTAAGTGGTGTACCCATGACGTCACATACTCATAATCAAGTTGACAATTTGTCTCGTGATTTTCATTGTTTCCCCAGTTTTTCATGTCATTAAAAATTCATAACTTTCTTATTAGTTGTCAGATTTTCCTCAATCTTTTTTGTTCCATTTGTCTGATTTTTCTGCTTCTGTTGCAAGCAATTCAACAGGACTTCCCCTTTAATGAACTGCCTTTGAGTTCTGTGATGATATCATCAGAGTTCAACAATAGGCAGATGCAGTGACTTTAATATCATCAGAAATTTCAACCACAGACTGATGTTCATGTAGTGTCTTTAATGATGTCATCAGAGAGTTCAACAATATCAATATGTAGAGACTAGTGGGATGCTTTTGCAATTTCATCAGAACAGTCAGCCTTTACAGCATGTGGAGACAGATGTAGTGTCTTTGATGATATCTTCATGGTCATCATGTCTGATCTCACCATTTCTAACATTATTGGTTAATTCAACTGCAATGTCCAGGAAGAGGCGATCCACATTGTCAGACTCTTTGGCTGAAGTCTCCAGGAAACGCATGGAGTGGGAATCTGCAAAGCTTTGCCCATCTTCTTCATTCACTTCCCGATCTTTACCAAGGTCAATTTTATTACCTGACATAGAACCAATACAAAAAGATTAATTTAGATACATCTATCTTTTTCTGCAATTTAATTAAGTAGCTGATAAATTTATATACCCAAAATATCACACGCAGAAGGATTACTCAAATAAGGTCTTATTAACTAACTGACCTATTTGTTATTCTGACACTATTTTGATTTTTTGGTCATACATAGTTAGTGCTAATTCCAAAGCCTTTTGAGCTGCTTTTATAAAACTTTATGGTTTTTTTTTTTCTTTTAAGATAAGGATTACACACTTTCTGGTAAAATATACTAACATCATTATCAAATTCTGCCCTTCACACACCTGAAATAAAACTAATGATCTAAGGAGCTATGATCAGGATTTTCTGCAGGATTTTTTTGAACCTTGGTCCAAAGTGAGTGAAATAGGGTCTAGCATCATCAGGGAGTATCAAAGCATTTTTGCAGATTAAAAGTATGCACTGACTGACACAAATATCAACCTTGTTAGGGAGAATTTGCTTCTTACATTCTTTACCCCCCCCCCCCCCCCCCCCCAATGCTTGGACCTTGCACAAAGGTCATTATGGACTGGCTTCTTCTTCTTTCGTGTGGTTGCCAACTTCTGCACTGGCGAGAACCTTGGATATGATATATTCTTGATAAGAAAAGGCTTACTTACCTACTAACACTGATATGACCTTAGGACTTGCGTACTGCTCCACCTCCCTTAGCCAACTTGGTAGTGCATTGAAGCTTTCTTTTGAAGTAACATCAAAGACAAGAACAAGTGCATCTGCACTATGATAATAGCTCTGAGTGATAGAACGAAACCTTTCTTGACCAGCTGTATCCCATATTTGTAACTAATAGCAAGAAAGATAAAAAGAAATAGTATTTTTTTATGATGAAAACAAATAAATGAGGAATACCAAAAATGCAGCAATAACACCGTGTTTAATCCTACTTCTTTGATAAATGTCAGTACATCATACATGTACCGATATGTACGCCTACATGGTGTGAATTTTTTGGGTCATATTTCTTCCATCATGTAGCTTCCCTCACAAAGAAAACACCAGATATTGTGATTATAAAAAAATGTTCATAATCATTGCTATTCATTTAAAGTCCTTTCATTGACCTGATAACAGTATAGGCAGTCTACAGCAATGTAATTTGTAAGAACTAATTAAACCTTCATGTATGACCATTCACGCTCACTAAGTCTGAAAAATCAAGGTTTTGTTTTAAACAAAATTTTGTAAAAAATTATCCATCCAGTAGATATTAAGCATAATATTGGCAGCAGGCATGAAATGCATTTAGTGGAATCAATGGCTGAGTTCAAATCCACTATTTGCACTTACAATCTCTCCTTTTGGAAAGTAAAACAGATTATTAGGCTGACCCAAAAAGAATGCAGCACTTGAGATCTGCAATTTCAATGACATCATCAACAAATTGTCATTGATTTTTATTTTACTGGGTAGAAATTTCTTTTTTGACTAAAATGACACCATGATCAGCAATTTGGGTTCAGGTGTTTTGATTCTAAGGCTATTTTTGTGAGGAAATATAATTTTCAACATTTGCTACTTTTGCAACCTTTGTCATGCTTGAAGCAGCGGGAAATTTGTGGATGACAGCTTCCAATACAATCTCTATTTCATTCACGTTGTCTTCAGTTGTAGAATCAAAACGCCTTGCCCGAAATTGATGATCCTGGTGTCATTTTACTCATGAAAGAGTTTTCTACCCAATGAAATAAATACAAATGACAATGTGTCAATGATGTCTTTGAAATTGCAGATCTTGGACCAGTCTGTGCTTTTTGGGGGCCACCCTGTATAACAGATCTTCTGAATAAGTAGGCTTGATTTCTTCATACGTACCTTGACTTTTTCACCACCAATTTCTATTGTCTTGATCATGAAATCAACCCCTATAGTAGCACCTTGTCCAGGAGGAAATAAGCCCTGAAACATAACAATCAACAATCCAAATCAATTGTGTGCAAAGATCGAAAAAGGGGAGCTTTTGATCCTGGTTTTTTCTCAGTTTAACTTTAAATAATTTAGTAGACAAACTGAGAGCAGAATAAAATAAACTAAACCAAAATTCATTTTTATTTATAATAGTTTAAACACACACAAAAATGTAGTACAAAATATTTGGTACACCAGAAAATGCATGAAATTTCATACTTGTTTTATACACAATATACGAAGCATGGCAAAAGAGGAGCAAGAAATTGAAAAAAAATATTGTTCAAATTGGGTAAAATCTCATAAAAAGCAAAACCCCTCGACACAAGAAGTATTTATATTTTCTAAGAACATTTCACTCAATAAATGACACAAATTGTACATTGATGTTTGTGCTTGTTATGTTTACAAGTGTCAGCATTTAGTGGCAATGTAATCACAGGTAATCAAGTGACAAAATACTCGGCATTCAAAAAATATTACCCAACTTATAAAAAATTGATATGGGTACAATATGTTTTAGAACAGTTCAATTCACATTATCTGAAAGATTATAATACCTTTATGATTTTCAGGGTCAAGCATCACTGAACACTAATGTCCTAAACATTTAGGGCATTTTTATGAACAGTGTCACATGAATGCAGAGTCTGGAAACCTGAATAACTTATTCTACAAAAACATATAATTCATACTATGATATAAATTCTATTGCTGATAAAAATATAGCCTATCCAATCCAATTTTCAAAGTTGGGTTACCTACATGTATTCATTGGAACCGTCTGAATTGAAAAAGAATTCCATATCACTGGAGAGTGATGGGTTCATGAATTGATCCCAATATAACCCATCAGGCCTTACCTGGGTAAATCGTCTGACAAGGCATGTTTTGCCAACTCCAGCATTGCCTATTAGAACAACTTTAAAGAGATACTTGTAGTCCTCCATGACTTAGGATGATCTTCAGCAAGGTTACAACGGAACACACTCTACGACTGATGATCTGGGGTAGAGAATAAGAGTAGATACTATTACCAGATAGCTCATTAATGGTAGGGTGGCTAAGGCCAAAATAATTTGAAAATGAAATCAGCCTTGTGATAAACATCCACAAAACTTTGACAATCAACACTAAAACTGCTCCTTTGTATCAAAATGGATAAGGTAATTTCTCATTCAAACATATCATCCTTGCGATTGAACAGGCAGCATTTTACATGAAAAATGCAACAAAAGAGTCCTGTGTCATTAAAAAATGGAGGACTTAAGAGACCTATTGGGTCTTTTATCTTTCTGAAGTTAATCGACTGCTAACAGACTTTTCAGAATACCCAAACTCTTTTAACTCGTCTTTTAAATTCTGTGCACACACGACAAGCGTGCATTGGGCGTGCGTCACTCATCCAATGTACAAGGTTTAATAAGACCTTGTACTCCAAAACCAATACGGTTGTGATGAAAACACATAACCCCCCCCCCCCTACTGTTGTACTACTGCCAACAACAATAAACAATGCAGATTTCCTCTCTCCAAACTGAGAGGGCAGCAGTACAGACTGCTCATTTGGTCTTAGCAGAAAAAATATTGAAGACAAAATTTAATGCTTAAAATTCCATATTTCTTGAATCAGTGGTTCAGCTGGTCACAAAACAAGGACTTTCCCAAACAACTTGCTGGTAAGTGATGTTCTACTTTTAAGTATTTGATCTTGTATGTTTGATGTCCTAATGCCACAGATTATTGCGTAGCAGTGTAGAATGTGTATTTACCAGCTGCGAGTCCTTTCCGATTTATTGGTGGCGTACATCATAGCATAAGCGTACCGCACCTCCTGCCAACTTGAAATGGGCAGTTAATTGAGCTTTTGGAATATCAATTTGCTAATTGAGTGCTAATTGAGCACTAAGTGAGCTTTAAAATACTGCCCCGGTCACCAAAGAAGAGGGACTTTCCAAGACAACTTGTAGGTAAGTGAGCATTGTCTCACATAGCAGCTTTTCTGTACTTTGTGTGTACACACTCGGACGGTTACATACCTCAACACTTTCAAACACCACTGCCCAAAAGTCACCAACATTCACTCAAAATCAGCATTTGATTTACAAATACCAACACCAATATGTCCATGAAATACAATAAATTCAATTCACTGATGTTGAGAAGTTAATTCCAAAGATAAAACCTTTTACGGTCAGTTCTGGCGAAGCGGTGTATCAGAGTCATTGTGTACATTTCTTGGTCACCGCGAGCGTTGAATCTTGGAAAATAAACCGGGTCGTCAAAAATTTGGTCCCTATCACACACTCGTTAAAGTCCTGATTTTCCGTGTGTGCGATCCTAGAGATTTACGTGGGCGCGATACCAAGTTTCTTTGTGGACAAAATCTATTGGCCGAGTTTATCGGCGACATGAAAACAACACGCGATCGCGAAAAAAAATTGGTGGGGATTTCTTAAGTTTTGGACATGATTTCAACTTTGGATATTGCTGGAAATATCAGAAGTTCTTCCTAAAGGCCATTTAAGGTAAGAGTGAGATTTTTAAGAGATGAATTTAATTAAAAGGAGAGGAAGAGGGCCTTCCCTGATCCAAGTAGACATAGGCTCCTCCTCACCCCCTTCCCCTGTAGGTGAGAAGGGCAACAGAGTAGGTGTCTCCTTGAAAACCCGGTTAGGAACATCACAGGAGGGTACGTCAAGGGAGGTGAATACCTCTCAACTCATTAGTGATGGGCATCCTTCCTCTCTACCCTGTCACTGGTTGATGCCCCCATGGCCCCACCTACCATTATGATGTAGCATCTGACTCCTGAAGAATCTGGCCCCCATTTACGACTTTGGTAGAGCATCTGACACATGAAGCAGATGGATACCTTTGTTGGTCGAGAATACACATTCCATCTCTTCTCGAGTATGCTGCTTACAAAGTCACTTCACTTTCACCTTTAATGTGTGGGCTCATTGTAGAATTCTTAAAGGCAGAGCGGTGGATAGAGACAGCCTATATATCTCGCGGAAGAACATAATCCAAAGCGCAGCGGCTGGCCGACCCCTACATGTATTGGAGATGGTCGGGCAGTTCCTCGGTCTGGTGAACTACATAACTGAGTCTGCTTTAAGAAATAAACCAAGGTAGTAGGGCCATTGTACGCATGGCCCTAGCAGCAAGCATAAATTCCACTGGGAGGCAGAGCACCAGGATGGCTTTGACCAGGTTAAGGAGTTGATGACCACAGCCCTTGTCCTTGCGCTACCCAACTCAGTAGACCCCCTTCATTCTAGATACCGACGCTTCAGGCACAGCCATCGGTGCGAAGCTAATACAAGTCCAAGAGGGACAAGAGTGGGCTATTGCTTATTGCAGTTTCTCCCTGTCCCCGGAACGTTTACACATCATTGTAGGGACTACTTGTTGAATAAGCCTTTTTATGGAAATTTGACCTTGTTGATTATAACTTCAATGAGCTACAGAGACATTAACTCGTTGGCTTGAGGAACTGGGCCAATACGATATGACGGCTGAAAACCGACCCGGGAGGAAACATCAGGGCCCTGTTTAATAAAACTTGTCATCAATGACAAGTTGCAATAACTGTTATAAGCTACTGAAATCCTTGCATCTGATTTGCTGAGAGCAAATTTGTCAGTAAAAATCACTGACAAGGCACTTGATGAAATGCCCCCCAAAACCTGGATGTATTATCTTGATGATAGTGATTTTTATGTGAAAAATTACCGTCCAGGCATCGAGCCAGAACGTTTTCCTTGTGGTCACACCAGCAACGCCAGCGGGTCAATGCAAATGTGTATTGACCACTAGCCCGCTGTATGTCTGTAACCAGGCTAGCGATAATATCCAACCAAATTACATGTCGCATGGATACACACGCAACTTCACACACCCTTCTGTCTCTACACACATGAAAACATACCCACAAGATCTTATTCAAAAGAAAAATAATCGAAACTTACATTCAAAGCGTCGATCTGTCCTCACTTTCCGCAGAATCGCCCAGAAATAGGGACATATCGCAGCTGGCGAACGAATGATGGCGCCTGCGCGTGCTCCATGTATGTTGTGCATGTACAGATGAGCCGTGCACATCTTGCTTTGCTAGTCTCTGCATTCAGCTCCTTATGCTCGCCGTTAGTATATAAGCGAGAGGAAAGAAGCAGTATTGCTTATCAAAACAATAAAAATAACAAAAGTGAAAATTATACGATATCACAAACGGGATAAGCGTTTTTATTTCTTTTCATTCTGAAATTATGATACTTAAATGCATGTCAGTATTATTACTGAGAACGAATGTAAGACTAATTGTTGACAACCGATCGTGAACGTAAACGTTTCATTGTCTAAGATACAATCGGTAATGAAAGTGAACCCTCTATGGTTGAATTGAGTTTATCGCATATCCCAAGGAAGTTTTTCAAAGCACCGAGACTCCGATAGGGCTTATCGACAATTATCCCGTAAATTTTCGGGGAATGGCGTCAAAATTTCATGACTCGCATACATTATTATTCTCCCTAAATTATCAATAGGGACGGGGGTTAAAAGTCCTTAACTTAGAAACTTAGGACTTTCTTATACACAACTCAACGGTAGTGCATGACACTCGCACTTTCTACATACCAAGTATAGTAATGCCGCTATGAGTGCTTGTAGTGGGTGTCCATAGAAAAGATGATTAATTACCATGCCGGGTAATTACCAAGATTAAAACTGTGAGTGGCGGCAAGGCAGAATTCATTCCATCCCCACCCCCAATTGAACACCAAGAGCAGTGATTGATCCCTTTCTGTTTGAAAATTCAGTTAAAATAAACTGAATTCATATATTTTGTATTTTCATGTAAGCCTTCACCCCCAAGTAAAATGTATAATTGAGGATTATGGCTCAGGGCAAGTCGGGTTTAGGCTTTTTTTCAAGCATTGATGCTTTCTTTCTGGCGCAGATTTTATATAACCGTATTTCATTGGCCTAGGGGTTTTACAGGTTTCAGCCGGGGTCCCTTTCATGTATATGAGTGGACTAGGTCTGTTTCAGACTGAGAAGTCTGCTCAACATACGGAGCCGGACTGTCCAGATTATATGCTCCCAGTGGAAAGATGCTGATCGGTGTTGGCCCTGTATGTAAGCACTTCTCCAAAGGCTAAGAGTAAATCATAAATGTTATATAAGATTGTATTCTTTTTTCTATTTATGAACCATAGTCATTAGGTACATGTAGAATGAGAAATTTACATACATCGTGGTCTATTATGCTACTTTTTTGTTCTGGTGGAAAATAATTTCCATTAACCAATGATGTATACATATGTATATAATATACTTTACTTCAATCCCACCATGATATAGGACAATGCCTGTTCATCGATTGTAGCTTGTCGTATCATGTGATAATACATTTTCCATGTCTTACCAAGTCAAATACGTGGGAAAGGACAAAAATGTGTGTATATAATGACTCATGTAGCCTATACTGGCTCGTAAACAAGATCATGGTTTTTAGACCAGTATTTATCTAGTCTATTCTTGAAGCAGTTTACAGAAGTTGCTGAGATAAAATATTCAGGGAGACTGTTCCACAAATCCACAATTCTGAACATTGCTGAAGAAATGTTTCCTCAAATCAAGCCAAGAATACTGTTTGTCCAGTTTCATTTTGTGGCCTCTAGACCTCCTGTGTGCCAAGTGAAGAAGATTGTGTTGAGTGTCATACACTCCCGTCAAATACTTGACAACATCAATCATGTCACCCATCCTTCCAGTCGCGGCCCTACACTGCAATTAGCGCACCGAAAGCTTTCACTCCGTCCTGCCTAATTTGCATAAAAAAGATAATTTGTTTACGTGAAACCGCTATGGAAGAGTCTCAGCTAAGCTGTGAAATCTCGCCCTAGAAACAACCAAATGAAATGAACTAAATGTCAAATTCCAGAATAAGAGTTGCTCTAACACGAAATTATTATCATTCCTAGTCAAATCATGTTTAAGTTTGAGGAAACGAGGAGCCATTTCTTTTTTATTTTTAGTCTGAAAATGTAGCAGTACTTTTTATATTTGCCATCATTGCGCAAGATCGAAACTTTCAGGTATGAAAAATCAAAAGTATATTGAAGGGATCCTCCAAATATCTTTGATTATCTGTCGAACGGTTATCGGGAAAAAATCGAAGGCAATGTGATTCATGAACCCTCAACCGTTCTTCGCGGAAGTTGAAATGTAGTCCCACGTATAGCGGTGCATGCAGGATGGCTTCCACTCGAGTGTAGTCCCGTGTACATGTACATGCAGGATATCTTACACTCGACTCAGCGGTGTATTGGACTGTCGCAATAAAACATGCTGAAGTAAAGGCCAATATTAAGCTAAAGAACGACGTAGATTTAATATTAAGAAATCAATTAGGGTAATGTTAAAACAGGGAGGTGGAAGAGAGATGGAGAGTGCTCTTTAGGAAGGTACCTCAGGGTGGGATTAAATGGGATAAAATTCAGGATTTGATTGCGATAACAGCTCAGATATCTGTCATCAGAAAGCCAAACTGACCGCAGCTTGCTCCGGGGCGACCAAATCTTGAGTAACCTTACGTAACACTGACTGCATACCTCAGCGATAGCATAAACACAGGCAATAAAATCAGGCCTTGAAGTCATGCGAATCGCCACTTAAATGACGTCATATATACCCAGTCTGCATAGAGTAAAAGTCGTACCAAAATAAGATTCACAACTTCTGGCACAAGCTTTGTTCACAGTGTCGTCTGCTCATGTTTATCGAACACCACGATCTCGGAGGAGCATTTTGCCGTTCAAACGATCGAAATCGACCAAGAAACTCGAAAGTTATGAGGTAGGTAATTGCATAATGATGAACTATGAGTATGATTATTATTATTTTCTGAAAATGTGCAACAATTTGAAGCATCTCAGATGAAAGTGTGAAGGTGAATCTTCAAATCTACTTCAGTCCCACAAGCGTGTTTTTGCGTGTTTTCTGTGAGAAATCTGTTGAAGTTGGTACATTAATTTATTATGACAAACTGACTCCTTTGATCTGGGAATGGGATTCGGGAGAGTAGCTCCAAGCTCCCTTCTGTTACATTCTAGAGACTAAACAGTGATGAATTTGGTGAATTATAGAGAATATATTGTTCAGTGATCAACAAGAATATTTTCAATAAAGCCATTTTGTCTGACTGTTTACAAATAACAATGCATTGCGCGGAGCTGGGTCCTACTTAGTTTCCGGAGAAAATTTATGAGCGATGCGAGCACGAGCGTGAGTAATTGAATTATGGGGGATAACATTCCATCCTGGCGGTGCATAGCATGAGATCAAAAGAGGAGAAGAGCACTCTCCATCTCTCTTCCACCTCCTTGGTTAAAATAAGGTGGATTGCTGCAACTTTACAACTCACTGGATCGGACTGTAGTAATTTATTCCCCTAGTTAAAAAAATCTACTTCGCGCACTGTATATATAGTGGTCACAGACAGTACAGCTAGCATCTATATGCATATATGCCATTGGGCAGCGTACAGGCTAGGCATACGTAATATACACACGAGATTGAGAGTAAACAGGGGGCGTTTCACCAAGTGTCTTGTCAGTGATTTTTACCGACAAATTTGTTCTCAGCCAATAAGATTGCAAGGATTTCCATAGCTTATAACAGTTATTGCAACTTGTCCTTGATGACAAGTTTTATGAAAAAGGGCTCAGGAAACAGCTGATCGACGTGACCGCGAGCTGAGGCAAAAGGATGACGTCGGCTGAGCACATGCGCAAAGAGGCGAAATCGTTCGAAGATAGTTGTACGTTTCCAGGTTTTTTACGCCTTTTCTTCGAATTTTTATGGCAGTTTTACACAAAACTACTAACTGCGCAAACTAGAAACTGTGCAGGGAGTGAGACTGTGAGACTCGATATGTCCATTGTTTGCATATTCATTTTGTCCCACACTTGTGTCGGGGAAAAAAACAAAACCTCTTTTCACGGTACTCTGAAACAGAAAAATACTCAACCGTTTTCAGTGAAAATTGATATGAAGCATAATATCATCATTTCCTATGAAATCTGGAATTTTTATGATTTTTAAGGCCCAAATAAGGGAGCTACAAGAAGGTGAATTTTCGAGGATTTTTGTTCCTCTCTCAGCACACGGCCTCGGTAGCCGTTAGGAATTCAAAAGCCTTTACAACTTTACGAGGAGTTAATTGCATTGTAGGGCCGCGCCTGCTTCACCTCATCTGTGAGCAAGAGTTGGTAATTTGAGTCCATGGCAGTGTTTTTCTGCAAGCCCTAATACGGCGACCGGTCACATCAAACGCAGAGGGCGTTGCTTTATCCATTTGCAGATCTAGAGATCGACTGTACAGGCACGATCAGTTGTTGGTGTATATTTTATTGTGTCCTACAGGTGTATCCGCATGACATCACTTTACAGTAACTGCACACTACGTAACACATTGAGGATACTCATCGTATCAAAAAAGGTTCCTGAGAAAAGGCAGTGAAAAGAGGGCTGTAAATGTAAGTTTTCATAACTTTCTACCTTTTTTTCACTTGTATTATACTTACTTTTTGCGGTAATCCCAAAAAGCAGCTCCTTGGAAGCTATACTGGGATTCAATCATGTCATGTGCCAATGGAGGTGACAAGGTGCAGGATTTGGGTTGGCTCACATATATACCATAAAAAATCAGTATGCAGAGGTGCGAGTAAAAACATGCATTGGTCCATCTATAGCATGTGGGACCCAACAGGGGGCCACATCATGCTGATGATAGGTAGTGCAGCCTCTCTGAATATAGTTGGGTTTCCATGGAGAATGACATGTCCTGGTAATCTGTTCCATATCCGTAATGTCCTAGGGAACAATGCATATTTGTATGTGTCTATTGTAGCTTTGGGTATGGCATATTTAGCTATATGGTCGTGCCTACCAAAGTAGGTTGCTGGAGAAATGACCTGTGGCAAAGGCATGCAAACCAGTTGATGGTGCATCCGGTGGAAAAGGGAGCATTGTGCTAGGCGCTGACGAGTGTGGAGGCTGTTCCATCCAAGGGTAGAGACCAAGGCTGAGGAGGATGTTGTTCTCCTGGAGTCACAGTGAACGAATCGGGCCGCAGATCTTTGTACTTGCTCCAATGATTCAACAGCTGTAACGGTGTGTGGATTCCATGCCTCAGAAGCGTACTCCAGTAGAGGATGGACTAACGCAGTATATGCCCTGGCCTTAACCTCTTTGGAACACGGTGACAGAGTTCTGCGGATGAGGCCCAGGGTATGACTGGCCTTACGCTAGACCGAAAATTCTGTCTCTTGTTCATTAGCTCTTCACTTAGAGACAGAAACGGTCGTATCACTCTGCTGTGATGTGTAGTTGGAAAAATTGCAATAATTTGATTTTTCCTCATATATCTAGATCTACATATTATTATTGAATTGGTTAGGCCTAGGCTCTACTATTTAAGGCATCGGTTCAACTTACCAATTTGACTGAATAATTCGTTTAAAGCTCCTTTTTCAGGTAATTCAGGTATTCTCCGTTTGAAAATCTTGCAGCCGTATTCAAACTGTTATTAGTGTGTAAGTCAATGTGTATTCAGTTTGCACAGCAGAGTGATACGACCGTTTCTGTCTCTAAGTGAAGAGCTAACGAACGAGAGACAGAATTTTCGGTCTAGCCTTACACCTAATATCCTGGCAGTGAAGATTCCAATGCAGATCTGTAGTAATTGTCACTCCCAGGTACTTGTAGTCGTTGGCTCTTGGTATCGCATCAGAATCAAGACAGTAATCGTAGATGCGAGGAGAGCGTTTACACGTACAAGCTTATCTGAAGATAACCTTGTACTCCAGACTAGTTTTTACGAATGAATAGGCTACAATAGCTTTTGTGTGTATCAGCGCACTCACACTTATGCGAGGTTACTGGAGATAACCTCGCACTCCCATAGGCAAGTGTGTGATATCTTGCCCATATTTGTGCATGAGGGGAGCAAGATCACCGACCCAAAAGAGCCTAAAAATTTCACTTGATCAAGATGACAAAGATCCTAATCCTAATGAAATTAGATATTCTATCATTCTAAAATGTAGAAGGAAGTATTTTCTCAGAATTTTGCTGAATATATTGGTGTTTTTACCTCTTCAACTTAGGTGACAGGCTGAAATTGACACAGCCCCATATAGTGATGGTCCCGTGAGTGGTATCAGCATGCTTTTTTCCAGTCTAGATCATTCATACAGGAGAGGAAAATAATTATTTAAAATTTCACTTTCAACTCTGAATCCCCAAATTTGAGGCACAACACACCAATACTATAGTGGTCATATTGGCCACTACGCGGGACGAATGCAAAAATACTAGTCATTTTCTATCGCATTTATTTAATGTATGGGGGGGGGGGAAGTAAGATAAATATTTCAAATACTTCCTTTCAAATTCAGCGCTTTAAAATCTCACTCCTACCTTAAATGGCCGTTAGGAAGAACTTCTGATATTTCCAGCTAAATCCATTTGTCAAAATCATGTCCAAAACTTAAGAAATCCCCGCCAATTTTTTTTCGCAATCGCATGTTGTTTTCATGTCACCGATAAACTCGGCCAATAGATTTTGTCCACAAAGAAACTTGGTATCGCGTGCGCACATTGATCTCTACGATCGCGCACATAGAAAATGGGGACTTTTACGTGTGCGCAATAGGGACCGAATTTTTAACGATCAAATTTTTTGGGGGGAGATGTTAGCGCTTGTGGCGAGCAGGAAATGTACACAATGACTTGCGATACCCCGTTTTGCCAGAAGTGACATTAAATTAAGGATTTCATTTTTGGAATGATCTTTTCCAACATCGGTGAGTTGAATTTATTGTATTTCATGGATATGTTGGTGTCAGTTTTTGTAAATTAAATGCCGATTTTGAATGAATGTCGGTGACTTTTGTACAGTGGTGTTTTGAAAGTGTTGAGGTGTACGACTGCCTAGAGTCTACACACCAAGCATAGTAAAGTCGCTATGAGTGTGGCACAGTTGAAGAGTCCCTGAATCAGGTAATCGAGCAAATTTAAGGAAATCAAATCTTGCTTAGAGCAATTTTGTTGTCTGTTTTTGACTGCTGCAACAGTGAATGTTGGACACAGTCCCACATGGGCAAGGGCCTATGAGTGACCTTTTTTATCTAAAAAGCTATCAACATACATCAGTAGAGGCGCACAGCCGATGTTGGAGACCGTCTCCCATTTGGGAGACCATCTCTATTACCAGAGATTTATGTCAACATTTTTGATGGCCTATTTGAGAGACAGTCTCCCATGTAGGAGACCAATTTTCTTTGTTTACATTTGCGGCAAAGGGATTACCTTGGCTCGAAATGAAAATGTGATAAGCAGATTTCTCATGAACCCCTTATGACCCTCTACTTTAAAAATCCACGTCTACTTTTGTTTTCAGAACATTTTTTGTTATGACCCACACACAAAACAAATGGGCTTCTGATTTCTGAGGGGAAAAAATTTGGCAGAGAAAAAGTGCCTTGTTGTTGGTGTTGTTTCTTTTGTCCTGTTAGCAAAGTCTCCAATATCAGAGACTGTCTCCCAAGTGGGAGAGAGTCTCCCAAATCGGCCGTGCGCCTCTACTGTACATGTACATCTATATAGACTTAAACTCAAGTATCAGTTCACCCAAAAAAACCTCCATTCGAAACAAAATTACATCTGTATCCCCAGTACCTAGTATAGTCAAGGATTTATTTCCGAACAGCATGGTATTACCGAACGCGTACAGTTAAGTGTATAAAATGGCTTTCATACGCGTGGGACTACGCGTATGTTCTCCACACTACTGAAACAAAGAACACGGTACAAGATCATAAAATGAGGAAAAAAAAAACCATAAGTAATATTTTAGGAACTGCTCTCTGGTCACCCCTAGTCGTCACCCCGTTGGCCCGAAATCATGCAAATCAGGGTAAGGTTGTGTCTTTTTTCCAATAGGTTTCACACGTTCGGAAATACAATACCTTTTTCAAGGGACCAAAACACCGCGTCGTTGGGAAGGGGTTCACTCGGAAGGGAATATCGTATTAGATCTACGTTGTCTTTTTCAAATTCCAGAAAATTCTTTTTCTGCAGGACTTTAACCATTCATTATCTAAGTTTGACAGATATTCGTTTGATATTTTATTTGCTATTGTTGATTTTCTGAAAAGCGTTCAGAAATAGGATCCACTACCATATATACACATACATCCCGGCTAATTAGTAATGGTCAGTATGACCATTTGTCTTGCTGGTGTGGGCGGAGTGAATGAATGGCACCTGCCTGGTGGTTTCTGATATTAACTTAACCATTTTCTTAATTCTTATTTCATGATAATGCCAGTAAACTTTACACACAAGTGTGTGCGTACCGTACATACTAAATGAAAAGGGGCATATTTAACGATAAGGGCGAAAACCTGAAAACAGCTGTAACTTAATAACAACATTATAAATGAATTTCGATTACAACTCATAACAAAAACTGAAGCATGTGGGACTGAAGCTGTCTATCTTTACCAATCAGTCACGATACCATCCGACACTCGCTCCCATCTCAGCGACTTTCACACCTGTCGGTACCGTGTTAACGTTAGGGTCAACTATCGTTTTTGGATATTGTACCGACAACTTTAAATATCAAAAATTCAAATGAATTCAGTATTACTCAAGGCACATACCTAACTCCTAAGCACTCAAAAGCAATTAGATCATCGGTCGAAATAAAGGCATCTCTTCGCTGTATATACGATCATATCTCGCATCGTGATATTCGGAGCCGATTAGCGCATACTGCATGCCGGCGCCCCTGGCGCGGCCGGCGCGGCCTGCGCGCGCTGCATATGCTTGGAGGTCGCGTCGACCGAACATGGATGATGGGCGGACAGCGCCTCATTATGAGGGAATCAAGAGGCACACTCAAAAACGAAGCAAAGAAAAAGGGAGAGAGAGAGAGAGACCGAAAATGAAATAGAAAAGACAGAGAAAAAGAAGGTAAAGAAGAAGATAAAGAAAAAGAAAAAAAAGGGGGGGGGGAAGACGAGAAGAAAAAGCTACATGTATATATAGGACGAGATGAAAGAATTGGGAAAAGAAGATATATAGAAATGGAAACATGAGAGGAAGAGGAAAAGAAGATGAAAAGAAGAAGGGTGGAGGACGACGAGGTGGAGGAAAAGAAGCATGAGGATATAGAAAGGGAAGACAAAGAATGATGATCAGAGGGTCGATCTATATACTGGAAAAAAAGATGAAGAAAGAAAAAATAAAGGTGAAGTATAATAGGAGAAAAAGACCTGGTCGAAAAACCAGTTGGAATACCAGTTGACACCAGTCAACTGGTCCCAGTTGATTCCAGTAAGCCAACTGGTCCCAGTTGATTCCAGTAAGCCAACTGGTTTCAATATGGATATTGGAATACTGAAATCAACTGGAATCAACTGGTAATCACCAGTTGGAATTTCCAGTTGAATTACCAGTTGGAATTTCCAGTTGGAAGTACCATTACCAGATGGAATTACCAGTTGGAATTACCAGTTCAAATTTCCAGTAGTAACCAGTTCAAATTACCAGTTAAAACCAATAGGCAAAGAGGTAAAGTTCCAATTGGCAGTACCAGTTGATACCAGTTGAAACCAGGTGAAACGTCCAGTTGAAAACAGCTTAAATACTTGCAAATTAATTAGCGTTTGCACTAATTTGGGCTAAAGTCAACACAGAAGCAATGATTTGTCTGCAATATTTCCAATGTAAAGGCATTGGCAATAAGCAGATGTTTAACATGTATTATGTTCAATGAGAACAGCATCGTCCATATATTTGTATCTTAATGTATTTTATTTCATAGTTAGTGTTTTTCTAATTCATGATTAATTACCTGTAATTGACACAAATTAATGAAATGACCTCATAATCGGTATTCGATCTTTACTTGTATTTTTGAAATGTATTACATGAAACTAAACCATAAGTAATTACAGAAATATGCTGTAAATCGAAATAAATCATAATAATAAGTACAGATCTACACAATGTAGTTATTATGCAAATTAACTAGTTTCAACTGGTATCCAACTGGTTTCCAACTGGAGCCAATGGAAAAACTGAAATATTTGTTAATTGGTATCAAACAGGACTAATTCGAGACAATGGAATAACAAAAATAAAAATTGTTAATAACAAATGGCAGCTGGTAAAATCTATTAGATTTGACAAATTTTCTAATTTGAAAAATTGCGCAAAAAGTTGTGCCAGATAAACTGGGCAGTCACCAGTTGGAGATATTGGTTTCAACTGGGCAATTGCACCAGTTGGAGATACTGGTATCAAGTGGGCAATTACGCCAGTTGGAGATATACTTGTTTCAACTGGTACTGGTAATAAGTACACGTATTGTTTTCTTCCGATTAAAACCAAATGAACCCACTGAAACCAGTTAAATCAAACTGGAAAATTCCCAACTGGATTCAATTGGAATCAACTGGCAGTTGCACCAGTTAGAGATACTGGTTTCAACTGGTATATATCTACTGGTTTCAATTGGTATTTGAACTGGTTTTAACTGGTACTTTGCATATGTTTATTACCTTCAACAGGAATCAACTGGTGTTAACTGGTACCAGTTGAGACCAGTTGAAACCAGGTAAAATTTCAACTGGAATCAACTGGTTTCAACTGTTTTTTCGACCAGGGGAGGTGGGGTGAAGATGAAGGAAAAGGAGGGGGAGAAGGAAAAGGAGGAGGAGAAGGAAAAAAGCTAGAAGAAGAAGAGGAGGAAAATGTTTGACAAGGGGTATTTTTCAAAAAAATTTCAGCTTAAATTTATTTGTTTCAAGTGTCTGACAAGCAAAAAGGAAAGGTTCTCACATTTTTGGGAAGTGTTATGAAACACCTCTGGCAACCCCTCCCCAAAAGGTAACAATTTTGGTTGTATGTTTGAAAAATTATAGGTTCAATTGCCCCCTTTCGTCTTAATGCTGCTCCTAGATTGAGCTTCCAATCAGCTAACTTTAAAAAATTTAAAAAAATACAGCATTTATAAAAGCATGTTTACATTGTATTCATGAAATATTCTGGAGGGATTAAATAGCCAGTTTGACATTGTGATTATTTATTTTGATAAAATGGGCTACTATACACATATCTCCAAATATTCTCTGGGTTAGCTAGCAGGTGGGGATCCAAGTGCACAAAATAAGTGATTCTTACATTTGTTGAAGAAGCTGGCTTATTAACAAATTATTGTGGTTTTTTTTATATTTATTTATTCATTCATCTTCAAAGTATATTATCAGATTAATCAATACATGTATCAACATCCTTTGAACTAGAGCATACATGTAGTTCCTGGCCTACAAGAAAACATTTTTATGCAATATCTCCCTCAAAATCATGAATAACTGTAATTTATCAAAATAGATCTGAATCACTCTGATCATGTTCTACAGCTCACTACAAAGTATATATATATATATATATATATACTATAATATTCACACTCAAAAATGCAGACAATAAAATAACAAGAATTCTACTTGAGAATGAATGTACT
Source organism: Heliocidaris tuberculata (assembly GCA_025618425.1). Taxonomy (NCBI): domain Eukaryota; kingdom Metazoa; phylum Echinodermata; class Echinoidea; order Camarodonta; family Echinometridae; genus Heliocidaris; species Heliocidaris tuberculata. Next base: position 20,657,049 of record CM046846.1, read on the forward strand.
AGAGGTTGCCCCCATTATTTATTTCATACATCTTATCATAATAAAGAAGGGAGCTTTACTGCAGTGATAATGGGTGGGACAACAATTTAGAAGTGTCATATTCAAGCAGTTTGAACACTTTGAATGAAGACCTACAAGTATGTGAAGGCCATAAGTTCAAGCCCAAGCTCGAGCTTGCTAATGTCCTTTAATTGGCAAGACATTAGTCTCATTTGCCACTCCGTAGCGGTAATGGGGACCTGATAATAGACAATGAAAGCCAATGCGATCACTATGGTAGGAATATTCCCCATGGAGTCGATGGTGAATGTGCATGAATGCATTCAATAGCCAGGGTAACAATATCTGTAAAGCGCTTAGGGACGTTATTTTGTATCAAGTGCTACATACATACATGTCAATCAAGATTTAGTTTTATTACCCAGATGATACCTCAAATGGATCAAGATCTGCAAGTGAAAGAAAACTCTTATGATCTCCATCTAACTTGACCTCTGTGACCTTTTGTTTCTTTATTGCATGATTTAATATTATAAAAGTAATGTTTCAATCATGTTTGCTTTTCTATGTTCGCTTAAAGACAGTCTTAAGGTAAGTTTCTACAGTGAAATCACATCCTCAGCCAAATTGCCCTCGATGATAAGGGTAAAATATCAACATTCTGGGTAAACATTCTTCTATCTTCATTAGTATGCGATGCCTGCGATGGTTTATTACAAACAAACAAAATTTCTGCAAGGGCCCTATTCTCTCTCTGCACCTTTCTGCAGCTTTTTGCCTGGAAGTAAGTCTTTGTTGTTTCCTAGGAGGAAAGTATGAGGCAAGACTCTGAAGAAAGAGAGAGAGAGAGAGATCATGTATCTTTACTCGACAATCATACATCCAAAAATAAGGAAAAAAATGCTTTAGAAAAAAGCATGATTTTATAATCCTGTAGTATGACAGAATACAGATTTTATAGTCACATATGACTTAACATTTTCATACAGACATGGGTTCTACAAACCACTAATTAATGATTAATTATATAGATCTAGACAGCTCTCTCTCTCCCTATAACTCCTGCCTCTTCCCCTACCTCCTCTCTCTCTCTCTTCCCTTCTTCACCATCTCTCTCTCTCTCTATCTCTTTTTTTCTTCTTCTTCTTCTAATTATTTCTCTGTTCTTTCCCAAATATTGTCTGCTGGGAGCCAGATGGGCATTAACTCACATATTTTGAGACAGAAGGGTGCTCTCAGCAGACAATACAATATTTCCACTTGCTTTCTTGGAAACAATAAAAAAAACAACATTATAGTGTACTCCACTACAATGAAAACAACATAAAATTCCTTATTTAGTTAATTACAAAATAAATCATAATAGAATCTTTCATCATTGGTCTATAATACAGCACTGAAAATTCCCAAGAAAGAAAACATTTCTTTCTGAAAATAACATTAATTATAACTCTTTTTAAAGAACTATGTAATTATGCAAGAAAGTGAAAGGATGAGCAAAATTTATTTTTGCAATATCATCCTTTGGAAGTAAATCACACATTTTCATATTTCCATCATTCTCATTGCATTTAATCAATAAATGCATTTCAATACATGATATAACAGGAATGTTTCAAATTCTTTTTTTATAACCTTTCACAATAATGCTTATATAATCATATCAAACTACTAAAGGAAATTGATATTTGAAATACAATATACATATGTACATCATTAAATTCACTTAATACATAACCTACATATTAAAGGTTGTATATAAAGAAAATAGATTTGAGGAAATTCTATTATTCCATATCAAGGCCATTTCAGATGTACATGTGATTTGTTCATTTAGACTGAATACCTATTTTTGTGTTTCATTTTGAAAGATATACTGAGTTACATATTTTAGGGTCTGACATGGGTCACTGAAACATTAATGTCTAAACATAAGGCTGACATCACGTTTAAGGCATTATTAAATCTGACTGATGAAAGATTGAATAAAAGTCATGTTGGGACATGTTGCACAATGACAGAAATTTATTTAATATCTGTGGCACCATTATACATACCCTGTGTTATAAGGGTTACTAGTACTTTCAACACTACATACCTTAATCTGAATATATATACAGCTTTTAGTTACAACCTGCCTATGAGTCATATCTGATTTGTTAAACGATAATAATCCTAAATCCTAGCAAGAAGAAAAAGAAACTTAATTACCATAGCAACCTCTGTAGCTATGTTTCACACAATGTATATTCCATTTCATGCACCATGTTATATTTCAAGTTACAGTTAGTATTTGAACAGGATATCAGATGTAAAATTTCCATAGCAGCTTTCCACAACTGAAAATAAAGATTTCAACATTTTCATACTTAAAATACACCTCTGAAGTTTGGTGCTATGGCTGTTATTAAAAAATATATCCCTACTGATGATCGCAACTAAGTTGCCTTAAAAGGATACCTCTATAATAAAAATCTTATTTTCATAGATACCACTTATAAATGAAACAATGTGAATGAAAACAAAGAGAAAAACGATTGTGAAGTTGTTTTTTTGCAGGGGTAAGTATTCAGCCAATCTACACGGAATTATTGCACATAATTTTGGGATACCGTTTGACTTGCTTTGGAACATTCATATACATGTCTGCTCTCAAGTCAGTTTGTGTACTCCCCTCCATAAAAGAGTGATTTATACGCCTTCTCTCATAAATGATAGATTCCAACTATGCCATTCATGAAAGATATTGTTGTTAAGAACAAATTACGTATTTGTAAACAATCAGTTTTAGCAGGTGAATACAACAGAGATATGACTCCTAAGCCAGAAAAAAAAAAAGAATTATCGATAGTGTTCAGTTGTGTTCTATTCAATTAAAATTTTGATATGAAATCAATTCAAATACACAAAGATGACACAACAATTACAATTTTAATCAAAATAAACTCTTGCTGTGCCACTTTCACGTATATGTAATAAAATATTAGATTGTGTTTAAGCAAACATTGATCTACCAGGCATATGGTAAGCATAACAATTTTCAGAGAAAATTGCAAAGTTTTAGATCATGACAGTAACCATGAGCAGTTCTTTCAGAGGGCATGTAAGGTGAACCTGAAGCTCAACAGAGAGAAGTTGAAGCTATGACAGACTTCAGTGTCCTATATGGGAGACAAGCTTAAGGCCTACCTTCAGATGAGGAGCAGGTAAGAGCAGTAGTAGCTATGCCAGCACCTGAAGACAAAAAAGGAGTACAATGCCTACTGGGAAGTGTGACATACTTTCTTGTTTCTTCCGAGACTCTCCCAAGTAGCTGTACCTCTGAGGGGATTGACAGAGTGGCAAACTTTGAGTGGTCAGAACATCATACCAAAGCCCTAGATGAGATCAAGCAGATGCTTACAGAAGCACCAGTGTTGAAGTACGTGTATTTTGATGTGACTGAGGAGGTAACAATCCAGTGTGATGCATCTGAAAAGGGGCTAGGAGCTATGTTGTTGCAGAATGGACAGCCAGTAGCATTTGCTTCAAGAGCCTTGTCTAGAACTGAGAAATGCTATGCACAGATTGAAAATGAGTGCCTGGCAATAGTGTTTGCATGTGACAGATTTGTGCACTACATTCAAGGAAAGATGATGACGGATAATGTCAGCGAAGATAGCAGAGAAAGTTGAACAGTGTTCAATATGCAATTCCACCTGATGTTGACAAAAATTCCAGAGCGGCCATGGAAAATGGCAGGCCAAGACATGTTCTACCTAAATGATGTCCTCTAAACCTCAAATGGATGGTGTTGAACCATCTATCTTATTCATGTTGATTACTATTCTAACTACTGGGAGGTGGACCTGATGGAGAGCACCACATCAGAAGCAGTGGTAGAGTGCAACGAGGAAATAGGAAATTGGTGCAAACACCATGGGATACCCAACAAGGTAATCTCACATTATGGGCCACAGTTTACGTCACAAGAATATGCAAAGTTTGCAGAGGAGTGGGACTTTCAGCATGTGACCAGTTCACCAAGGCATATATTGTGTTCATACACACATGGTCCTTACATCCACCCATTCATTCTATCATTCTTCATTCTTCATACCCTCATGCAATCATGATCATCATCTCAACCACTGACCATTCCAAGGGTATACCCTAATCCCTGTCTACATTCCCGAGACTTCATGTAAACATTGACCATCTGGACATTCCATATAACATAACACACAGTCACCCCACTGACCACCCGCAAATGCAATGAATGGATGTATGTATGTGTTATGCTGAATTTGGGAAATAAAGAAAATTCTCGATCTGGACTCCAAAGCTTGTAGATGTATTTCTGTCGAGTAGTCATAGTAGAAATAGAAATACACAAAAGCATAGTCAGAGCAACGGGAAGGTGGAAGCCACAGTCAAGATCATAAAAAATCTTCTAAAAAAGGCTGACAGAGATGGTAAAGACGTCCCACATGTCGATACTAGTGTGGAGATAGACACCAAATGTAGAAAGGTCTAGTGAAGTACAGAAATTGCTGTCAAGATGTACATGTACTTGCACACTGCAGAAGCTCTGTTAATGCCAAGAGTAGTAGATGTCTCAGCTCAAATCAAAACCAGAAAGCAGAAAGCAAAGCGGCAGTATGATAAAGGTGTCAAAGATCTTCCTGAACTGAAAGTAGGGCAAGGAATTCTACTTTGACCAGATCTACCTCACAAGTACTGGTGGAAAGTGGTGTGTACCGAGTCTCTGGGGGCAGATCATAAATTGTAGAGACCGAGGACGGCCAACATTATCAACGAAATAGAAAATTCCGGAGGGAAGACCAAGTTCCAGGACAACAAGCAGAAGTTATTTCGATGCAGAGGAAGTCTTTTGAGCCCAAACCCTAGACGGCAAACCTGATAAGCAGTCCAACAGAACTGATGACAAAATTATGCAGTCCAGCAGACAGATCCAAAGATGAACAGAACTGACAATGAGCAGAAGCCATTACATCCTCAGCTGCCAGTGGATGAAGGTACAACGATGCACAACAAATAACCTCGCCAGCTGAATCACTCATCAACATTGTCAACCTCACCGACATCGACTGGTAGACCACAACGACATTGCAAACCAAATCAGAAGTTCAAAGATTTTATCATATACTGATGGTGGAATCACTGCTTCGTTGCTGCCTTTGCATGATGTCAAAGAAGACTTTGGATTTGTTTTGGAGGAACATGATAATGTATCATGCCAAACAAGTCTTGTTGGGTGTCTCCTTAAGAGTCTATTTCCAGCTTATTTAAGCACTAATAGTTTGTCAATATTTTCTTGCTTGACTTCAAACAATAGTAAACAAATGAGGAACATAAATGTATAAAGACTAAAATTCTAGAAGTCTAGAAGTAATCTAATTGATAGTTTACCACCATTTTATCATTACTATTATTATCATTTATTCAGAAAAGTCAAAATCAAGAAATCAGTGAATACAAAATAATGGTAGAGTTAGAAGAGACAAGAGAGTCACATGGATGTCAGGAAAAGAAAAATATTAACAAAATAACTATAACCCAAAGGTCTTTTCCAATCCATGTACATAAAATGAAATAGAATAATATGGTGAGACACAATAAATACAGGAAAATAATGAATTAAAGTTGTAATTAAGAAATTTAGAGACAATAATCATTAAGGAAAGACACAAAAAAGGAAAGAAAAAAAATTTGGCTTTGTGTACATGTATATAGCACCAGAAAAAAAAAAATGAGAACAAAAAATATATTAGTAGGTGAATACATATACTCAAACCTGACATCATCCCTGAAGAGGGCGCCATGCATATATACATTTCTATGGATATATTGGGTAAATAAGTATGGAGTATCGATAGAAAGGTCATGAAATTTTCTACTTCATTTTTAACAGAACATTTTGTTTCACAAAGTATGAGTAAAGATACATTTGAAAAGGAAATATTCTTGTTTGTAAAATCCCCTGGCACAGTCAGAGAAACAGAATGTAGTTAATGACCTTTAATACCTCTGTACCATAATTGTTTGGAATAAAGCTTTTTATCCCCTAAAGAAGCAATCTAGTATCATAAAATTCAAAAGTGCAATGTTACTCTACATGAGATGAATACTCATGAGGGATGTATGAAATAATATCGCAATACATGTAGAACAGGCCTTTGTGGTGAGCAAAGGCTGTTAGTATGCTGTCTTGAGATGATATCAGAGTACATTAGGCCTTTGCAGTAAGCAATGGTTGTAGAAGGCTGTCTTGTAGGTTGTATGAGATGATAGCATGGTACAACAGGCCTTTGTAGTATACATATGTTGTAGCAGGTTGTCTTGTAGGTTGTAGTAGGCTATCTCCTACATTGTATGAGACAATATTATAGTAAAATAGGTCTTTGTGGTAAGCACAGATTGCAGTAGGCAGTCTGTTATCATACTACAACAGGCCTTTCTGGTTAGCAAAAGTTGTTGTAGGTGTCTTGTAGGTTGTATGAGTTGATATCAGACTTCAATAGGCCTTTGTGGTAAGCACAGATTGTAGTAAGCTGTCTTGTCCCAGAAGTCAATGCCTTTCCATCCGCACCATCCCTGTAAAATAATTATATAAAAAAAGAAACTTGGATGTATTTTGTGCCCCATCCATCTGATTTATAACTATATGTACATGTACCTATTAGGTTTTTTTAATCACTGAGACATATTTTAGACCTGTATGCCTCTACAGAATCATTTACACTAAAAAGTTTATCACATATACCATCATGGAAAATGATCACACTCAATTAAAGCCAACTTTTGGGTCGAGATACACATATAACTAATTTACAGTAATACCGAGTGTCTCCCCCCCCCCCAAAAAAAAAAAAAACAACAACAAACAAACAAAAAAACGATACACTTTTAAAATGGCTCCCAAATAAAAATCTTTATTGAATTTTTAGAACATTTTTATAAATATGGATAGCTGAAAGTCTCTTCTATCATATGACATCAAAAAGTCCAAAAATATTTTATGCTTGAGTGAGCACTGCCCACTTTTGTAAAGGACATGAAAATTAGGTTACGCAGGAATTGGCTATCCACTTTGGGTGAAGTGAAAAGTTATCCAGTTCAGAAATTGCTGATTGTGTGATGAGTTTATGATAAATCATGATGGATATGGGTTTGTGCAGTGAATGACATGGCTTATGAATTCAAAAGTTTATGCATTAGTGATCATGTACTGTCTTTCTAATCACAATTTGATCATGGAAGTTGTTTTGACAGTACCATATTAGCTGGTGTTGATGTCTGTGGTAGCGGTGCTCCTGGTAGTTCGTGTTGAAGGGGGGGGGGGGGGGTTGGTTGTGTGTGGTTGTGTGCGGGTGTGTGTGTGTGACGTGTCACAATTCCGGGAAGTGTTTTTCATTGTCATAGGTCCATCCGTAGGCATTTTGCTCCATTCCAAACCATTCATCCCATCTTTCCTTGCCCAAAACTCTACCATTTCCAAAACTCATTTACCATAAAGAAAGTTTGCTTATTAATACCCATTTGTACCCAATGATGCCTGAAGCATAATCTGTGACATTAATAGCAATTGTCCTTCCAAACAACAAAGATACTGCATAATAGTCTTTCATGTTTTCAATCATAAAGATCTTTGATTTACATAATCCAATCTCCACCTGGCTCCACACAAATTAAAGAGATCTTAAAAACTTTTGTTCCAGTTTAAAGTTATGTCCCTTCATTCTCCTTTGCGTAGAATGGCATTTGAAGACTCTCATTCAAATCACAAATGAATAAGATAACATCCTTTTGTAACGTTATGTGACATGGTCAAGATTTTTTTCTGCTGTAAGAATAAAGATGTGCTGCAACTGTGTACTCATGTGCCTTGGTCTAAAACCCAAAGATGGAGATACCACAATACACAGCACAGCACGGGTCATTCCTGGTGAGGGAATATCATCGAACCAACAGTGTAACTGCTGTCAATCGAGAGTGGTGACAGAACATCTCACTGAGCTGTTTGGTGATCGGGTTATTTCTTTGCACCGAGATGTCAAATGGCCCCCGAGATCCCCCAACCTTACACAGCTGGACTTTTTCTTGTGGGGGCACTTGAAGGCGAAGGTCTACGCTACGCCACCAGCCAACTTAGACAACACAAGGAGAAGAATTACCCAAGAGATGGAAGAGCTCAGGCAAGACAGAGGAATGGTTTGGAGAGCAGTACGCGACATGCTGAGGAGAGCAAGACTCTGCATGGAAAGGGAAGGCGGTCATGTGGACGACTAAAAAATTGGAACATCTCTTGAACATGAGAAGCAACCAAAAGAAAAAGATATTTTACTTTTCATTTTCCATTATCTGACATGTTGACTTTTTTTTTTCTCCCATTTTTTTTTTTTTTTGGTTAAGATGGCTAATAAAAACAGATGTACAAAAGATTGAAATAAACTACAGGAATGCAAAAGAAAAGATTGATTTTGATTATTATCTTGTGTTATATTGCTTTCTTAACTAAGCTGAGATGATTATTGATTGATTACTGTTGAATGATTGATTGGTTGGTTGTTGACTATGATTGATTGATTGATTGATTGACTGGTTGGTTGGCTGATTGATTGGTTGTTTGATTGTTTTTTGGGTTGATTGATTGATTCATGATTGAATCAGTGTTTGATGGATTGATTGAATGAAAGATTGATTGATTGATTGAATCAGTGTTTGATTGATCCATTGACTGAATCAGTTTTTGATTGATTGATTGACTGAGTCTCTGATTGATTGATTGTTTCAGTGTTTGATTGATTGATTGGATCAGTGTTTGATTCTGAATTATCAAATTTCTGTTCCTGAATAATGGTGACACAAACCATGCCATACCCAGCACAAATCCCAACCCTAATAATTCATTATCGATTACCACAGATCAACAGCGGGTAATGCTTTTAAAACTTCCACAGACAAATTATGATCACTGATGCATAAACTTTAGATTACATAACACCATGTCAAACACCGCACAAACCCATATCCATTATAATCTATCATAAACTCATCATACCATAAGCAATTTCTAAGCTGGAGAACTTGATATCTCAGCCAAAAATGGATAGTGAATTCCTGCGCAACCTAATTGTCACGTCCTTAGGTTAAGACAATGGATGTAAGCATGCAGCCCTTGCAAGATACTTGGGTAAGGACAAAATAATATTTTTCTTCCCGTGTTTTATGTTGAAGTCAATACAAAAACATAAAGGACATGTAATGGTGAAAATTGAGGAACTAGGTTTCATACAATTAATAATAATAATATTGAATGGCTTTTCTTTCGTGGGGCACAAGGGTATAATGCACTCGCTTTGAAAATATTTCACACGTCTTGCCAACTCGTGAAATATGTGCATAGCTCGTGCAATATACCCTTGTATCCCACTCAAGGCCATTCAATATTATATAAATATTTATATAGCATTGTTTCTGAAGACTTTGTATCAGACAAATTGTATAAAGAAACAAAGCAGTGGGATTCAACAACTGTTCTACTATACTTGACTGACTTTTTGATGATTTATTACTGATACAAGAAAAAAATTTAGACCTGTATTGCAGTAGCTAAAACCCTTCAACATGTAATTAAGAGTGGTATTAAAAAATCTTTACCTTATCTTGAATAGTCTTGATCTCTTCTGCCCCTGTATAGTGAGGGTCTAGAATGAGAAACTTGAGTTCACCAGTCTTCTCATTGAAATCAACGCCTAGAATGGTGTGAGCAAGAACTCCTCCTCCTGCATATAAATAACGTTGTATGGTCACTATGTTGGAATAACATTACCAAGCCATGTTCTTTTGAAAACTTCTCTAATTCAATATTTATATAATAATATTGACTGGCCTTGAGGGGGATACGACATATATTCCCTGAACTATATGGATCTAGGATCTAGTGAGGGCAATATATTTTGTATTTCCCGAAAGTATAAGCCAGTCAATATTGTTATTATTATCCACATTAGACATCTAGAGCAAACAAGTCATAACATTATCATAATATGGATCCCAAAATCATTGTCTAATCCCTTTTTGTCAAAGTTTGCAAATCCAATTTTCCCACTGCACTGAGCCAGCAACTGTGCACAACAACAAACCCCACGCTGCAACTGTGCACTGCAATACTGCGTGCTGCACCACCAGGCAATACAAGCCTATATTGCCTGGTTTTATGACATGGAAAGTTTATAGGCTTTTGTGAAAGAGAGTGATATAAGAAATTTTACCCTCTTTGCCCGATTTGCACCAAAGACGAGGGGAATACAATTTTGTAAAACCACAGCTCAGATGTCTGATACGGATAATAATACAGAATAAAAAACAATGATCAAGGTCACACAGTACATTATCTAAAGAGGCAGTACACTATGTAAATGGAAAGTTCTAATTACAGCTGCATGTACAACGTATTATTACCACATCTGGCTTCATCTGAAAGAAACTGCTACAGATCTAATTAATACTGGAACACAAAATTACCAATGCTTTTAGGACTTCTTACAAATCTATCTTTTCATGTGTTTAATGAAAATACTTTAATTTGCAGCTGATTGAACTCTGGAAGGCTCACAATAACCAAGAAATTTATATCACGTCAGTTTTCATTTCTAATCCAATTTCAAAATTATTCTTTCCCGAAATCAAAGAAGTTGATCATAAAGTGTGCAGTGGCTTTATAAAGGCTTGTTCACACATAATGCAGTAAATGCAGTAAAGTCCTAGAAGCATAATCATTTATCTGGGTATCATAAGAGTGTACCATACCAATCATTACTGGAGTGCCTTGAACCTGGAAGTGAGCAGCTAATTCTCTTCCTTTTGTCGACAGCTCCTCACCATTAGGAACAAACATTATCTTAGAAGTGATCTGAAATACAAACCAATATACACATTTACATTGTTAGATTTAGATCCCTATATCTGTCTGTCTCATAGATAAGTCTTGAAGCATCGAAAAGTATTGTTGATGAGATTGCCTCAAAAATATGTGCATGTATGAAAAAGGTAAGCTCTGCTCAAGCTTCTCCATATAGTTTGTCATTGTCATAGAGTTGGTGAAGTATTAGTTTCCTCTGGTCATCTATTCAGATTACATCTTTATAACCCTTCTGTACTAACTACCATTTGAACAACTGTCAGGGAAAAAAAACTTTCAAGTTGTACTTTTTTTTTACAAAAGAAATCTGGTTTCAATAATCCACTGGAATAAACTTCACAATGAAGGTATTTTTTTTAGTTTCAGGATGGAAACATAGCCCTTTTTTATCCAAACACATTGCACTGCCCACAGCATGGAAGAGGTTCATGATCAATAACTCAGAAAATCAGAGAACCAAAGCGTTCCAAAAAGCTTTATAAGAGTCAGTTATATCTTGTTTACAATAATTGTTTACAGATAATGATCATCCTCTAGAAAGTCTTGAAGTTAAGCAAAAGTCTTGAAGTCACTGCTAAACAAAAGATAGTGTTTCCTGATTGGAGATTTATATATATCATGGTTCACATATTCAAATTTTTCCTTTAACATTTTCTCTTTAACCCTTTTGAGACAATTTACCACATTTTGTGGTTCGGCTCAATAACTTTTGATTCAGATCCCTAAAAAATATACCAGATGCATCAGTAGAAAGAGTAAAAATTTCTGCACACACTGTGTCCATTTCTTCGCATGACCATATTGCGTTTGATGCCAGGAATTTTAAAAAGGAGAATAAGCTTGAAAATCACCAAATTGGCAACAATTTGGGAGGTTCAAAATCATTGTTTTTTTTTGTAAAAATGGCAATTTTATTAAACTTTTCGACAAAGTTCCTCACCATGTATGTTCTTTTCAAAGGCATTACATTTTATTGGAAACATGTAGCATTGAAAGGAATCTTTTGTTGTTGCCAATTTGAAGAACAAAATGTGATCAACTTGGCCCTGAAATAATTCCTGTCATGAAAGGGTTAAAAATACAACACAGATAAATAATAACAGGGATCCAAGACACATGGCCCCCATGCATACATACAGACCATCAAAATAATTCAGTCTGGACCCCTATGAATAAAAGGAGGTGTCAAGCCCTACTAATCAACGTGAGTTATCTGTTTGACCAACCTGAATAAACATGAGTATCACTGTAAACTCTGCCAGCAAAACAAAATACAAGATTACATCTACAAACATCCATCTAAGAATATAAAAAATAAATAAATGAAATCTTACCCCAAGCAGTTGATTTAAGACAGTGCTCACTTCAATAGATCCAATCCATTGCCTGGAACCAACAAACTTAGCTTGCTTGTCACCTACATCCACAAGTGCTTGCTGAATCTCCCTATGACTTGGAATGGAACAGTCCACATACCCCTAAAAGTGAAAAAAAAAAAAAAAAAAAAAAAAAACCCACCACATAAATTATAATGGTAATAATAATTATAATAATAATAAGAGCTACATTTATATTTCACCTATATCCACCCCAGGAGATGCTCAGTAGATCTGTTACCCTGGCTCTAGCCTAGCTGTCCTACGGTGCTGAAAGCATACAAGGAACAACTTCTTACCAAGTAACAATTTAACTACATCTGGGTGGAGGGTGGCTAACATACATTAATTTCTTGCCAAAGGACATTATTTATGCAACATACACTGTATTATCTATCAATGTATCTTTTACTTTGTATTCAATTTTATAACATACACTGTACTTTTAAAAATTTGCAATTCAGCTCACAGGCTGCAAATAATTTTTATGGATTAACTATTATTATAAATAAATAAATAAATAATAAATAAATAAATTTATAAATAGGTAAATAAATACATAAATAAATACATAAATGAATAAACAAATTAAAAAAAATAAACAATTAAATACCTGTAGTTTGAACCATGAACACAGAGTCTGTAAAGACCTGTATGCACAGCCCCATTGGTCATCATTAAACCTGTCTTGCATATAGTGATGATAGGTATAGTTTCCTTGCACTACTGACTGCTTTCCTCCTTGTACTGTAAGGTAAACAGAAATATCAGAATAGGTCACAAAGTGTCACATGTTACTATGCACAAACAAAGAATATTTGGATAAGGCCTCAATGTGGTTTGACACACATGCTCCAGCAAACAATTACTCCAAGTTTCTGCACCAACCGAATTTCTTATTTTAATCCTGGACCAAATACTTAACCTATCCTAACCCTAAACCTATCCTAAAACCCAATTGTAACCCTAAACGTGACCCTATATCTTTGATGAAATGAAGACTGAAGCAATTATTACGGCAGCGAATGTTGGATTACCCTCCATGTTTCAGTTTCTTCAACCCATAGAAACGCGTATTCACTTATTACAAAAATATCAAAATGACATTGTACTGCCATCTGGGTATATTTTTACAAACCATCAGGTATCGAAACAGTATTGCAAGGTCATTAAGGTAATTTTTCGCAAACCACAAGACAAACAAATTTTTCTTGGGGGCTCAAAACCCATTATACAAATAACATCTAAAAATATGACACTTACTTCCAGAGGCTGGAAGACCAATGTGTGTGTTCATGAGATAGACTTGCTGCTTCTTTTCTTCAGGGAACATGAAAGTATTGAGTCTTCTCAGCAGTGGTCTATCCACAGGGAGGATGAATTGCTGATGGAGTGACTGCCTTGTGGGTTCTGTATGGGACAAAGTCAGAATGGAATGGGAACGAAGGAATATATACATGTAAGTATTAAGTAATCTAGTGGTTTATCCAGAGTGAGGATGAATTGCTGTTGGAGTGACTGCCTTGCAGGTTCTGTATGGGACATACATGTATTAATCAAATAGAAACTTAGGTACAGTACATCTTTCACTACCAATATTTTACAGCAGGCTGCTACAAACCCAATTGCCCAATGTATCAGGGCAACATCTTGGCCGACTGATAGGGCAAGTTGACTATGACTTTGTAAACAGTATTTGTAAAACTACACTGATCCCTTTATATTTGAACACACACTTACAAATTTGGTTGGTAAGAAGAAAATCCCTCTGATTATAAAGATGGGGCAAGCATATTTCATGCTTGGGCAAGTAATTTACATTTCTTGTAGCTCCTTGCACATTGAGTATTTCCCATATTCCTTTACCTTTTTCCAAACAATGATCAATTTACAGCGTATCTTCTTTAATATCCTGTTGGTTTCATTCTCACACATGTAATCTACTAGATTGCAATTGTCGTTGGGTTTACAATCTTCTACTATGTCTTACCCAAATCTTGATCACTGACTCCGGTAGGATAGATAACAGTCAATAGATGTTGTAGTCCCATAGGCTTGAAATGGTGGGCTTCAGGTTTGCATATATCATGTTTCTATAAGTTATAACATAAAGAATGCAGCCTCAGTTATCAAATTCAAATTCAAATCAAATTTCTAATTCTTAGAACATGAAATACACAAGTTCCCTATACATTAAATAAATATACATATATATAAAACACTGTTTTAGTTTTCCAAGATGATAGTTATTGTCATTTTTATAAGAATAAAATCAAGCATCCCTTTAATGTGTTTTGAGTTTTTAAAAAATAATACTTTTAAGACCCAAATACACACAAGGAGTCATTATCCTAGCTACATACTTTCAATCTCACAGTTGTGTAGTTTTTCTGCTACACTTCAAACTCACTTCATAGTGCCTGGCAATGCATATCTCCATTGCACGCAGCTGTCTACACACTCCTTCAATGAACAGAGAAGCTAGGTCCGAGAGAGGGGACGATGCGGGCGCCATGACAACCACATCCAGGGGTAGATTCATGGCCAGATAATGCATCTCAGTTTTATCTAACATGAATGACATCAAAGAAAATATATATCCCATAATAAAAGTCAATACGATGTAACAAACCATTGTGGTTTCCAAATTTATAGCCCTTTTCATATCTGCAAAGTGTCTGTAAAAAATTGGGAGCTAAGTTCTATTTCACACTCAAAACGTATCAATGTGGACCATTGTTATTTGATACATAAGCAAATTCATAATAATAAAAAAGGAAACTAGTTTACTACACACTCAAATACTTGTAACCTGCTTTAATACCATCTTGCATATCTATTGCATCAACCAATGTGTATTCATTACATTCTAATGTTTACACAGTGATGCCTTTTTAAGTACTACAGGCATGATGCCTCATTCTGCACATATTCCTTAATTTAACATTAGCAATCAAACTGACATAACAATGGAGTATACCCTCTTTCAATTCAGGCTTCTCAGTAAAAATAAATGAATAAATACAAAAATAAATAAATGATTAATAACACATATTAAACTTTAAAAGAAAATAGTCAAAATTATGCATAACATGCCACAGGCTCTCAGCAAATCACCCAAATAGGATTCACATAACCATTTTTATTGGAATGAAATAATGTACTGAAGCTTATATGACAAGTGTGTTCATTCTACTCACTATATGCAGAAAAAATATCTAGTGCGATGCTAGACTTACGGTCATTGTATAGAACTACAGGAATGTGGGTATCTTCTTCTGCCGTAAGTCCAGAGCCTGTCTTGAACAATATCTTCACATCTAGGACCTGTTCATTTATACATTATAAACAGTATTACTGACCTGTTCACATACACAATATAAACAGGGTCTTCAGATTACTGATCTGTTCATAAACTTCATGTCAAGGACAAGTTTCACATACACAGTGTACACAGTATCATATCAAGAATCTGCTCACATACACAATATAAGAAATATCTTCACATCAAAGACCTGTTCATATACACAATATAAGCGATATCTTCACATCAAAGACCTGTTCATACAGACAATATAAGCAATTTCTTCTCGTCAAGAACCTATTCATACTCCCATTTGCAAAGATTACATTCACATCAATGCTCTGTCAATACACATTGTAGTATCTTCATTACATTACCTGTTCATAGTCACAATCTAAAAATCATCTTAGCATCAAGGATCTAAACACAATTTTAAAGGTACTTCATCCCTTTTGCAGACCTACACAAAATTCTGCAAAACTTTGCACAGGTTTAGTAGACATCCTGCAAATAATGCCTATGATATTTCAAGGTCACAAGTTCTATAACTCCTTTGTAAGAAATGAAATTTTGCTTTTGTCGCAGAGGGAGCTATTCAGAAGTCAATGCAAGTACATGTACTAGTAAGGGTCAAACTATAATTTTTTTTAATTACGTCTTTTTAGGGGGGGGGGGAGGTCAAAAAAAAAAGTGTTACCAAATTGTTATGACTTACTTAAAAGTAAATTATTATCCTACACATGTTTTCCAATTATAATTATTTTGCAATTCATTGCATACTCACAGAACTTCAAAATTTAGGGCTGCAAAAGGGAATGAAGTACCTTTAACAGTCTGAATGTTAATGACATACTGTACCTGACCATCTAGCTTTGTTTTCTTGGTCTTCTTTCCACCAGCTACCCCAAATCCATCATCTTCTTCTTCATCCTGAAGGTGCTTTAGAACATCATTGATACGGTTGCTAGGAGACAGTGGTCCAGCAACTGTGACACTGGCTGATGATGATGATGATGATGATGATGATGATGATGAGCATGATGTGTTGGGTTGGCTACCAATAAGGATCCTTGTCTGCTGGATGTGGTAGAGGGTTGTTGGTGACTGAAGCTGGTTTTTGAGGAAATTATACTGCAGCAGGAATACATCAGGCAGCTCTACAGGGTAGAAAACAAACAAAACATAACTATTTTCACATGGAGTATTTTCCGATTTGTATCTTAAAGGGCAATCCAATATTTCTACAAGCAGGAATTGGACACAAACAACATAACAAGAGAAACAGATTGGGGAAAGTTTGAATGACAAGTAAGAGGACAAG
The DNA here is from genome assembly GCA_025618425.1 of Heliocidaris tuberculata. Classification (NCBI taxonomy): domain Eukaryota; kingdom Metazoa; phylum Echinodermata; class Echinoidea; order Camarodonta; family Echinometridae; genus Heliocidaris; species Heliocidaris tuberculata. Next base: position 20,673,977 of record CM046846.1, read on the forward strand.
TAAAAGGAAGTTACGAATGATTGAAATTTGTAATCACTATACAGCATGGGTGCAAATCCAGGGGGGACAGGGGGGACATGTCAGAAAAAATTTTCAGACATTCATTTCGGACAGGTACAAAAGTTAAATCATGTGGTGTCCCCCTCGAATTTCAAAATGGATTTGCGCCACTGCTATACAGGAATCTGAAATTAGTGAATTATTCATTCGACTATGATATTCAAATCAACTGAATACCAGGGTGGACTTCCCCTTTAAGGCCTTTTCCATTTTGTTCTCTAACTAGTGAGAAACGCACCTTGGGTGATATGGATAATTGGTACATTGTTATTTTATGTTTCAATAAAGCAATTTTCTTGTATCATTCATCTTTCAATAAAACATTAAATTCTATGTCATGACTGTTGCTACAGTAAGAGAAAACATAGACTAAATTTGACCTAATTTTAATTTTCTTCCACAGAAGTGCTAGGATTTATAAGAGTTACCATTCTACCCAGGCTGTCTCTATCATTAATGCAGGTTCCACTTCAAATATGTATTACTTTTCAGAAATGACTGAATTGAAAGTTTTAAATTTCAGAAAAGAAAGGTCAGATTCTCACCAGATTTAGTCTTGTACGAGCATTTCATACTGACTTCAGATCTGATTCTGAACATCAATACACTCTGCTCCCAGCTGGTACAATCTGATACATTCCTCAGATCACAGGATACTCGTTGACCACTCTCAAGCTCATAGAACTCTGCCTTTTCCTCAAGCATGTCTTCCTCTTCATTGGTGAACAAAAGAACAACTCTACCAGATGGAAAGAGTTTCTATGAGGAGAAGAAAAGAGTAAAATGCTGACAATACACACATTATTATTTTATGAACTATGAATTAATTTCTTTATACACTGAAAATAATTTGTATGACTGATATAAATGAATCAAACATAATTCAATTGAAAGGGAATGGAAGGTTCATCTCTTCAGTACATAAGCAGCTAGACCTCGGTGCACTATGCAGGTATTTTCTACAAGTTTTTATCTGTAGATAGATTATAAAAGAAAAGTTACAACAATGCTATCAGACTGAAAAGAGAACAAAGCAATGACCTTATATTAATGGGCAGTCAATGTATGTCCAAAATTAGAATACTTAGATACTTTAACAATAATGGTAAGTTTTCAACTTTACACTATTCTAAAAGGGCAAACCCTTGGCTAAAGTGTACATGATTCACAACAATCCAAAACGACCCCTAAGTTTAGTAACACAAATAATATCTCACCTTTGCGATTTCTCCTGTAATCATTTCCATCACATAACTAGACAGAGGAGCAGCAGATGATTGCGGAAGAAATAAACCACAGACATTCACTCCTGATACAAAAGAAACAAGAAATAGGAATCATGAAATCATTACCGATTTCGATATCATATGGTTTCCATTAGTCTTGAGGAAACTCTGTAGATCTTATTCAACAGATTAAGATCTTTCTAAAGTGAATTGAATGAAAACAGATTAAGAATATGCAGTAGTTCATTATAAAGATGGGGTAACAAAAAAAGAGCACAAATTTGATTTTAAACAGTCCTTCCCGGGGATGACTGATAATAAATACAAGTATAATGAGGGTGTTGCTCAATCATCTTACTGGACTGACTATAACTCTGTTCCAGTGTTCAAATATTAGTTCCCAGCTCTTTTTGAATGTGCAATTGTAATAGTGACATTTTCTTGCAGTGAAATTTTGTAATTCAATTCTTTTTATTACCAGGGGAGCATTTCATCAAGCGTTTTGTCAGTGATTTTTACTGACTACTGTTATAAGCTACTGAAATCATTGCATCTGATTGGCTGAGAGCAAATATGTCAGTAAAAATCACTGACAAAATGCTTGATGAAACGCTCCCCAGAACACTTTTTAGTCTGCCAGAGCTCTTTTAGAGCTTACTCCGAGCTAAAGTTGCTCAAATTTCCCATGCATTTTTCTTTATTTGAAAATAAAAAAATACACTAGTAGCTACATACTAAATATAAATATCAAAATTCAACATGTGCTGAATTTTTACAGCACATTAAATCAACACTTTTTTTTCCTTTCAATTCTGATGGTGAGTATAGTCACTACAATACTATGATAAAAAAGTTGTTCATCTTCTTTACTTTATACAACACAATGTTTAGAATTATCAATAAGATTACCAAATACAAGCTTAGCAGGGGCCGATATCATTTTTGAAAGTGAGAGGCTGATTTGATTTCACTCATTAATGACAATTTTTTTGAGATTTTATGAAACGTGTCTACTCAAAAAATGGGGAGCTGCAGGCCCCCCCCCCCCCCCCCCCCCCCGTTCCACGGCCCATGCTAAGGTCAAGCAGATAAATTACAGATTTATTACACTACTGAGCCTTGTTCACATACATGACACAGCAGACCACCTTAAAACAGTGCTGCAGCAAAATAAAACAACATACATGTACCTGTACTAAATGTAGTGCGCATCACAAATCTGGATCTGACACATCCAGATTACAGAGTACTTGTACAGTAGGAGCCTTTGTTGCATCCAGCTATTTTTTTAACCCACTTTCCCTTCTTTTGCACATAAAATTATTTCATTTTGCAACAGCAGCCTTTTTGAGGTGGTTTATCACTTTAAGGGTGAACATTCCTGTATGTGCCCAGTTATGTAACTCACCTGCAGGAAGGAATGAGTTAATGATGATGGCTTCTTCAGATAAATCTCTACCTTCTCCAAGCTGAGAACAGCTTAAGATCCTCTGTCTTCCCTCATCACAAGGACCAATTAACACTAACGTCTTTGCAAAGTTGAAGTTCCGGATTTGCTGTACAATTTGGATTTATACCACAGATTTAATGAGTAATTTATGACTAACGAAAACATAATACATACATGTACATGTTTAAAAAGATCAATAAACCTTTCCCTATTTTTAAATACTACATGTAATTTAAAATGCCCAAGAGAAACAAAATAAGGGATATTTTCAACCAAATTATCATGTGTATTGTGTAAAATGAAAACTTTTTCTCTTTGCAAACACGTAGAATTTATTTTCACTATATTAGGAGCAACTTCATGGCCAATTTTGAAATATTTCTGTATAAAATTCACACAGTGAATGTATTTGCTTTAAATGAAATTTAATTTTTTGAAAGAAGACTTCAAAATATCTTTTCAACTTTATCCAGGTACTGTGCCCTTATTTCTTTTTCTTTTTTAAAAAATTATTATCAATTTTACTGGATGGTTTCTTTCTCTAGCAAAAAAAGAAAATATTATCATTATGATTGGATTAAATTGAATGCCTACAATTTTCATTTGGCAGTGGACTGCACCAGACTGGAATAAAGAAAAAATAATTTTCACAAAAGACAATGGACAATTTGATATAGATATCGTGATCGACCAAGATTTTGAGTCATAGCCTATCAAGCAAGATAGTTGTGACTTGTAACACATGTACAAGTGGATGCTCAAAGGTCAATCCGAACAGTATTCAGGGGCTCCATGAATTTGACCTGTGAACGAGCGCCCGTCCGTACATCACAATATTGTTTCTCTCAAGTAGCTATGTCGTGAGATATGTTTTTATTTCTTTAGAGTTTTGATTGGTGGTTTTATCCGCAAGTAATTAGACCACAGGTCGTATGCAAATGAGCAAAAAGGGCTGATTTTATTTCCAATGCCTGAAATGGCACACTCTCCTTGCAACCAGTGGGCTGTTCTGCATGGTCATATTCAAAGTTAAACAACTTAAGAACTAATAATGCTATACTCATCAAATTTCTGGAAAGATAAATGGATAGTATATCAATACAGACATACATTGTTGTACCTTTTTTAAGTTATAATTCAAAGAATAAGTAGTTGAAAATAAGTAACAAAATAGTGAAACAACACACTTTTCTTTATAAGATTTCAAGTTAATAAAAGACATTTAAAAAGTATATGAGCCACTATTAATAACATACATTGTAATTTGTATGGAAGCGGTGAAGTTTCATCTTTTACATTATCATATTCAAAACATTCATACATTTATGACAGGGTCAGGATCCAGCAATATTCAACCCATGTACATAATATATCCTTGAAATTGTCAAGACCATAGAATCCTAGCACTGTGATTGGCTGACAAGGCCACCCTGCAAGATTAGGGCACAACCACATGCCACCTGTTAGGTGAACTTTTGACCTTGTGCAAACATGGTCCTGGCTGTGACCAACCTGTTGATCTATTTTGGTGAAAGAACTTGTGAAGTAACCAATCAGAGTGCTGGAATGAACTGTTTGAAGGACACAATTTGTACTTTGGTTACATTTTGCTGGATCCAGTCAATAAGTGTACATTCATATTATTTCAATATTTCTATTTAGTATGGATATTGCCCTTCAGACTCATGTCAAATTCAACCTGGCTCATGATAAAACTTTGTGAGATTTTTGCAGGTTTACTTTTTGTTTCATTTCCATTTTTGGGTCAAAAAATAACATTACTTTTCACCAATTTTGTCACATTTTTCATAAACAAATAAAGTACATTGTACATGTATGTCATGAATCTCTAATTCCTCCTCTTTTATTTGATGTGTAAATCATGACAATCAGTAAATGTTAAGTACTGTAAATGCAGAAATATTCGCGGTACGTTAATTTTTTTCAGATTTAATTAATTAATTTCAGATTTCGCGCTATTTTCGGCGGGCTCAAATTCTAGAACTTGCGAAAATAATAGCCTGATTTCCTATGCGGGTTGAATTGCGCACTTCAGCACATTAATATGTGTGTGTCCAATTCATTTTTGAGCACGTGTGTGTAGTTGCGCATGCCGTATGCATTTGAATGCAAAATGTCAAATTCTTCCATCTGCTATCATATTTTGATTTAGCTCCACACACATGGATTTTTTATATTGTTTTTAAAAATAATAATCATGAAATAACATTGCATTATTTTGGGCTACATGCAGTCAATTTCGAATACAATTCTATTCCTATTTATTTTCGTAAAATTTAGCACTGAATTTAAGCAACTGAACATAGACTAGTCCCAGATATTGCCCGATGCATATTCGTTCGTGTACGCTACGTTGGTGAAGTCAAACACGGAAAACCAGCGAGTTTTTTACCTTTTTATACTTAAATATGTTCTCAAAAAATTATGGGAGGAAAACTGGGTAAGAGCTAGTCTTCAAGATGATGGGAAAAATCCTACAAATGACATAGGGGAAGTTCAAAGATGGTAGACATTGAAATTAACTGTATAACATGTATGAAGTACGAGGGTATCTTAAGATAACCTTGTATGTGTATGAGTGGACCTAAAGTCTACACCATAATATATTCCTCTCATAATATGAATTATCTAGAATGGACCATAACCCGCTAATACACACAAAAGCTATTGCAGCCTATTCACCCGTAAAAGCTGTTGTGGAGTACAAGCTTATCTGAAGATAAGTTTGTACATGTATAAGTGGGTGGAAACTACAAATTAAAAAAAACAAAACACACCAAGTATTGTAGGGGATCCTATTTCCGAACATTTTTCAGAAAATCAACGATAGCAAATAAAATATCAAACGAATATCTGTCAAACTTACATAATGAATGCTTAATTCCTACAGAAAAAGAAGTTGGTGGAATTTGAAAAAGACAGCATAGATTTAATATGATATATTTCCTTCTGAGCGAACCCCTTCCCAACGACGCGGTGTTCTGGTCCCTTGAAAAAGGTATTGTATTATCGAACGTGTGAAACCGATGGGAAAAAGACACAACCTACCCCGATTTCGGGCCAAAGGCGAAGAAGACTGGGGGTGACGAGAGAGCAGGTTATAAGATATTACTTATGTTTTTTTCCTCATTTTATGATCTTCTGCCCTGTATTCTGTGTGTCAAATAGTGTGGAGAACATACGCGTAGTCCCACGCGTATGAAAGGCATTTTAGGTGCTTATAACTGTACGCGTTCGGAAATACAATGCTGTTCGGAAATACAATGCATGACTATAATCATGATAATAGTGGTCATATTGTCAAATTTTGTCCACAAAAAACTCGGTATCGCGCACGCACATCGATCTCTACGATTGCGCACACGGAAAATCGGGACTTTTACGTGTGCGCGATAGGGACCAAATTTTTAATGACTAAATTTTTCAGGGAGAGGTGTCAGTGCTTGCGGCAATCAGGAAATGTACGTAATGACTTGCGATACCCCGTTTCGCCAGAACTGACAGTAAATTACGGATTTCATTTTTGGAATTATCTTTTCCAACATCGGTGAGTTGAATTTATTGTAGACTATTGCATGGATATGTTGATGTCGGTATTTGTAAATCAAATGCAGTTCAGCTGCAGCAAGACCTAGATGAACTACAAGAATGGGAAAGGAAATGGCTAATGACATTTCATCCCGGGAAATGCCAGGTTCTTCACATCTCCAAACGGAAGAAAAAAGACCAACATAGCCATACATACACAATCCATGGAACAGAACTAAAGCCTGTTGAATCTGCCAAGTACCTAGGTGTTGAGCTCTCGAGTGATCTCTCCTTTGACAGACACATTGACAGCATTACCAAAAAGGGAATGAAGACACTGGGCTTCTTATTAAAGGAGAAACTTGCCTGGTAGGTCATGCTCCAGGGAAAACAAAACCGCTTGTTACAACACACTTGTTCGACCTATAGTAGAGTATGCAAGTTGCGTGTGGGATCCCCACACCAGCAAAGCCATTTCAAAGGCGGAATCTGTGCAACGGAGTGCAGCTCACTATGTCAGTATGTGATGAACAATTACTCAAGACAAAGTAGCGTCACAACCATGATTAATGAGCTTCAGTGGAAGACTCTTCAACATCGTAGAGCCATATCAAAAGTTACTATGATGTACCGAAACACCAACCATCTGATTGACATCCCTGACGACCAGTTGGTACCGCTAAACACTCCAACCAACCAGAGGTCACAGCAAGAGATTTCTCATCCCACGTTCATGCACATCACTACTGAAGGATACGTTCTTCCCAAACACCATCCGTTTGTGGAACGGTCTACCCGAGAACGTGGTCATCTCACCATCAATCGACATCTTCAAGACACGAGTCAAAGATGTCGTCAAACACTAACCCAAAATATGAGAACAATTTGTATATAGTGTAGATGCGTTCGTTTTTGGAATTTTTTTTTTTTTTAATAAGTTTTCGAGCAACACGTTTGATTGGCTGATAGACAACCAACTGCTGTGCGACAATACTCCTTGGAGGTTTATGCACACTACTGGAAGAAGAAGAAGAAGAAGAAGAAATGCTGATTTTGAGTGAATGTTGGTGACTTTTGTGCAGTGTGTGTTTGAAAGTGTTGAGGTGTATGACTGCCCAGAGTCTACAAACAAATCATCAGATAGGCTTGTACACGTATAGAGGATTGTATTTCCGAACAGCATGGTATTACCGAACGCGTACAGTTAAGCACATAAAATGGCTTTTATAAGCGTGGGACTAAGCGTATGTTCTCCACACTATTGAAACAAAGAACACGGACTACAAGTATGGTGGTTGATCCAGTGTCCGAACACTTTTCAGAAAATCAACGATAGCAAATAAAATATCAAACGAATATCTGTCAAACTTACATAATGAATGCTCAAAGTCCTACAGAAAAAGAAGTTGATGGAATTTTAAAAAGACAACATAGATTTAATACGATATTCCCTTCCGAGTGAACCCCTTCCCAACGACGCGGCGTTTTGGTCCCTTGAAAAAGGGTACTGTATTTCCGAACGTGTGAAACCTATGGGGAAAAGACACAACCTTTGTTTCAATAGCGGGGTTTTCATACGCGTAATCCCACGCGTATGAAAACCCATTTTAGGCGCTTAAACTGTACACGTTTGGTAATACAATCTGTTCGGAATTACAATCCTTGACAATACAACTTACAAGATCATAAAATGAGGCAAAAAAACATAATATCTTAGGAACTGCTCTCTGGGTCACCCCCAGTCGTCATCCCATTGGCCCCAAATCGGGGTAGGTTGTGTCTTTTTCCCATAGGTTTCACACATTCAGTAATACAATAGTCAATACCTTTTTCAAGGGACCAAAACGCCGCGTTGTTGAGGGGTTCGCTCAGAAGGGAATATCGTATTTACTTAGATCTAGATCTAGATCACACCACGTATAGTGGTCATACTGACCACTACGCGGGACGAATGCAAAAATACTAGTCATTTTCTATCGCATGTACTTAAGGTATGGGGGGAAAAGTAAGATAAATGTTTAAAATACTTCCTTTCAAATTCAGCGCTTTAAAATCTCTTTCCTACCTTAAATGGCCGTTAGGAAGAACTTCTGATATTTTCAGCAAAATCCAAAGTCAAAATCATGTCCAAAACCTAAGAAATCCCCGCCAAGTTTTTTTGCGATCGCATGTTGTTTTCATGGTGCCGATGTTTTTAGACTAAATCGGCCAATAAAATTTTGTCCACAAGGAAACTCGGTATCGCGTGCACATCGATCTCTACGATCGCACACACAGAAAATCGGGACTTCCGTGCGCGATAGGAACCGAACTTTTAACGACCGAATTTTTTAGCGGGAGATGTCAGCGTTCGCGGCGATCAGGAAATGTACATCATGACTTGCGATACCCCGTTTCGCCAGAAGTGACAGTAAATTACGGATTTCATTTTCGGAATTATCTTTTCCAACATCGGTGAGTTGAATTTATTGTATTTCATGAATATATTGGTGTTGTTTCTTGTAAATTAAATGCCGATTATGAGTGAATGTTGGTGACTTTTTTGCAGTGGTGTTTTGAAAGTGTCGAGGTGGATGACTGCCTAGAGTCTACACACGAAGTATAGTTTCTAGTAAAGTCATGAAAGTCGCTATGACTGATCTAGATCTACGTTGTCTTTTTCAAATTCCACCAACTTCTTTTTCTGTAGTAGGACTTTAAGCATTCATTAGCTAAGTTTGACAGATATTCGTTTGATATTTTCTATTTGCTATCGTTGATTTTCTGAAAAGTGTTCGGAAATTGGATCCACTACCATATAAGTGCACACAAAGTCGCTATGAGTGAAACCTCAATTTAACACCACACGGATTACTGTATATGGGACAATTATAGAAACCATACGGATATAAGTAGTAAACCTGCACTTTGCCAGCAACAATTTTCATCAATCACACCCATCCAACTTTTCACACATTTCATCTTAATAAAATACTGCTTATAATAAGCAAGCGTACCTCAATGGCTCCAGAGAATGCTTCAACAGAATGAACGTCCATTTTCATTTTTTTTTTGGGGGGGGGGGGGTATCAAAATCCACTGAAGGTAGCTGCTTTACTAGTATTCCTTTTTTCATTTGTTTATAGCTGCTTAGTTCAACCCCGGTTATATATGATGCGGTTATATATGATGGGATTATATGATTATTTGATGTAAAATATGAGAGATATACTATATATTACTTAGTTCAATTTGACTGTTAAACTAACTTTTTATCAATAAATAATTAAGAACAAATATTAAGTGGCTTACAAAGGTGTTGGTCAAACTAAGTCCTGGATTTGGAAGAAAATGTGTCTTTTTTAATCAATAACATCAGTTTTTTTTTTCTGTTGGCTTTAAAAACAGTAAGAGGGAAATACATTTCAGGGTTCTTTAGTGAAGCTGGACAAAATTCTTCCCTTTTTTTTCTTCAAGTATGTTTTCAGCTTAACCCGATGACTACTGAATTCTCTCATTCCCATAGGCTTAATACAGAGACCATCCGGTTCCCATAGGCAAAGGGTTAAATTCCAAACTTAAATTAAAGATTTAAAACTTAAAGATTCCAGTCTATTCAAGAGGTTACCTGTTTTCTTGTAAGTGATAATAAATGACAGTGAGATAAGGGCATTCCATTGCCAGAGGAGTGAATTTTTGCTGGCTATGTCAAAAGTTTAGTCAGCAAGTTAAATATTGCAACCTCATTGACCCTCATCAACAAATTTTGAATTCCTATGAATCTTTTCTCTTTCCCCTTCTTTGTGTAGAATTATTGGAAACCTTTGTACGTGCACTATTGGTTCATGATCACCCCCCCCCCCCCCACATTTCACTTTTTTTAAAGACAACCCTTGGAAGTAAATGTTTATGTAGTTATCAATCAATACTAATAGTGATCCATACAAGTGCATTAATGTCCACAAGTCTAGTTCAGCATTAATCTAATTCGCTTGAATCTCTTTCAATAATGAAGTCAAGACAATATTTTTTACAAATTCTGGATTTTATTTTTCATTGATTCCCTACACCAATCAAACCACACATTTTAGTGCTCATCAAGAAAATACAAACCTTTGTGTTATAAAAAATTGTTACAAATGATAAATAAAATAATGAAGTTTAAAAGGATGATATGTAGTACACACTGAATTACTGCTCAATTATTATCTTCCAAAATCGATAGCAATTTCTACATTTCACTTAAGTTATCACCACTTTACTTTTGTCAGGAAGAGTATGTATAGAATATTTGTATAGACAACTATTTTATAAAAGACTCAGCTGCTCGAGTGTTGGAAGTGAGAATACGAATGAAAAGAATGATATAAACAGCGATGCTTAAAAATTGATAAATTTCTCCATCATTTATACACTAGACCAAGGTCATAATGGGAATAAAAAAATCAGCTGACTTGATAAATATTATAGTAGAATTAGCACATGATGATGAAATTTAAACAATGATAGCAGTATCAAAATGATTGGAAAAAATCAAATTAGGATAACTTTAAAATTGACTTCAGTGGTATCAAATTTTTTTCAAATAGTTACTCATGGACAACTATATTTCCAGTTCCTGTAACAAAAATTGTGGAATGTGTAAGGCAGTAGGAAGCATGGAATCCTGGGCAGCTATTTCTTATCATAACCAGTGCACAGATCTCCTACAATATTTCAAAGATTAAGTATAATATGCAAGGGATTAGCGACCGAGTGAGAAGATTTTCTAACTTTGAATAGCGAATCTTTGCATTCTTAGAGCACTTCAGAGCCTTTTTTTTTTTTTGCTGCATTTTTGTCAAAATTTCTTTGTATATTATTATAATAAGAGTAAACAGTTACCATATTTCCACAAAAATACAATAAATCAGATTGTACCAAAACATGAAAGTACAGGTAATATAACCCTGATTTCCTACTAGAAAATATACATGTATTCAATGCACTTAATCAGACTGTAGCAAAATATAAAAGTAAATATTATACATCTACCAGAAAATCTACCAGAATTGCTATAGATCTATGTACATTAACATCAATGACTATAGCTGAAACTCTTCATTAAGAAAACAAGACTTGTGCATCACACTATACAAGATATATACTGCATAAAAAAACATATTGAATAATCCACACAAAAACTATTGCATTAAAAAAATGCACTGAATAAGAAAAGACTATCTAGAAGCTACCTACTTCTAATCCAAATCATACCAAAAAATTCAAATACACCGTAATAAAAAATGTTCAGTAAAAATCTATAAGCTGGCTTCGATTGCAACAAAATGATTTGTTTAATCATAATAAATTGCCAAACATACACTCTTTATAAGCATGATTAAATCCTGCTTTAAAGTTAGCTTTGTAAATGACAACTGCATAAAAGACTGCAAAATCGACAGTAAAAATTTCAAATCTCGCTTTGTAGTGCATAAACTATTCAACCTTGTGTCTAATCTAGAACTGTGAATACTATAAAATCAATATTGAAGCAAACATTCTATGCGAAGCTTGTAACAGTAAATCATTGACAAGAATTTCATTTGAAGTATAGCTCACAAATTATTCTATCAGATGACAGAAACCTACCACTGTACATATCGCATCTGTATTTTAACAACAGTTATTTTACACTAAAAATATAAATCTTGTTACCTTAGGTGACCTAATCCCAGATTTATAGTCAGCAATAAAGTGACAAAGCAGACATGAAACACATATAGATTGTTAACATGTCACTTTGAAGTTCACAGATCATTCAGGGAAAAAAATGAAGCCCTTCTTCGAATTGGAATGTATCAGACGTACATGTGTGAGGAAAATAAATTCATTATAAGTTAAATTTGAACTACTATATGCCCAAATGTAATGAATGATATGGCATTATTGGGCTTTATTTTCTACATTATTTCACTAAAACAGATAAAATATACTTCTTTATAACTGTTGGAAGACATATTCACTTTATCCTTATTCCATCTATCTGCCAACAAAATGAAAATAAAATTGTAGACAGAATTGAGCCATGGTTTGGAATGTATGATGAGATTTAAGCTGATGATGGAAGAACATTGAGGGTAGTGCTTCCCTTCAAGGCAATCAAGAGATCAGAGCTGAAGTTGGCGAGGAACTTGCGGTTGCCAGCCCTCTTTGGTACCAGCTTGAGTTTATGAGTCACTGTCTCATTGGGTTGGATCATTCTGTAAAGACACATAAACATTAGACACATTTAAATAGCTATTCAACATGAGAAGACTTAAAGGGATTAAGCATTGCTTGCCCTGGAGAAGATCTCTCTACAAGGACAGAAATAGGAGACACAGTTTCATTTTTTTTTTAAATAAGATATAGGAGTAGAAAAAGTCACATCATTCATTTTGATCAACTGAGATCTATAAGGACATCAAGTACTCAAATAAATTCTAATTGGAAACTTGCATGCATGTTATTTGTACAGATTTGAAATGTCTTCACTGAATTCATGTATTTCTACTTCATATACATGTATATTATAATAAGCTGAAAATATGGTATTATCCCTTGATAGAAAAAAAACAAACCAATATTGCCAGATTGAAAAGGATTTCAGAAATTGATTCATAAAGCCCTAGGCAAAAACTTTATCCATGGTGAGTTCTACTACCACTTATTTCTCAATAATTCTTTGCTGAACAAAGAAAAGTCCTTACAATCTTGGAAAAGATGTTTACCCACATTTGTCCCTCTCGACCCAGGTGTATTAAATGGGTACCTGGCAATGCTGTGGAATAATATAGCAGGGCCCTCAGGTAGAGCAGTATTAATACTGATGAGGCTACCCTGGAAAAATAAGACCATATCATTAATGTTATTATCATTGTTATTTCAGCAGAGTCCTACCTGAACTTATCAGCCCTGAATCCCTCGATTCCTGGCCCTTCAACACGGAACACTCCATTCTTGATGGCTTTGTCCAAGGGATTGGTGAATGTGATGGACAGGCTGAGGGGTTGACCAACCTTCACGACATCAGAAGTCTGATGGAGAGAGAACAATCAAATCATTGTACATCAAATACAATATAATCAGTTTAACACATTTTAACAGTGACATATAAATGTGTGTTCTGATTGATGTCTTTTAATCATTCACTTTGACTGCAGGCAATAATCATCATACACCATATCTTTCAAGAAATTTGTCATGTTTCCATTCCCACTGTACTGTAGTACAGTGGGAATGTACATAACAGTCCATAACATCTATATCCCCAAAACAAAGCTTTTTTTCTCACAACTACTACATGCAGTACAAAGTACATATGTGCAGTCATTCAAAGCGGGTATGCATTTTAATGCACAAAGACTTGCACAATGGATATGCACAGTAACAATATACATCATAATTGATCAGCTCAGAATGCCTGACTTGAACAGCTGGGGTGACCTGACTAGTAAAGCCCAGCAATTGCTAGTAAGAAGAAGTAACTTCATTTTGTGCTATTAATTGCTTCTGCAGACTAGCAATAGCTTACATTTATATTCAGATCTTACCTACATGTAGAATCATAACGAAATTTTGTGTGCTAGTACCTAAAGGGTTTCCAGATTAGTATCTGATTATTTGAAAAGGAATTACACAATTGCTTGAATTTGCAATATCCTCTCCCTGTAGCTTGACTTTTGCTTGCATATTAATGACCAGTGGTAGTTTTTACATTTTAAACTGCACTCTCTTTCTATGTGAAGACTAAATAACTGATATTTCTAATCAATATTAATATTTTGAAAAATATGAATTTAATCAGCCATAAATCCATTTTGATCACATTCAACAACAGTAGGGAGAGAGAGGGAATGCTTACATCAAGTTCCAATGTAGGTTTGTTGAGTACAAAGTCTTTCTGAGTGCTGAAGACTTGTTTAGTCTGAGTCACAGATGACATGATGAAGAAAGTAAAACCAGCATACTCAGTCAACTCAGGCATGTAATCGGCGGCTTCCACAGTGAAAGTCTCAGTCTCAGCTGAAATCAAACAGGTTCAAATGGTTAGAAACAGTTTTTCAGCCCAATTCTGAGGATATAAATGAGGGGTGATCCGACATATACTCCAGTGTTTTTCAACAAAGATATTTGGTTAATTGCAATTATTGGATTTTAGTTTAGGTTCAGGATAAGGGTTAGTGTTAGGTATGGTGGTGGATCCAGGGCTGAAGTCTGGAATATAATTAGTGTAAGAAACAGCCCATGAGGCAATTGCCACTGGAGCACGTTTCTGTCGTACAACTTATAGAGGCACCACAGAAAAGTGCTTTGTTCCCTTGACTTTTGATGACTCAGTTGTAAATTTGACTGCGGGTCCAGGGCTTAAACCAAAATGAAGACAGTTTGGAGGTCTGACCAAATAGTGACGCAAGTTTGAGCATCCCCTGCTTTGAAAACAAGCATTTTAAAAGAGGTTATCTTGATTATTCTTGATTGTAACAGCTGGTAGCCTATCCCTTTTTTTAAATACAGAAAGCAAATTATTATGTGACATAGCATCAACTTATTTTTCTACATCTATTAATCTCCTCCAGTTTGTAAATCCATGTCATTCCCTGTCTCCTTCTTTGTATCTCTGTACAACCTCTTAATTATACCACACCTCCACCCTCACGCTCTCTTTCTCCCCCTCTCTCTCTCACACCCTCTTCCCCCCCCCCCCTCTCTCTCTCTCTCTCTCACCCTCTTCCCCCCCCCCCCCCCCCCTCTCTCTCTCTCTTTCTCTTTCTCTATTAATCTTCATCTTTCTCATCTCAACTTACTTTCCCCAGCTCTCATAGAGAATGTCCTCCTAGATGAATAGACCTTAGTCTTCCTGACACCTGTGTAGTAGACAGTACTTCCTGTCAAGGTCACAGAACCAGAACGGGTCGTATTGCTTTTGTTGCTTGCAACCACCTGCCGCACAAAATAAAATAATATCAATATTACATCTTAAATATAATATAATATGACTGTATACTATGTAGATATTAAAGTTTCATACATCTTATGTGAAAAATAAGAAGAATAGCATCTTCAGCCTTTATCAAGCAATCCAACCTCAAGAAGTTAAAGTGGGTGAAGACAGAGAAAAAAACAGATTGTAAAAATATGGAATAAATAAGACAAACGATATATAGTTATAAAGTAGTAATCACTACACATACAGGAATCACAAATTGGTGAATTAGTCATTCAACCGTGATACATTTGGGAACAACTCTCTCATTTGTTGAACACTAAAACATCATCAATTTCCGGTTCACTTCCAAGCAACTTTTACCTAGCTGCTATGCTCAAAACATGTTATGGATAACATGTTGTTACAAGTCTTCCAAAAACTAAAAAAGTCCTTCATATTAATAAATTTTGTAAAATTATACTTTAGTTATTTTGTGTGCTGGAACAAATGGAAGAGTTGTCAGACACCTTCATGAAAGTGACAATATCAATTCAAAAATTTGAAATTCCAAAATGTTTATTCATAACTCCCTTATTACTTGTCTAATTTTTTCAAACTTTCACTGATATGCTTCTCTGATTTTCCTACTTTCCTTCAGAGTAATTTACTATTGAGCTGGATTTCTCTTAAATATCAAATCTTTGACTGGATCCTGCTGCATACCTTGACAGTGAAGTCTTGTCCAATCATGGTTCCATCTGCTAGGACAACCTTGAACTCTACATCCTGTTTGATGTCTTTGCGGAAGTTCTTGTTCTTCTTGACATAGCGGCTAGCATTATACACAGCAATGCGTTCTAGAGATGAACCTAGCAAACAATGGAAGTGTGAAATGTTGGGGGGAAAAGAAAAATCAAATATTTAAAAACAACATATCCAAGGTGGTACTCATGTCCAATAAGTAGGAGATACGGCTCCAAAAATTCTTGGCCAACGAAACCTCTACCATACAAAATCAATGTTTATATTGCCTGCAAAGTGTACCAGAGTGCTCTGAGCTGGGCAATACAAAATATGGTCTAATTCACTTTAAATGTCATTTTATGTGAGAAATAATTCACCCAAAGAATACTCCCATATAACTCTTACTTTCCATACCAGCTTGGACTCATATGGCTCATTATCCTTATATATTGTCACAAATGACCGATGAGCAAGTCCAAGGTATTTGGTCATTTAGTGTCCCATACGTTGCCTAGTTTTGTAGAGTTCCAGACAAGTGTTCATGATTGATGCATCTTTCATGATTTGTATTCATTTATGTTAATTTGCATTCAGTCATTTTTGAAAAAAGGGTGAATTGTGAACAGATATTTTTTTTTAAAAAGATTGTGGAGTTGTGAAGTTAAATTGATATCATTTCACTTCATTTTTGGTCTAATTCATGCTCTAGTAGGGCAACAGACTTCATATAATAATCAGATATACTAATACCTTAGATGTGGTCGGTAACACATAGGACAAAATAGGTTGGACTTGCCCTGATACAACATTCAACTGTAATGTTTCTCGTGTTTACCTTCTCTATATTTGTAATCCAATGTGATATCATGACGAGTATCTTTAAGGACAGACTTGGTGCTGATGTTCATTCCTACACCTTCAGGATCTGTAGTAATCACTTGAGGAGCCTGTAGGAAAGCATGCAATATATGTTTATTGGATTGAGAAAACAACAAACTAGGATAACAAACAGTTCGATCATTCGAAAGACAGAAACTTTGTTATTCTGCCAAACTTACACAAATCTGAAAAATTCAATGAGATTTGGCTCGTCTGTTTGATGTTTAAAAACAAAATGGTGTGCACAACTTGTCACGAATACACATTGTCATCACCTGTATCTTTCTCGTAATTGATGGCCTTAGGCATCTGTCTATGTGACTTTTAAATCAAATTTTTCATATTAAGATGATTCTGTGTTGTCTCTGTCTTTTCAACATCCATGTGCAAGAGAAGTTTTTCACACAGAGTTTTTTGAAAAAAAGAGGAAATCTGAAGTTCATATCATTAGTTTGACCCCCAGATTTATTCCTCTCTTATATGAATGGTTGGCGGCTATGTTGTAATAGAGTCGTTCTTAGTAGTAGGGGTATAAATGTTCCAACCTGGCGAGTGTTCTTGGGTACAGTCCAATAGACAGTCTCGGCATTGACCTCTGAGAAGGCAAACTAGTGTCATAGTCCAAATAGACATGACCTTGTTTGATAGCCTTCAGAGAAGCTGGTCCCATCCTGAAAGCACCTGAAACAAATCAAATGATCAAATTATAGATTTGCTCAGGTTTATCAGCAAAAATTAAATTTACCATTGGTCCAAACTGAGTGAAATATGACTTTCCAACATCAAAAGGGATGTTGTTGTTTTGTTTATAGTGTGCGATTATGAACAATAGCCACTTCAGCTATAAAGAGATAGTTGTGGACAGAGTTGGCAATTTGCATTTGATTGATTACAATTTATCCAAATTTTCTCAAACTTTCATATTTTCTGTTTCTCCTCTTTTTCTGCTTTGATCAAAACCAACTTAACCCTTTCAAGACAATTGACCACATTTTGTGGTTTGGCTCAATAACTTTTGATCCAGAGCTCTAAAAAATATACCAGATGCATGAGTAGAAAGAGCAAAATTTTCTGCACACACTATATCCATTTTTATTGCATGACCATATTGTGTTTGATGCCAGGAATTTTTAAAACAAGAATAAGCTTTGAGATCCTTAAATTGGCAACACATTGAGAGGTTTAAAATCATTGTTTTTCATCAAAATTGGCAATTTCTTTCAAGTATTCAACAAATTTCTAACCATGTATATTGTTTTCAAAGACATTACACTTTATTTGAACCATGTAGCACTAAAAGAAAAATATTATTGTTGCCAATTTGAAGAACAAAATGTGATCAATTTAGCTCTTAAATAATTCCTGTCCTGAAAGGGTTAATACCACGGTGGACCTTCTCTTGAATTCTTACCATGACTGGTTTCTTGAGGTGTAGCATCCAATGCCTGCCATCCTCCATAACCCTCAGGCAAGTCAGGTCTGGCCATCCATACATCATTCCATACATGGAAGTTCCTTAGGAATAAGATATAACACAGACATGCATCATATATAATAAGACAAGTCAGGTCAGTGGAATTAGGAATAAGATATAACATGATTATTACACATGCATCCATCTTGTAACATGCAAGTCATCACAATGGCAAAGTATTTCTCGCAATTTACTAGGAGAAAATGGTAACATGTGAGGATTGCAGGAAGCAATTTGTGATTTTATATTTGCCACTGTCCTGCAATGTATGCATGTGAACAAAGCATGTAAGATAAGAATCATTCTCAGGGTGAGGAGATGGTGCACACATGGCCTGTATTCTTGAAAGCTGCTTCACGTTAGGCCAGGGTAAACCCACCTGCATGCACAGAGTTAGTCCACTGATTTATGGAGAGGAAAATGTTAATAACTATTTCCATCCTGCACAAATCACAATTCTGTATCTGAATGAAAATACAAAAACTTGTCAACTGAAATCAATCTCTCATTTTCATTTCATGACTAAAATAAATTTTCTTCATTTTGTTACACAATTAAAGTAATTAAAATGAAACTTGTGGATTAGCTATTGGCCTTCCATAAATCAGTGGACTCTGTTAAGACAGGATTAACAAAGTTTTGCTTTTGAGAATACTGGCCAATGTGTGCAGAATAAAGATCAAGTTTATATCAATTATTTCATCCGTTGACAGCCAGAAGGGCATTAACCCTACTTAAAAAGATATGAGTTTATGCTCTTCTGGCTCTAAGCAGACAATATTATGTCTTGATCAAAGTTGTTTGATGATGTATGTGCTACAAAGTCATTTGAACATTGGTACTTACCAGATGCTGTCGTCATTCAAGTCTTCAAGAGGATCTCCCTCCTCATTGAAGTGATAATCGAGGGTGAGATTGGCATCGCTGTCATGGGCAGACTCAAAGTTGGTGACAGTACGGCATGGGATGCCAAGGGTACGACACACTGGGCAAACAAACAAAAGACTCAGTCAGTATTTCATCATACACACTGATGTGCTCAACAAATTTCTTTCTAGTTTCATGAAATATAAACCTTTGTTTCCTTTTTATTTTCTTCTTCTGTTCAAATAGAAAAGGATATGTCTAACAACATCCGCAGTGAACCAATTTGACTGGCCAATTTGGGACTCTTCAGACGTATAATAGGAACTGCTCTTATACCCAACTATTAACAATTATCTGTTGATACTTGAAATAAAAACTATTATTTGCAACTGAACAATATCTACCCCCCAAAAAGAAGTATATGGCATTTTCTTCATGCAAAAAAATAAGCTCTTGATTTTTTAGTCAAATGTGAATGAAGTCGCTCCAGCAAATCATAACTAATTGCAGTGAAGTGATTTTCAAACTAAACTTTTTAAATGACTACAGACCTTAATCTCCTGACCTCACAATCTAATCTTGGGGGGTGTTTCACAAAGAGTTACGATGGACTTAAAGTCGCACTTAAATTCCTAGTTGCATGCTGTATATTACGCATCACTGCAATGGTCAGATCATACTGTCACACTGAAAATGCATTTATTTCATTTTATTTATTTTTCCCAGGAAAGCTTGCTAACTTTGATCTAATTTTCACTCCACAGCCAGATTGCGAAGAGACAAGGAGTTAATTTTATGCAGAAATGCGAAGTGTGTGAGGAGAAGAGTGTGAGAGATTCATTTTACCATCGATGACTGACTTGAGTTAATTTACATTTCTATTGTAAGTTGGGTGCAGGGCAGTAAACTTGAATAGGTCCTTTTAGTTGAGCTCAGTGAGCCTATGCTTTTAAACAGCTGCTTGGGATACTTTTAGGGAAGAGTAATTGTGGGAGTAGACCTTAGTACTTTTCCAGAAGTTTTCCCACTTTTGGTGACAGTGGCTTCAAAATCTCAAAAAAATTTCTAATATCATAACTATCTAAAATTGTATGTATGAAATGAAAGCAAGGTATCACTCACATGTAGTGAGGAGACTTCCAAAGACCCAGCATTGTCCATACTCTACAGGAGACTCTGTATTCATGTATTGAGTGAGGATAGAGATGCTACCATTCCAAGCAGTTGGTTCAACACCATCAGAGTAATCACCACTCCAGTTACCCACTAGAACTCCATCATCATCCTGAGCATTGACCTACAGGAGTATAAAGGATTGCAGATTAAAATAACACTGATGCCAAACTAATAAATTTTAACTTGTCTTATGACATACATGGTTATGATTTCCCAGATATGTGCTTTTTTAAAACTAATCTTAATTTATATACCAGTAGACCATGGGATGACTGCTGAAATTCTCACTTTTCGTGGTCCGCGAGTTCGCCCCACCAAATTTTACCTTGTAAATGTTACTAAAAATACAAAAACACTAATGGCATATGTTGCCATTTGCAAAATGTGCAAGCTTGTTCAAAAATGATTATTTTGTAGCAAAAAACTGAGCTCCATATCTTCTTGACCACATGGATTTCAGCCACAGAGTTTAGCACAGCATTCCCACCACATGGTATGTGCTGTGTGTGTGTATATGAGAGTTTGTGTGCTGTGTGTTTGTGTGTATTATCTGTATGGTGTATAGGGAAGTGCCAGGCTCTTTCACTTACATGTACTTTGACCTGGCTGTAGAACAGCATGGCATGGCCAGTGCAAACTGCATGATAAAACCTTAGTTTTTTATCTTTTGATTTATTTAGATTGAAGAGCTTAAATTTATTATAAAATAGAGGAAGAAAGAGAAAGGACTGAACCTTTTATGAGGGGAGAAGTGAAAAATTGTTTATCAACAGCTGTATTTTAGGGGCCAATATCAAAGACGATGCAGATAGTGTAGTCTGCTACAGATAATGTAGTCTGCTACCTATTGTGAACACACACAGAGTACATGTAACTGCAATAGCAAGTAGTATTAAAAAGGATGATGTAGTTTGCACTGTAAGGGAAGCTTCACAGCAAAGAATTTTTGTACCTTACTGCTCATGAATAGGAAAATCTGCTGCACATTAATTCAATCAGTGAAGAAAAATTGAGAGTATGACGCCTCTGATATTCACACGAGATGAAAGAAAACAAACAGCTTCATGTTACTCAGAGGTAACAGAGAAGTGAATGAGTTCAATTCTTTGGCAGTCATAAAGGCCAATGCAAGACACTGAAAACTGTTACAAGTTTAATGTGGGAATTTACACGAAAATCCTCTAAAATTCATTTTCCTAATCATGAGATGTGAGATATATATTATTTTTCTGTGATGGCACAGAATGCAAGATTGTGCCTCATATTGAGGACATCACATGCACACTGCTCGCAGCAGACACTTTGAGATTCAGCACTCTAAATTACCTGAGATAGATTTTGGTAGGTTTGCATGAATTTACCTACATAGGCAGTTTGGCACTGATATTACAATTTATACATTTTATGTCTTGGAAATATACATGTATGGGTTATGCAATTGCAAATACAATATACTTCTTTAAAGACCTACTAATTTTCAACTGCTATAGACTGAGTTTTATCCATTACAGAGTGGATTGTGCATGAATTTGCATAACTGGAATTTAATTATTATGTCATGGCTTGGAAATTTCCTACTTGGCAACAATCATGTTTACAGTCAGCACCCAAAGTTATCTTAAACTATAGCCGTTCATATGATCTGATATAGGAATTTTCAGTTGAGTAGCCACAATAACGGATTTGCATATGATGCAAATTTGCATAATTAAGCGTCAATATTTCACATAATTAAGAATTATTGTCATAAAATAATTACACATTTATGGCTTGGAATATTCGCATTCAGATTCTGCATTCCAAATTATCCTTAAATACCATCTTTTGATTGAGAGCACACTGATCTTTGTGAATTATGGTTATAAACAATATAGTTTGCATAAATTTGCATAATTAGGCCACATTATGGTGGTAAATTGCCACTTCCAAGCATCGCAACATTCATATTTAGATTAAGCACCTAAAGTTTAATTAAAATATCAGTATTCATACAGTTGAATATAAACATTTTTCAGTTTAAAAAAGCCAAAATAATGGATTTGCATACAGATGAATAATTTGTATGATTAGGCATCAATATTTCATATAATCAGGAATCAATGTCATAAAATATTTACACATTTAAGGCTTGAAATATTCACATTCAGATTATACAGTCCAAATAATCCTTAAATATATCTTTACATTAAGAGCACACCGGTGTTTGTAAATTATCGTATAAGTAATGAATATTGCATAAATTTGCATAATCAGGCCACATTACAGCGATTAATTGCCACTTCTAAGATTTACAACATTCATATTTAGAGTAAGCACCCAAAGTTACCCTTAAATATCACCTTTCATGTGATTTGATATTAGCATTATTAGTAAAACAGTCCCCGAAATGGATTTGCATACTGATGCCTGATTTGCATAATTAGGCATCAATGCTACAAAAAAAAATATACATATATGGTTTAGAAATATTCACATTCAGATGATGCAGTCTAGATTAGCCTGAAAACCATTTTTTAATTAATAAGATACCAGTTTTCTGTGTATTATAGTTAAAACAATGAATTATGCATAAATTTGCATAATTAGACCTCATTAGAGTGATAACGTGCAAGTTTCAGGCTTGGCAACATTCATATTTGAATTCAGCACAAAAAAGTACCTTTGTCCCCAACTTTTCAGGTGGGGCGAAAATGTGGACCACGAAAATGAAAAATGGAGCCTCTTTTTCCATGTCATCCCATGGTCTACAGTATTCCATTCAATACTCTGATCAAGTCAGATTTTACTTAGCATTTAGCCTGTCTAATTAAAATGGCTTAAGCCTTATCCAGATCACATCAAAGTATTTTTCTCCATCAAAGCAAATATTAAGCCAAAATACTTCTGAAAAGTCACTATGATGTCACAAAGCCACTCAAAAATTCTGCGCATTAATCATGTTGCATTAGAGAGAAGGTTGAGTTCTGGTAAAGGTGACAAATATTTTGGAGTTTTCACATTCTTTCATGCCAGTTTAGAAGAATATCATGGTAGAAATTTCCCCTGAAAAAGATTGCTCTTCGAATGCTCTCATATTTGAAATATAAAGAGAAACAGCTGAAGTGTTCGGGCCGAACATTCATGCCACATGAGTATGCAGTCCCATACCCATTTCTGTGTGCAGTTCATGTGCTTTTCAGTGACAGTGGGTCAATATTTCATCATTTTGATGATTCCAAAACCTCCCAGTATACACATATTCTTATCAGACATGATCAACCTTTCCCAAGTGCTTTGAGACGGTTCTCTTTCACAATGTAATCGCATGACCAGAACTCAACTTTATCTTTAAATATGCACACTCAATTTGCTTGGACACAGCTTACAATGACATAGATAATCAATTGGAACCACTGCTAGCTAACCACAGCTTTCAAATATAATTGACTCAAGGCAAATACTTAGCCAAAAATTCTAACTTAATTCCTAAGTGAGCTAAGTATTTTATCAATCAAAAGGTAGAGGGTTTGAATCCCAGCCTGACACTAATATCATTTGGCATTTGGCCTTCTGAGCTAAGAGTATTCACAACGTGTTGCATAGAGAATTTACAACACCCAATCCATGGATATACTCACCAAGGCAGAAAGGACTCTGCAGATTTCCACCGGACTGGAACGATGACGGTACGACATACTAGACTTCTTCAGCAAGTAGAGAGCACATTCCAATGCTACTTCTTCAAACTACAATGTATGACAAAAAGAAAAAAAAATAACGATCCATTTTACACTGAACGACTTGTAAAATTTGTGAATATATTGTCATATTTTTCATGCCTAAGCTACCTTAACAGTTCAAAGCTATGTCTTAAAACTATTACAGAAAGACAAAAATAATGATTCATCTTATGTTGGTGAGTGCATCGAGTGACTGCATCAAATGACTTCTGAAAACAACCATATTTGTGCAGATATTGTCTTCTTTGGCATGCCCATTGATCCAAGCAATGCTTTCAAATCAATACCCACCTACTAAAGAAATTCAGTGATGTAAGAAATACCAAACCATGATAAAAAGACAAACAATTTATCTTAGATTAATAAGTGCATAGAGTGACTTGCAATAGCTGCCAAATTTGTCCAAACACTGTCACTTCATTTCTGGCCTGTCTAATGGTCTAAATAATCCTTTCAAATCAACACACACACACGCATACAAATTCAGTGATGCATGTAATGTATAGAGTCCACACATGTCATGCAAGATTACACAAGATATGATTAGTCCTTAGTCCTATAAAGTGTAATACACAGTGGGTCAAGCCACAATGATAATAGGTTATTATGGGTGCACTTGTATGGCCTCAAGGCACAAATATCAAGCGAGCCATTCAAATCACACTACGCTATCACACCTAGACTAAATGTTACAACCAAACAAAAATACGCTTGAAATATAAATCCAAATTCTATTACAAAGGTAAGCCTTGACAGTAAAAAATCTACTCTGAATTCAACATAATGTTCAACTGACATATATGTATGAAATGCTACCAAGCTAACAAATTCAATCTACATGTATTAATCCTATTTATTAAGAATGTATAATTTCATATTACCTTTAATATCTTTAGAAGAACTTCACATATTCAGCTTTCAGTTTAAATACACTGTCTACATAATCTTTGAAAGGTGCATTGATTCTCTTTAATAAAGGGGGACTGCTTTATCACTGGAAATGTTATGAAATGGTGGTTTTCCCCTAAAATATCAAAAATTTTGTTTCCTATCATTATATATATCAAAATTCTTCAATGATTCTATCAAGCAAATTTTGACACTTCATTCAAATTAAACCAGAGAGCAATAATGTACTGGATGCAAAGTAAAAATACTTTTTTTTTTCACATAAGTTCTTGTTTGCTTTGCTATGAGAAAAAAAGACACTTCTGCACTGCACTTTCAAATATTTCTTTGTTTTTAACCAGAGCTCTTTTTTACTTTTCCAGGCCTGTTATAGAGCTATCCAGAGTTAAATTGCTCCCTGCTCCTGTGTATTTTTTCTTAGACTGAATATACAGATAAACTGTAAGGCCCATATTCTCAAAAGTGGCCTAAGTTAAGCCTGGCTTAACTTAGGCCACTGATTTATGGAAGGCCATTTGTCAACCCTTTAGTCCCGTATGAATTTCTATATTTATGTAACATAATAAAGAAATAAAGTCGTTTTCTGGCATGAAATGAGGATCAGAAATCAATTCTATCGAGCCATTTTTTGTATCTGTATTTAGTCCCAGAACTATGGTGATTTTGTCAGATTAAAAGAGGGTGACATTTGGCTCTCCATAATTCAGTGGCCTAAATCTACACACTTAGGCGTGGGCTGAAGTTAGGCGCCTTTCAAGAATACAGGCCTAAGACTCTTGAAATGAGGCTTATTCAAATACCTGTCCCTGGTACCATGGAGACGATCCGATGTTTGAGGCTGTACCATAAAAATACATGCCATCTTCATTCATGACATATTCCTTACGCCATTGATCATTCTCCATGTACACATCATCCTCTGTTTTAAAAAAAGAAAAAAAAAATAGCATTATTGTTAATGAAGTTTCACTGTTTTGCTTACAGGACTTTTAGTTTTATAATCCATTAAAATTATGTTTTAACAATTTTTTTTTTTCAGGCTCGCATATAATCTCAGAATGCTGCAAAACATTTTAAATCGCTATCTACATGAAAAAGCTTAAACTCTTTTTTCTTGTTCATACTTTAATCATCTTGTTCATAATCACAATAGTTTAGAGAAAATACAAAGTGGATACAATTATTTGTAACAGAGTCTGGAATTCAAGTGTTCATAAAATCCACATTACATATACACTAGCATCAGTCCCCGTGGAAAAATTCCACGGGTGCTAGCCAGGGAAGTATGGATTGATTTTTGCGAACACATCTTCTTTGGAACATTGTTGAAATTATTACTGTTTTAAATTGTGGCTTATTAAACTTATATTGAATGGGATAAACATATTACAATGTTTTTGTTACCAAATAATCATATTCAATCTATATGTTTTCAAATGATAGGTTAATATGTGTACATGAATATCATGTATTTTTTTTAATTAATAAGACGAATGCTTAATAATTATGGTTCTATGGGTAATGGTTTCTAAAAGAAATATTTTGTAATTTTTGTTTTTCATCTAAGTTAATTTTTAGTTTCTCTTGTATATTTATCTTAGATTCTTTTAGTATTAGTTTTATTAGTTCAAGTGAATAATACATGAAATATTAAGAGAAAAATAAGTTTAAGATTACAACATGTCATTCTTACTATAGAATATGTCACATGCTTTTTTTGAAAGGTAAAAGTCTGTTTGTTTTTTATTTGGTTTTGGGCTGAAATAATTTATCATTTTTATGTCTTAATAGTGGTGATTATGTATAATACACTTTTGCTGATGAGAGAGATTGCATATCTACTGTTTTTATGTAAGAAATAACAATATAATTATTTCAAAACTTGTTTCCACGTGAAAATCACTGGCCCTATAATACTGTGAAATTAATCTTATTTTATTTGAGCTAATGCCTTTTAACTTCCAATAACAAAATTAAAGATTGTTTTATGTTTGTGTGTTTATTGAAGCAAATTTTTTACCTGTCCTTTCCCACCCGTTCTCACAATATCACCTAAGGAGAAACGTAAGCGAAGTTGCCTGATGCCTAAACATATGAAATTCTACCGTGCCATCCATTACATTTTTTTGTAATGAAACATGATTTGCAAAAGTCATAATCCAATTTACTCACGTACCCCTGCAATATTTGAAACCCCAGATAAAATTGTGAATCCACCACTTAATAATAATCTGTGGACAATTATGGATGGTGAGTGCAGGCTCTATCCCCTTATCATGCCCCCTCCCCTCCCTTTACTCCAGCCAGTGGCGTATAGAAAGGTTCCACTTTCTTTGGGGGTGATTTAATTTTTTCTACAATGAACATAAACTGTTAAGTAATGCCCACCCCCCCCTCCGCATTTTACGCCCATGAATCCAGTGATTACATTTTTTGTACAATAACATAAAATTGATGCACCCACATATCCCCCATCAATGGCGGATCCAGGGGGGGGGCCTGACCCCTCCCCTGGGGAAAAAAAAGACAGCCCAAAATGCTGATTCACTTACACCCCCCCCCCCCCCCACCCCCGCTGAGGGACTTTTGGAGGGCTGGCGAAAAAAAATTCATGGAGGGCTGGCCAAATTTTTTTTTTTTCACTTTCCCCCATCCCCCCCCCCAGCTATCTATGAACATGATTCCAGTGATTTCATTCAAATTTTTCTACAATGAAGTTAATCATATCCCCCATCGACCACTGCAAACCCCCCCCCCCCCACCCCCCACCCCGCTATCTATGCCCATGACTCCAGCATACTCTATTAATTCTTCAAAGGATTAACCGTTAACGCCCCTAGCACTTGTTTGCCCCTGAAACTGAAAGAGTGAATATTGTGGCCAACTTTCATCAGCACTATTATTAACGAATTAAGCTTGATCTATAGTCTTGAGCCTCTTTCACACCGGGCCTGCGTAGAGTTGCGTTGTGCGGCGTACCGAGTACGCCAAAATTACGTGTAGGACCGGCGTAGTCCCTGCGTATGTTTTGCATAGGCTGCCGTACGATGGCGTATGGTTGCGTACCCTGTGCATAGGCACCGCGTACCTATGGCATATGCAATTGGTGTACCTCCACGTAGGATTACGTATAACATGCGTATGGTTGCGTTCGAATACGTATAGGTCTGGCGTAAAGGGTACGTAGGTTTGCTTATGCTGAACCCACACTAAGCAAAAGTATGCAACACTACGCCCTTCCTTACGTAACTCTACGGTAGTGTTGCGTACACTTGCGTAAAACTGTGTACTTTCTTCGTGACGTGTCCAGTGCTCTTTAAACATGTTAAATTTTTTGTGTCCATCTCGCTAACCCCTTGCGTCCCTCGGCGTATTTCCACGTAGGCTAACGGAGGCACTGCTTGGGGCAGAGTAAGCTCGGCATCGTCGGTACGCCACACTAAGCAATTCTACGCAGGGCTGGTGTGAAAGCCCCTTTATTACGCGCAGGATCGGCGTAGGCTGGGGTATTGTTGCGTACCCTGTGCATAGGTACCGCGTACCTACAACATATGCAATTGGCGTACCTACGCGTAGGATTGCGTATAACAGGCGTAGGGTTGCGTACGTATACTTAGGTCTGGCGTAAAGGGTACGTAACTTTGCTTATGCTGAACCCACAATAAGCAAAAGTACGCAACACTACGCCAGCCTCAAAGGATTTTTCGTCGGACTGGTGTAGGATAGCGTACTATAGCGTAGGCATGGCGTACAGTAGCGTAGTGTTTTATACTTGCGTAAAAACTGCGTACTTCTGCATGCAGTGGTCTACGACGAAAGTACGCGAAAAAATTAGACATGTTAATTTTTGGGGTCCATCTCGCGTACCCCTTTTCGTCCCTCGGCGTATTGCCACGTAGGCCAGCATAAGCTCAGTGTAGGCGATACGCCGCACTATGCAACTCTAC
Source organism: Heliocidaris tuberculata (assembly GCA_025618425.1). Lineage (NCBI taxonomy): Eukaryota > Metazoa > Echinodermata > Echinoidea > Camarodonta > Echinometridae > Heliocidaris > Heliocidaris tuberculata. The sequence continues at coordinate 20,702,906 of CM046846.1, forward strand.
GCAAGCCCGGTGTGAAAGCCCCTTTAGGTCTATAGTCATGATAGTCTACAGATCTACATAGACAGAAAAATCCGTCTGGTTTCAAAACACACATACTTTTTAAATACTTTTTCACTGAGCAGATTCCGGAATTATTTTTTAGAGTAATAAAATGGATGTAGAATCTACTCTAATATACGGTATGAACTATGATGAATTAAATATCATCAAATTTAAAAAAATGACGATATTCGACCTAAACTGTTTCCAGTCTTGAAATAAGCAACCCAGTGAGGAATTTACTGCCGTTTTAGAATTCAAATTGATGTAGAATCTACTCAGATATACGGTGAATTTATCATCAAATTCTAACTGTAGCATTAAAAAATAAAGATAGTCAACTGCTTCCAATCTTGGAATAAGCAGCTCAGTATTTACTGCCGGACTCCTCCCCTCGAGTTCAGCCATGCAGCCATCCCAGCCTCAGAGAGCGGGCGCTGCCGTGACCGAACACGACAAACGACAAAGAGAAGAATTTCATGCAGATAAAATAGGACAAAGGAAGTCCATAAATTCAGTTTCCAACAATTTGTTAGATCTAAAGAATGTCACTCACGTCCAAAATCAACCTTAGAATGTATTTGTAAGCTCGGGAAACCGTAGTCAACTCATGTTGAGTGCATGTACAGTACATACAAATTGCATGCATAATATGCATTGCATTGTCGCGTCGATCGCATGCATTGCATTGAAATTGCATCGCAGTACGTGGGTGCTACTCCTATGGTGTACTTATCACAAAGTGTACTATGAAACAATGAAATACATACGTACATACCACAGAGCTCTATCGAGTCTGGGACACTGTGGGACAACCCCCATGCCATCGTTATTTTCTTATGGGGGTTCCCCCCGGTAAGAGCAAGTTTAGCAAGATGGCTAACGCGAGTCGTCTAACACGGTCGCACAATGCAAGTTGATACTCCTCGTGCACAACGTTGTTAGTCACTTGCCATGCCGTGCCTGTGATGGGCATATAAAGGGAGGTTGCACGACTGACGACACCGCCGTCGTGCGAGGTATCCACACGGAAAGCAGCCGTTCCTTCGGCCTGCCCGTCCTCCCCAATCCACCAAATCACGTTTATGGACGTCGACGGCGACGACGGGGTCGACGTGACACGCGGACTACGGGTTACACGACCTGTGGAATTATGCCACCGATCCCGCGCCACGGCGAGGGCGGACACGGCGGGGGGAAAGAGTTTTTGCTTCCACAAAAAACGGCCTTTTACGGTTTTGAGTATTAATATATAGATGTATATGTTACATGTTACAGGCATCATTTCTCATTCTTTAGCAGTGTACCATGCAGAGAGATCATAGTGCTTAATTTTAGATACCATCAAATTCAATCAAACAAATATTTCGTGAATAGTCTTCAGATCATGGTTTTAATGACAAAGTACTCCCACCATGCATCAGTACAATGTATTAGGATTACGGTTGGGGTTAGGGTTCGGGACAGTTTTTTAGGGTTAGGATTATGGTTAGGGTCAGGGTTAGGACCTAGGGTCACGGTTAGGGTCAGGGTTAGGACCTAGTGTCATGGTTAGGGTTAGGATTACTTGTGTCAAAGAGTATTCTGCAGTTGTTCCTAGTTTATGTTACTGAGAACTTACTCTTGCACCATGGATTGAAGATGATAATGATATCATCTTCATGCTCATAGCGGTGCTCATCTTCCTGTTCCGTCTTAGTACACACAACCAATCGATATTCACCAATCAGAGCATCACAAGCAAGGTGAACTTTCAAAGTCACCTTGCTACTGCTTGTACTGACAACCTGCAGACCAAAGTCATCTGGTGGTGGAGCTCTGGCCACCAGGTCAATAGGAACACGGCTACCAGAGGCAACACTTGGTCTAGTACCTTCAATGTAGGATAAAAATAGTCGAAGGTGATCAAACATAAATTCACAGCTTTGTATACCAACAAAAAAAATTGCATATCAATTTATAACCCCAAGGTAATGTGTTTTTAAGTAACTAGAAGTCAACTGTAAGGGTATTCTAAATTATTCTGCTTTCTAAGATACCAAAAAGCAAAATAAATACACAGGAGTGGTGAGAAATTTAGCTCTGGCAAACTGAAAAAAGCTTTATTTAGAAAAATAGAATGTACAAGTACTGGGAAATCATAATTTTATAACATAAAATCCAAAAAGATCTCCTGTGAACAGAATCTTTTTTTCATTTCACCTAATACCATGCAATAAAAATAGATACAAAGGTTTCCTAGATACCAAAGTATTCAAAGGCATTTGTCATATACAGTGACACATTACACAGTTTATAAGACATCCTGTAACATATCCCTAAAAAAAAACAACTACATAACAGAGTAAAAATAAACCATCCTTACTCACCCATGAGCAACTCCAGAGAAAGAGTGTCCTTTGCACTGTTGTAAGCCCGGTCAAAGGTCACGCTCATGTCCATGACCTGACCCCTGCGGAGGATGAGTTGATCAACCTCATACCCATCAGTACGATGGGCCTTCTTATTAGCTGCAGAGCACAGGTCCAAGGCAGTCACTTTTAACTGCTTCACTGTAAAGACATGAATGAATAGTGAGAGGCAAAGATGTTAAACATCAAGAATAATGTTCTCTGTAGGTTTCCACTGTGAGTGAGTATTCACAATTGAAGGTTTTCGGTAACACCATGTGGGAGCCTCTGTGAAAAAGCTGTTGATATATTCTTTCGTGAAAAATAACCCACTTATGGGGTGTTTAGAGGAATTTAGGAGAAGTGAAAGGAAAGGAAAGGAAAGAGAAGGAAATGGAATGAAATTAAATTAAACACTTACACAAGACTATTTTTGGTTACTGAAAACCTTCAATTGTGAATCAAGAATTATATTCATGACACTGAGCAGCACTGTTTATCTTTATGATACACCTGGAAAAAAAAAGTGCTATAAATTTTGAATTGGTTTGTAAATATTTGATAGGAGTAACAGACAAAAAAGAAAATACAGAAGAGGCAATTTACAGTGTTCATGACAATCTGATCTAAATAATCTCCCCCTCTTACATGTATTTGCATGTTACTCCACTTTTACACAACAAGCATTAGCTGTTTAGAATAGAAGTTAGCAGTGGCATAGATACATGTACGAACACACTTTCTATTGTTAGTCGGGTGGATGATGAATAGATCACCCCCCCCCCCCCCCCACTAACAATGGATAATTATGCATGTTTACATGTACGCCCACGGAAGTTAGGGTAACAACATGTAAATAGGATCGGGCCTACCATTCATGGAATATGAAGCCGATCACAAGTTCTGGTAATTGAATTGAATTCAATTATGAGAGACACTGGCCCAAGGTAATTCTGAATTGTTCTAATCTCTTTATTCTCTGTAACTCAAATCAGTTCACAACTTTCTAAAGGTCTTCATGAATCAGCTTACCAGTAGCCTCCTCAATATGGCATAATATATTCCTACATGTATCTTGCACTCTTACTTATGACAAATCCAAACATATACAAAAATGAACCAATGTGAATGAAAATTACAAAATGCAGAAATGATTTGCAATTTATACAAGAAAATATTGATTATAAATTCTACTCTGCAATGCCAATTCAGAGACCTTAATGCTTCTTTTCAATTAAATCATTCTTATTCATGAACAGCAATGAACTTGAAAAAAGGGCTAAAAATATATCTGTCATTTTTGCTCTTTCTGCTCAAGTACTATGTGTACATCATTCTAGTTCAAAAGATAATGCAAAATGCCACTACAAAGGTGACACTATGGAATATCATACCTGTCGCCTTAGCCTTCTGAATGACCAGTGGTTCAGTAGATACATTCCTCCTGCCTGCAGCTGGTACCAGTTTAGAAGCCTTCCTAGTAGAGTAAGGCTCATAACGAGCTGAGTAGCCAAACCTAGAAGGGGTACGACGGGAACGGGTGGAGCGACGAACCATGATGACCTGAAGTTACAGTTATAGATCTACAGATAAGAGGAAGAGAAAGAAAGGTATAATAAACACATACATGTATATAATCATGATCCATGATCATCATTTTAGGAAGCATTAAAAGGAGCTTGAAAAGAATTACAAGGGTCAGAGAAATTGCAGGCATAAAATGTACATCTTTATTTTACATAAAATGACATGTTATGTCATGTCATTTCTACAGAAGAAAATAGAACTTAGGACAATCAGGACAGAGTACAATGCTTACTGTTTAAATTTATAAATTATAAACATCTTTTCAAGGAATAACTGAAATGAAGTTTGGTTAATTCAGATGAAATATACATGTACTTATATTGAAATAGATTAAAACACATCATTAAAACAGCAGAAAAAACAGGAAATTTATCAACTTTGGAGGGAAATCACTACTTAAACCATTAACTACTGTAACTTTGAAATCTAAAGTGAACTATATCACAAATTTACAAAATATATTTGCAGTTCTACAGTATATTTGTACAATCCCAAAATATAAACAGTAAAACCCCCAAAATTTTTAGTGTTTCATGCCTACATTATAAATCACCCTCATTAAGGTACATACATGTACATTTCTACTATTCCACATACATTTATAACCTTGAATCATGTAATATCATCATAAAATATCTACATGTACATGTAAAGTCAGTCCGCAGCCCGTGCTGTGGACTGACTCAGCTCGTATTCATGCCGGTGTGACGATCATGAATATTCATGAGCAGAAGGGTATGGTAGAAAACTGCCAATTACTTCGCTATTTCTTAATGGATTTTTACCATTTTAGTTACAAATGAAAGAAGAATAATAATTCTACCAATTTCAAGTTAGAACTTAGCAGTTTGATTAAAGTAATTGATTAACTTTGTGAAAAAATTGTCAAATCAGCTCAAATGCCAGTGAATTGTGTGCAGTCCTCTAACTACATACATAATTAAGGATATGTGAAAGTATGAGAGAAAATGGAACCCGTTTACTATCCTAAAAAAGAGAAAATCGCGATAAATCGCTAGCGCAAGTCGCTCGGCTTCTTCGCTGCGCTGCAGTCACAAAAACCAAGCACCAGCGCTTGGCGATTTCAGAGCGGGTTTCCAGCCCATACGGTATTCTGTGATAGAGCGAGGTATGCCAACCGTAAGAGTTCTTTAGGGTTCGGTGGTACTCTATCCCGACATCAATGTTCAATCGTAAATATCTTGATATATAAACGACCGATCAGCTTATAAAACTCAGGCGATTCCTGTCTGAGCTAAAGGTTTGCAATTATGATTACAGCATTAGCTGGAACAGTGATTTTTTTTTTTCAATCCTGGGCAAAGTTAATCAATGCCTTTAAGAAGACTGTTTAAAAAAGTAGACCATTTATGTGTGAAAATCTGATGAAAAGGGGTGAAAAAATATTGGTCAGAATCTTGCATCAAGGTGTATTTAGCTCGATAGAATCGTAATAGAATACTCTTTCACAATTCACCAAAATTCTGATGATTTAGCTTTTATACCAGTCAGAAAAACGGTAAAATTATACAAATATGTAAAATAATACAAATTATTTCCCATCCATAATAAGATCGTGCTGAATGGCGCAACTTGATTCATCCGTTCATCATGCACGTCACCAAAACGTCCACCTAAATACGACCTACTGAACTACATGCATGACAAAACCTCTGTGGAACTGTGTCACAATTTACTGCTGCACTAGTGTAAAAACAGACAACAAAATCGCTATCAGCAAGATTTAATTTACTTCCTAATTCTGTGACTCTTTAGCTCTTACTATGCTAAAAATTTGGGGTTTCAGAGTTGAAAGTGAAACTTTAAAAAATTATTTTCCTGCTCATGTCTGGATGATTTAGACTGGGTCAATTTCCGCTAATACACATGAAGCGTATTGAAGCCTATTCGACCATTAAAGGCTTAAAGCTATGTTAGCGTGTATGTACATGTATATATATATGCATGCATGGACGTCCATGTGGACTGCAAAATGACAAAGTGTTCCAGATTTTGCAGTTCTTTTTTTTTTACCCCACCCCAATTTTCTGAAAAATAAGGAGGTGAATAATTTATTGTATACGAGTGTATGTATTTCAAACTTCCAATTAAGTTAAAACTCTTGCATGTCCCTATGTTGTTTTGGGCTGTGGAAAACACTTCTGCACTCGTAAAAAAAAGGAAACACCAAAACATCTGTCAATCAGGAGGGTTAAATATATACAAAATTGACTACATAACTTGATCATAGGGTCTTTTTTCTATACTCTAAATTAGGGTATCGCAGATGGAAATGAGGTATTTATATGCTCATTTTCCCCTTCACTATGACTTGAACATTACTCTACCAGTGGATTGTCATCACGACTCATCTAGACACAATTTACTATGTATGGGACTGAAGTAACTGAACTGAACCGGACGTTCACCCCTCACTAGCTTTCGCAGGGTCTTTGGAAAACAGCAAATAAACCCATATTTTCATCGACAAATACATTGTGCATCAAAAATGTTTGGAGTTCATTGTCAGTGCCAATAATCCATCTCGACGATCATCGACATCACATGGATTTTAAAAGTTATCTATATCAGTCAGAAAAATAAAGAAAGTAAATAAGGGTTCAAATGGCTTCCAAAAACGTCCTAAAATTCATCATCTTAGTATCCAAATCTCAACGAAAATAGTCACGTTATATATCAAAGTAAAGAGCAAAATGTCACCTACATGTAGAAATACCACTACAATTGCTGATCATTTTCTGCATTGTTTTTGAATGAAAGATACCTTCCTAACCCCTTGCAAATATCTCGCCAAATATCAGGATATCTCGTTTCGCGAGACTCAATATCCTGTGGAGAGAAAATCTGTATAATAACTAGCCTTTTGGCTCATTTACGCACGGGCTGCAGACTGACTGTTTACCACTGCTACCCAAAACTTCTTACATGTACCCATCCAATCCCCCCCCCCCCCCAAAAAAAAAAAAATCCTCTCAGCGCTTTGACTACAGCCTGAATAAGCTTGATATTTGCATGTCAAATTATGCATTGGACAAACAGGAAGAAACACATTGAAAATTGAGGATGCATTAATTTGTAGATGTCGAATGTCCTTGTGAAAAAAATGAACGCAGCCCATAAGCCGAGAATGAATTTTACACATATTTTACATACAATCACTCTTGAATGCATTTTTTTAAAATGAAATAAAACTACAAGTACTACTCATATCAATAGCCTGTCATCTCTCTGGTCTACAATGTATACATGTGCACTGAAGCAAAGAAACAATGTACATGTACATGTACCAGCAACTTCGTGGCATTGGTGTCCACAGTGCACACTACAAACAAAAAGAGATATTTTAGAGCATTTAGATTGTCCACTCAAATTTTTCAAATGTTTACACAACCTTTTTTTGTTACAAACACGGACAGAAGTATACAATAACTTCAAAGACGATTGAAATAAACACTCGAAGGCACAAGCAAAGAAACTGCTTTTGTAAGGAGAATATTAAGGGCTACAAAAAAAATTTAAAAGGCTAAATGATTGTAACAGGACTAAGCAAAATTTTGCAAGTATAAAACCCTAATAGAGAGTGTTATTAAACTTGCAATATCTCTTTATAGAAGTAATATTTGAAGCCCAAATTTATATAGTATAACGACATGGAACCTTTAACATACAGAGGCAAAATAATGTTTGGTGATTAGTACCCTTTAACTCCACATTTAGTACATTCACATTGCCTGCTTTATTTTCATTCCAATATCTGGTCCCTTGAAAAGCGGAGCCCTCACAAAGACATGAATTCATGGGTCAGTGATTAGAGATTACCAGGGTTCTTAAATCCAATGAACCAAGTCTGTAGATCAATACACAGGAAGGATTAATCCTCTCTTCCTTGAAATATTGACTGCCTTTATTGATTAAAGAAAGGATAGATAGCATCCAAAATTCCAAATACTACAGAGTGACAGCATATGTACTCCAAATTTACATGGCATCGTACAAATAGTAGCCACATATTTAATACCCACTCTGTTTAACATCCACTCAGTATTTTCTTCACAATTGTTGGAGGAAAACCAAATTTAAATAGACATGATAAGGAACAAGTTACAATACACTAGGGATTACAAGTATTTTGCTGCCTGTGGAATTGGGCCATGAAATGACTAATTGCTAGCAGACTGGGTCATATGTCAAAGTAAATCAAGAAGGATAAATAGTCTCCAAAAATATGGATGTGCAATAGTTGGAAAATCAAACTTTAGCCTAAAAGTCTGTATGATCAGAATCAGATATAATTGTCTACAAACAGTAGGTAATTTTAAAACAGGAATCTCGAGACAAACATTGTAGACAAACAATCTAACAGACAAGCAATAGCACAATTATGTCTGCTTCATGATTATGTATGTAAATGGTCTTGGTCATAATTTCTTTCAAACTAGAACTGTAATCAAATTATAGCTTTGTAAAGGTAAAACAGTGAAAATACATATGCCAGGAACACATACAGTACATGTATTGTACTGTGCAGCATTTCTTACCCTCACTTCCACAATAGACAAACTTTTCCAAGGGGGGTCTTGTGGACATGGGTGCCCAAATCTGAACCCTAGACCCTCAAAAAATTCAAAATTCAAACAAAGCACCTACGAAAACCGACCTTAAAATTTCAACCTAGACTCCCCCTGTGGAGCCCTGTTATTCATCAGAAATGCCACATAAATTGTGACTTATTATTTGACAAAAATAGATTTGGAAAATGGCATTGAAAAGAGGCATACGGAAGCTTTTCGTCCTGCACTCATCAGAGTAAACTGCAGTACAAAACATCTTTTCAAAAAATAGATTTAAAGGGATGCTGCAGCTAACAATAAACCAGGGATAGCGATGGCCCTGAATACACCCCTCTGCATGGTACATCGTTAAAGTCTCACATCTTCAGAGCAAGTTTCCTTGAAAATCAATAGGCTGGAGACGTATTGTCTTCTATTGAATGAATCTCTACACTCTTTATACAGATACCCAACCTTCCATTTAATGAAAAAGAAGCCCAAGGTGATTGGATATTTTAATCTTTTATGGTGGTAATATTTTATTACCTTATAAGTTCAAAAGGTGCATGAACATGTAGAGTGATAACTTGTACTGGTCAGGAAATGGATATGGAGGAAAACAAGCTACATGTAACTATACTTGCACACATTTATCTACGTTATGGCATGTTACAAGCATTTTTTTTAAAAGTTTTACAGGGAACACACTAGTTTTTCTAATATGCTCAGAATCATATTTTCTTCTTCTTACATAAATGTTGAAGATGTGCACAGAATCCTACCCTTTTTTTTCTCCTATTGATCTCATTTTGAAGAGGTCAAAATGACTGTATACACGTATATTTACTGTAGGAACTGCATCTGCCTACTATGAGATGCGGACCCTTTTCCTCAGTATCATGATCAGTACTTTTCTTTTCAAGAATAGCCATGTTTAACAAGTAGAAGAAAATTTTGAAACGAAGTAAAATACAGTCTTATAAAAGTGCTTTATTGCATATACATGGTGTGATTGGAGCTATATTAAATATGCCTATGGCTGGGGGGGGGGGGGCGGGCATGTCTCATTGAGACCCGTACATCATCCGCGTACAGGAAAACGGATAAAAAGGGTACTTTTTCATCATAAAGAGCGTAACCCGGGTTACGTGTTTATCAAAAACAGCAAACATCAAAAAATGGGGTATCAAATTCAGATGTGACATGAAGAAGATCCGCGGAAATTGCTGTTAAGGGTATAAAAATCAGAGATGTTAGACAGGTTTCCCTGTTTATAGGTATCAAAATTACTCCTACTGCAATCCCCGTTTAGGGTGCTTTACAGAAAGTGATTTACGCAGATGATGTACAGGTCTCAATGAGACATCCCCCCCCCCCCCCCCCCCCGGCCTATGGCTCTCAGCAGATGTGCTTGTATAGTTAATAAGCTACATGTACATGTAAAGTGACATTGTAAGGAGACAAATTTGAATTTGGAATTATGGCTACATTATTCTAATATATATTGTAAAGATGAGATTTTAACTACATACATGTAACTTGCTTGTGCAAGAGAAATTTTTCCAAAATATACATGTCTACTTGTCTAGCTCATCACTTATCATTTCAAACATTTTCTTTTTGCTATGAATTAGTTAATTCGAAATCATCAGACCAGTCATAAAACATCAGAATTTCCAGACATTGTGTTCGGTTCGGATGTTACTAACACACAAATAAAAAACCTTTGATCTGTATAACTATAATCAAACAGTTGATCTCCATACATGATAGATACTTGCGAGTGCCAGGGCACTGATTAAATTAAAAGGGCGAATGGCGATATCACGTGTCCGTAAATTTATACATGTATGATGGGCATTAAAGTAAACTGAAACGTAATGCACCCAGTGGCGCAAATCCATTTTGAAAGGTAGGGGGACATTTGCCTCCAAAATTCTCAGACAAGCAAGAAAAAAAAGAAAAAAGAAAAAAAAAAGGTTATTCAAAAAGCTAGGGGGGACATTCGCCTCCAAAATTCTCTGACAAGCAAAAAAAAAAAAAAAAAAGGTTATTCAAAAAGGTGGGGGGGGGGACATTTGCCTCTAAAATTTTCTGACAAGCAAAAAAAAAAGGTTATTCAAAAAGGTGGGGGGGGGGGACATTTGCCTATCTTCAAAAAGGTGGGGGGGGGGGACACGTCCCCCCTGTCCCCCCAGGATTTGCGCCCATGAATGTACATGTACCCTTTTTCACCAAGTATTTAGACCTACATGTAGGTTATCTCCAATAACCTCGCATAAGTGTGAGTGCATGTAGACCCATGTCAGTTTACTGAATATGTTGATACTATGTGTATCTCAGTGTAAAAAATTAAAATTTCTTTCACGAGGGCTACCTAGAAGTCCACCTATTGTATTCAGAGATTTTAATGCACTACAACCCATGGGCAGAAATATTATTTGACAGTGGCTCTTTTTTCATTTACAGTGGCTTTTTCAAGAGTTTCGGGGGCTAATCGCCCTTAGCCCCCGCTTATTTTTTTCATTGGTATCTACTGAAACATTTTGACTTTAGCAATATAGCTGAAAAAAGAATTATTGGTCATCCCATCAAGTTGGGGCTTTGATCAATCCGCATATGATTTTGACCAGTGAAAACCAGAACCATTATCTAGACAAAGATACATGTAGACATGTCACGATCAACAGATAATACAGAATACAAAAAGCAAGATGTAAAGCAAAGTATAATAACTGTTGAAGCAGAAGAGTTGACATGAAAAATATCCTTCAGGAAGTTCAGGTAAATTTTATGTGTAAGTAGGATGGGGGCTGGGTTGCATTTCCAGACACTTAACAAAAATTAGTGTGTCAATTTTGCCGTCAGATTTTACGAAAAATATGCATCAAGTAACACTAAAACCAGTGAATATTTGCAATTCACATGATTTTCAACCTATCCTGTGAAAGATTTGTGACAATTTGCATGAAAAGTTGTTCAATTTACTGTTTAAAAATGACCTGTCCGGAATTGGGTATACTTTTACCATAAAAAATCAGATTTTTCAACAAACAACTCTTTGTAAGACTCAAGGCAACTAAACTCAGTCACTCTCAGACAGACTCAGTTGATGATTGATAAATGGGTGTGTCCAGACCGTATTCCTAGGCTTAGGCTTAGACACAGATTTTAAAATATTAATTCAAATGCATCAGGTAATTCAAATGATCAGTCGCGGCAGTTGCCGCGACTCTCTCCAAGACTGTACTGGTATTTGGTATTTAAACGTTAGAGAGGACGCCCAGGCATGCCAGGCGTCCCGCCAGCGATAAACACTTCCCCATCCTGACGGGTAGCAAATATTTACCTTGTGATACGAGTCAATTTGCACCAAGAATATTTACTTCGTAATTCTAAAATGACAATCCATGAAAGACGTACCGTACCTGTCAAATTAAATTGCTCGTCATTCACTTCTCAAGAGAGATTCCTTTCCAACAGCTCTCAAGATCACTCGTACACGCGCACGGTACCGGTATACGAAACGAATTAAGCTAAGCGACGCGACGCGACGCGATATATATATATAAGCTAGGGAATTAAAATGTAACCACAGATTATATGCGAAAGCTACACTAAGATGCGATCGGCTTGCTTGGCGCCGCGCGCAAACAAAGAGAGAACAGACAAAATTAAATACAATGCACTTGTGTCTCATCCAGGGTGCATCCCTGCATCCAGTTCGTGGCTTCCAGGGAAGAGTCGGGATGGGAGGTGCACGGTGGAGGGGGTGGGGAGTGGCAGCATATATTATACAGCCTATTGATTGATTGATTGATTGATTTTATTCGCCAAGTCTCCAACATATTACAACAATAAAAAAAAAATAGATCAAAATCAAGTGAGCTTGAACAGGATAACCCATGAGAGCTCGAGAGCTTATTTCCGGTGGGGTCCCCAACATACACAATTAACAAGTTAAAATCATTTTATTTACAGGCTGAGAAGAAAAAAAATAATTATGATAATAATCAGTGGCGGATTTAGGGGGGCAATCCCGGCCCGTGCCCCCCCCCCCTTTTGAGGGAAAACAATGCATTGTGCCCCCCCCCCTTTTCGACCAGAAAACTTCTTTTTTTTTTTTTTTTTTTGCTTGTCAGAGAATTATGGAGGGGAACTGGACCCCATAACCCCCCCCCCCCCCCCCCCCCCCCCGCTGAGCGACTTTTGGAGGGCTGGCGAGACCAAAAAAATATGGGTCTCCCTCGATCCAAGCAGTTTCCCAAAGTTGACAATCCTGCATTTGTGTGCCCCCCCCCTCATACGAAATCCTGGATCCGCCCCTGATAATAATGATAATAATAATAATAACAACAACATTGATAATAATGATAAGAAGAAGAAGAAGAGGAGGAGCTAGGAGCAAAAAGAACAATAAAGAATATGTTTAATCTCTAAAACGTACAAAAACAAAAGTATACCGTATAAAAAAATAGTATGAACCTGGCAGAGAAAAGAAAAGTGTTCCGTATTTAGGCTATTTCAATCATACCATGTCATTCGCTTCTCTCCTCTGACTCTCAAGTGATAGGTATTCCTTTGATCCTCTTAAAATGAGCAAAGTTTTCTATTTCCTTTATAGGAAGGGAATTCCAGTGTTTTATCATGTTTATGGCAATGTAATAATTTCTCTAATGTATCTCTAAAAGAACTATAGCTTCTGCAAACTGCTGAAGTACCAAAAGTATTCCATTATTTAGGCCACTGAGCCCATGTGCGGCGATTTCTTGTCAAGGCCGGGGGGGGGGCGGGGGTGGGCGGGGGACAGCCACAGGCCTTTACCAATTACCATAACTGGTTCAATGTACAATCTTCAAAATTTCCGTGGGGGACGCATCAACCGCCCCCCCCCCCCGCCGCCCATGAACCTATATCCCGAAATATCACTGAGTCCCTAATTTTTTTTTTTAAGGCCAAGTTAAATTGATTCCTATAGTTTTGTAATAGTCTAGATTTTTCGAAAAGGAGGAGCTAGGGGTTCTATGTTATTATATATTATATATTTATATATTTGAATAAAATTGATATCAGGTCAATTTCAACACATGTTTTAAACGTGCCCTTCTCAAAACAAGGGGAAAATGCATCATAATATTAATTCATGATTTTTGTTACCTCATTGCCTAGATGTCCTCATGCTTTATCAATATTGCAGTTCAGAACAACCCCCCCCCCCAAAAAAAAAAAAAAATAAATAAATAAATAAATAAATAAATAAATAAATACAAAATAAACAAATGAATAAAAAAATTAAATGAGGCGGCCCGAACGAGAAACTAGTAATTAATGTTATCTGGCCTAAGTCATCGAGACAAAAAACGTAACAGGGTCGGGTTCAACCCAGCACATGTGCCCCCGAAATAATTTGGGTCGATTTCACCCCATCTAACCAAACTTTTTCATACGCAACACTGGCGCACTGAATGGAGCACCCCCCCCCCCCCCCTCCTCCGATGAATTTATAACTTTGCCAATAATTTTCTTTTTTTTTAAGGGATATCATTAAGTAGTAAACCCATTGAATCCCTGAAAACAAACCAACAATTTTCTTAATTAATAGTGTTGTCATTGTTATAGCATTTATCAAAAACAGGGGAGGAGATCCCGTTGAGGCGGGGTGACATTTCATATTGGAAACTTTTCGGCTACTGGTTCCTCGAATGAACGCCTGCCTCCGGTCGGATAAGAAATCGCCGCCCTGTACATGACTGTATTCTGTACCTCATGGTTGTTGTTTTAAGCATCCAGAAATATGCAGCCAACTGTTTCAGATGATTTACTATACCGGTACTCTTCTTTCTCCTATATGCTTATATTTCGCAATCAAATGAAAACCCCCGGAAATCCTATAGGAGTGAAATATGAAACTTAATATAATCAGACATCCTTCTATGAGTTTATCAATCATCACATTATGAGCATAATCCATACACCGCCACTGCAGGAACACACTTCATTCAGTCCGAATCACTGAAGACGGAACGGGAGAGGGCTAGAGTATAGTACCCGTCCCCCTTTTTAAGCACGAGTTATTGAAGCCCACCCTCTTCTCACCTACTTCTAAATTTGACCTTGAACTTGAACTTGAATTCATTTTCCACTTTCAAGGGAACATCATAAAAAAAACTGAACATTTACATATATATATAAAATTATTGAACAAACATAATGTACATACAAATTTCATAGTTGAAAGAATAAGACTTTCTACACAGTAATAGGAAGACTTTACCTCACATCCACTTGAAAAATGGACGGATTGTCATGAAGTTATATGGTAAAACTTAAAATTGACAATCCATACAATAATAATAATACATATAAATAATTATTCGTTGTGGAGTATACTAAAAAAAAATCGAATAGAAATGTAACACCTTAAACAAACCCCCCAAAAAATTAACAACAGCAGCAATAAATAATAGTGTAATTTAAACTTCATGCATTAAAATTGTGTTAAACCTGCGTTTGAAGGTATTTAGAGTTTTGGTGTTCATGTTATGTAGGCTATATCTAAAAAGGGTTATCAAAATTACTATACGGCAACAAATTATTACAATATGAGTACCGTACATAAAAATTCCCAGTTGATGCTTGTGAAGTTGATAAATAGGTAGGATATTCAATTTTAGAAAGAGTGGTATTATAAAAACAGAATGGCTTGTTTTGTTTGTTTTTTTCTTTTTTCTTTTCTTCTCCTCCTCCTCCATCCTAGGCTCCTCCTTTTTTCTTTTCTCTCTCCCTGCTCTCTTAGGTACATGTACATGTAGGCCTAATCTCGTTTTTTGCCTTTACATACGGTATTATGCAAGTTAATGTTCCATACATACTTTGTTTGAATATTGGAGTGTATACACTGCCACACCTGTCTCAGAATTAGGGGAAGTATACTGGTTGTCTATTTTACATATGTATATTTATGTACCCTTTTTCTTTCTTTCTTTTTTCTTTTTCCTTCTTTTCTCTCTCTCTCTTTCTCTTTCCTTTCTTTTCCAGCTTTTCTCTGTTTTTCTGTATTTTCCTTCCTTTTGCTCCTGCTTTCCCTATCTTTCGTATGTACTCCTTTCTTCTCTCTCTTCTCTCTCCTTCCTGTTTTTCATTTCTTTTTGTTCTTCTCGTTTCTTTGTTCTGCATGGTTTTCTGCAAGACGTGGACCTCTTGCTTGTACTCTATATATTTCTTTTGTATACTGTTTATGTAGTATTATCATGGAATAATAATGTATTATATTGTCATGCCTTTTTATTCTCAATGTGTTAATATATTTTTTATACATGTGCATTAATATCTTTTTCTGTATTCATTCTTATCCATCATGTGCAATATTCTGATATGTATTTTTTATGATTGGAATTTTGGAAATCAGACTGTAACCCAATTTTTATGCTTGTTGCATGACAATAAATGAATCATTGAATCATCATTGAATCATTGTTACAAATAATTCGTACCTTTTTGGAGACGTACTAGTCGATCCAAGAGATGTTGATTGCACAAACCCAAAATAACGTTGTTATAAGATAGATATAGTAAGATTAAATAATTATACAATGTAAGAAGAATTGGAGGAGGTAAAAATTTCCTTTAACTTGCTCATAACTCCTAGAGCTTTTAGTTCCGCAAAATATGGCTTTTCCGTTTCAGATCACTTTCTATTCCTGAATACGCCTAAAAATTGCTGGTACCTACGCGATTTATTACTTTGCCATCAATGCATAATTTTATAGTAGTGGTATCAATCGTTCTTGAATTTAAGATTATACAATTATTTTTTTCATAGTTTAACTGAAGTTTGATTGCATGTATATATATATTCCACTAACTTTGGCAAGTTCAGCCATGATCATAGTTTGTGTCAGACAACATCTGTATGCTTATAAAAGATATTTGTGTCATCTACAAATAAAAGAAAATTCAAAATATCTGAATATTTATATAAGTCATTCACGTATATCAAAAATAACAACGGACCGAGAATTGATCCCTGTGGGACACCACACTTTATTGTCTGTTGGTTAGAAAATTGTGAATTAAAGACAGCAAATTGCTTTAATACGTTCTGATAAGTAACTGCGGAATAAATCAAACTTGGTGCCGCGAATTCCACAATGAGGTATAACTGAGCAAAAAGAATTTTATGTTTGATATAATAAAAAACTTTACTAAAATCTACAAATATGCCAACGACAAGTTCTTTGTTTTCTATGGAATGAGAAATGTTCATCAAAAAAATGTATAAGTGCGTGAGATGTGGAAAGTCTAGCTCAAAAGCCAAACAGATTCTTAAAAAGTATATGCTTATCTATTGACTGCAATCTAGTATATATATATATATATATATATATATATATATACACGTCTCAAAAATCTTTGAGAAAAGTGGAAACAAGGAAATAGGCCTATAAGTTAGAAAAAAAACATTTTTTTTTTATCTTTCTTATAAATATGAATAACTTATGCAATCTTTAATTCTTTTGGAACTATATACACCAGTATTTATACACATATTGAAAATATCACATAATGGTTTGCATATAATATGAATAATTTTATCGCATCGTAACCAGGAGCTTTATTGTCTTTCAAGTTAGTGCTATATCACATATCACCAAAAAAAAAGAATTTTCGCCAGCCCTCCAAAAGTCGCTCAGTGGGGGGGGGGGGGGGGGGGTTATGGGATCCAGTTCCCCTCCATAATTCTCTGACAAGAAAAAAAAAAAAAAAGGTTTCCTGGTCGAAAAGGGGGGGGGGGGGCACAATCGCAAATAGGAGGGGCACAATGCATTGTTTTCCCTCAAAAGGGGGGGGGGGCACGGGCCGGGATTGCCCCCCCCCTAAATCCACCACTGCTTGCAGCTAAAACGCTGATAATTTTTCATTTTACAAAGTTTGTACAAAATTAATCCAAAAAAAAACATCAAGAAACAAAAGTAACAAAGCATTATATCATCGTAGTATACTGAAACACATTTGAAAGATGAAATTTAAAAAAAAAACACGAAGTTTCTTGTAGCATGAGGATGAGTAAAATCGTAGTAAAGAATCATGGTTTCAGTGAGTGAGTTATAATCGTTTGTATAACAATATGTCATTGTCCTTAAAACAAACCAAGGGAATTATCATAAAATTCACTGTAAAATTTGAGTGTATTAAAGGATATATTTAAGTAGAATATTGCAATCCAAAAAGGAATTATAAGTTCTTTCATATTAAAAAATAAATAAAAGCATGACCTGCACATTAAGAGTGAAGGAAATTTCACTCCAAATTGAGTGGTAAATCACTCCCTTTTGAGTGAGCATGCCGATATTCCTTCATCAGCCGTCTCACTCACTGACAGAGCGAGCCTGTGTTCCGCTGAATATCGTGTGCAAACTGAAGTATTTTCACTCGTGAGCAACGAGTGGCGCAAGGCAACCAAAATGACAAGCCGCTTAAAATTTCATTGTCAGTGTCATTTCTCTGTTGTGAACAAAACTACAGGCACCACTCTTGAAAAAAAGGATGGTTAATACTCTAACGAACCGAGCATGAATATTTATAACTGACATCGGTTACAACGTGCAAATCAACAGAGATTACAACGTATCGGACTGGTTGGGCTTCAGGCAGGAAAATTAGCATGATTCGCATATTTATAGGATATAGGGGTTTTGTAATGACGCATTTTGATAGATTATTTCTTGATAAAGTTGTCTTGCCGAGAATCGGTGGTTACTTCAATGATTTGTTATATGGATAGATATAGTGTAGTACATCCCTAATTGATAGGACTGTGCGCTTCAGATTAGCCATCTCACAGTATCCGCCCCCATCATGACCCGATGGATCTCACCGAGGTTTCATCTGGCATTTACTCATGCAGCCTATGCATGGTCTATTCATGCTGATCGATTGCCATCGACGGATGAGTGATTGCTGGTAGGCCTGGTCAGTGCAGTAACTGGCGGTTGGTGATGGTAGTGTGCCGGTAACTCCAGCCATCAGCAGCGGTTATCCATTTTGACCAGACGGTCGGGGAGCTCGGCCAGGCAAGGGGACATCCTGACAAGATAGCCGTGTCAGCCGGCGTGGCTAACCGTGCCCGTCACAATACTCTTGAGGCGTAGTTTGATGATTTCACTGAGAAAGGAGTGAATTATCTCCACTCTGTCCACATGAGTGATAAAATTTTCACTCTTTAAAGATTGGCGTTTCACTCTTTCCTGGTTGAAATAATGACCACTCTTTTTTTCACTCGAAAAAGTGTTGCCCCTCATTTAACTCCTTGTTAAAGTGGAATTTCACTCTCTTTTGAGTGCTTTTTCACTCTTTTACATTAAGAGAGTAATATTCTGAAGCACACTATGAACGCGTGGTGAAATGTTTATCACATCAAACGGAACAAGACAGTGGCAGATAAGGGGTGCAGGGACAGGAGACAGGCGCCACTAGCTGGATTCACGATTTTCAATTAATTCATTCCCAAGAGCAATATGTATCTTGGTGATCTTAGTTCAGATTCCAATTTTCTTCAGAACTTAAGTGCAATATCATTACATGATTTTTTTTTTAAATTGAAGTGCAATATCCTGCTATACAGGGCGTCCCAGAAAAAGCGAAACCCTGAAACAAAGGGTTATTGTGACCACATTAATATGTGCATGCTCAAAAATGTAGGCGCGATGGCTCAGTGGTAGAGCAGTGGTCTCGTAACTGGAAGACCCGGGTTCGAAACCAAGTGGATGCGCTAGTGCCCTTTGACAAGGCATTAATCCTCATTCCCAAGTCCCTTGGAGAGGACTTAAAGCCGTCTCGTCGGTCCCCTGGTTGCTTACTTGATTGATTGATTGATTGTTTAATTTTTTTTCTGCGTTCAACAGCACGATACAAAATATAATATTACAGAAAAAAAAATATAAACACATCGTCAGACATTAACAATTTACTTCTTAAATACAAAGAAAATATGTATTCAATATGGGAAATAAACATTTTACAATTAACAGGATTTGTGAACGCAGGAGACCGTCATCATTAGTGAGTTGCTTGATGTCGATGGCGGCCTCAAATTAAAAAGCGACATAAAACTATAAAAAAAAAAAAATAAAAAAAAAAAAAATGGAGAAAAGAGGTCATGAGTGTGCAGTGCAAGTGCAAGTGCATTAGCGGTTGGTCAAGATGTATTCATGAGTTGTTGTATGGATCAATAATCAATAAAATACTATAATTTTTTACATAGATGGTCAATGTGGTGGATTTGAATATAAATTAGATTGCGCTTCATAGTCCCTTTAAAAGAGTAAATTTTAACATTTTAACTGTTGTGGGTAGATTATTCCACAAGTCAGGGCCATGGTGTCTTATTGATTTATGCATTATTAATAATTTTGGGTTTGTTAGATGAAAATTTTCTGAAATACGGGTAGGGTATGTGTATTGTACTGTTTAGGTTAAATAAATTTTGAAATGTGGAAGGAAGTTGGTTATTTTTGTATTTAAACATAAAAACCTGCAACTTGAAAAATATTTAAATCAATGACCTTCAATGTTTTAAGCTGAAAAAAATAGTGGATCAGAATATGCTTCTAAATGATACCTTGATGGCATCATTTCGTACGTGCTTTACCGAGCAGCAGCATTTTGAAGATGACATGTAAACACTCAGTTGTGCCGGATTTGGATAAAATCGTGAAGACGTTAGTATCATAATTATGCGAAAATGACTGAACAGAAATACCAGCTTTAAGAGATATGGTAGGCCCCTACGCGAAATTCCCTTGTGTGGGGTGTCATGCATTCAGTCAGAAATTCATACAACACGAGTCATTACTAATTTCCATTGGTGGCAGAGGCATACGCACCCAAAATTTCCAAAATCAATAAATATCCCTCAAAAGATGAAAAAGTGCCCATCGTGTGATGGAAAGATGCCTCTTGTGAGATAGGAAATCGCATATTCTTGATAATTTTCCTGCCTTACATGAGCCCTTTCTGTCATGTAATTCCATCTGGCAATGGAAAGTGCCACTTACTATACACTTTTATGAAAAATATCACCTTTCTGTCAGCTTTGTTCTAAAAGAAACTTCAGTTCAGAAAATTCAAAAAAATTGCTTCGATTGCATGTACCATTTCAATACAAAACATGCCCTTTCTTTACCCCAAACAACGACAAAACATTGACCATGCTTTATTTCATGATGAGGGTGTTATCCTTACCCTAATTATTGAAAGAAACAGATGAAAACGGTCTTCTAATAGGGTTTTAAAAGCCATGTTACATTTGGGTCATGTTCGCATGTGATTCTAACGTTTTCACGGTTTTACCCACTTCCGGCACAACTGAGTTTTTACATGTCATTTTGAAAATGCTGCTGCTCTGTACAGCATGTACGGATGCAAGCCATCAAGATATTAAAGGCATAATACTTCTAGATTATGGAAAATAAATAATTATTGTCATATAGAGCACATAGTGTGGTCAAGTGATTCGTTTTTTCTGGGACGCACTACATAAGTTGATCAATTCATTATCATCCAGATGGCATTAATCACCTCCTTCTCTACCTTTTCCCTTATTTTCATCCACCGCCTGATTCTCCTCATCTTCAACCACTGCCTTCTTATCTTCTTCCTCATTCACCAACTTCTTCTCTTCTCCCTCATCCTTTACCTTATTCTCTTCTCCCTCATCCTTCACCTTCATCTCTTCTCCCTCATCCTTCACTTTCTTCTCCTGTCCCTCATCCTTCACCTTCTTCTCCTGTCCCTCATCCTTCACTTTCTTCTCCTGTCCCTCATTCTTCACCTTCTTCTCCTGTCCCTCATCTTTCACCTTCTTCTCCTGTCCCTCATCCTTCACCTTCTTCTCCTGTCCCTCATCCTTCACCTTCTTCTCCTGTCCCTTATCCTTCACCTTCTTCTCCTGTCCCTCATCCTTCACCTTCTTCTCCTGTACCTCATCCTTCACCTTCATCTCTTCTCCCTCATCCTTCACTTTCTTCTCCTGTCCCTCATTCTTCACCTTCTTCTCCTGTCCCTCATCTTTCACCTTCTTCTCCTGTCCCTCATCCTTCACCTTCTTCTCCTGTCCCTCATCCTTCACCTTCTTCTCCTGTCCCTCATCTTTCACCTTCTTCTCCTGTCCCTCATCCTTCACCTTCTTCTCCTGTACCTTATCCTTTACCTTCTTCTCCTGTCCCTCATCCTTCACCTTCTTCTCCTGTCCCACATCCATCACCTCTTCTCCTGTCCCTCATCCGTCACCTTCTCCTGTCCCACATCGGTCACCTGATTCTCCTCACTCTTTATCCATTACCTTCTTCTTCTTCCTCATTCATCACCCTTTTCTCTTCTCCCTCATTCACCTTCTGTTCTCCCTCATCCAGTCATCTGCACATTCTTCTCATCTCTCTCTCATTATATAGTCAGTTCCTCATCCATCACCTTCTTCTTAGCTCCCTTGGTTCCATCACATTCTCCTCTCCTTCATCTTGCACCTTCTTCTTCTCTCCTTAATCTGTAACCTTCTTCTCCTCGGCCTCTCCCTCATCCGTCACCTTCTCCTATCCCTCATCTGTCATCTTCTTCTATCCCTCATCTGTCATCTTCTTCTCCTCTCCCTCATCCGTCATTCCTTTTCTCTCCCTCAACCGTCTTTTGCTCTCCCTTAATCGTCAGCGTCTTCTCCTCTATACGTCAACCACCATCTTCTTCTCCTCTCCCACATCCATCACATACTTCTCTCCTGCATCCGTCACCTTTTTTTCTCCTCTCCCTCATTGTCACCTTCTCCTCCGCCTCTCCCTCATCCGTTACCTTCTTCTTCTCTCCCTCATCCGTCACCTTCTTCTTCTCGATCTCCCTCATCCGTCACCTTAATTCTTCTCCGTGGTTCTCCTCTCCCTCATCCGTCTTCTTCTCCTCTCCGTCATCCGCCATTTTTTCTTCTCCTCTCCACCTTCTTCAGTCAGTTTCTTCTCTCGCTCTCCCCTTCCCTCTCTCTCGTTCATCCGTCACCCTCTATAAAATCGGACCATAAAGAAAGTTACCGTATCCCTCAGCTCGGAGTTAATCATGAGTGAAAGAATCAGGTATGTATTGTATGCATGCATTATTTATGACGTATAATTTTATGTTTCATGTTCTTTCATGTTTTTATATACGATCATACCATGTAAAAATCACATGCTAAATCTCCTTGATAATTTGATGGACGAATAAAACTCAATTGAATTGAATTGAACTGAGGTAGAAGAAAGGGGGAAAATATCTTATTGGAATGGCACTTTTCTTCATCACGGTAATTCGCGAGAGCGGTCAATTATAATCGGATAAAAAATTAAATAAATGCATGGTTATATGCTGTAACCCCAAGTGTTTGCAATAGGGAGTTAAAATTCTTTCCTATGAATTTTTTTTTTAATCTTATGATTTTATATAGGGCCTACATTTTTTTTAACTCGCATACGTTTAACTAGTATTGTTACTGTACTGGTTTAGCCAGGTGTATAGAGAGGGCAGCACACCACAAAAGGCCAAATTCCAGAGCGAGTAAAATAAGTGTGGAGCTGTAATTCAGCTGCTGTCCTGAGCTGAGCTGAGCGTTCATAGCAACGAGGACATTTCCCTGATTTATGGTAGATTGTAACATTCAATGCAAAATGTAAGTATACATTTACTATTTCGATCAGTTTTAATAAATATTTCGTAATTTGCTTTTTCAGAACGATATAAATGTGTAGAATATTAACCAACTGTGGGATGTGGTCCCACGTATTGTTTGTGTAGTTGTACTTTGGGCTCTTCATACACCCTGGCATACTGCCACTACTACACTCTCACTTACATGGTGGTTGATCCAGTGTCCGAACACTTTTCAGAAAATCAACGATAGCAAATAAAATATGAAACGAATATCTGTCAAACTATACATAATGAATGCTCAAAGTCCTACAAAAAAAGAAGTTGATGGAATTTTAAAAAGACAACGTTGATTTAGGTCTAGGTCTAATACGATATTCCCTTCCTAGTGAACAGGTGAACCCCTTCCCAATCCAATGACGCGGCATTTTGGTCCCTTGAAAAAGGTACTGTATTTCCGAACGTGTGAAACCTATGGGAAAAAGACACAACCTTTGTTTCAATAGTGTGGTTTTCATACGCGTAATCCCACGCGTATGAAAACCCATTTTAGGCGCTTAACCAGTAGGGGAGCAGAGACAAAATCGCAGGTTCCTGCGTATTCCCCGGGGGGGTCCGTCCTCATTGCAAGGGGGGTATCAGGCGCGACCAAAAAAATCACGTAAAAAGGGTTGTTTATGAAGATCGGGCACGTTACGTACGTAATGCACTTGTCAATGTAATGTCCCACCCTACTACCCCCGGACATGGGTGCGTCATGGTCATTTTTTGGACGACCATACATGGTTTTTGATGCACCCCTCAGACACTTTTTTGACTGACAAAACATTGAAAATGACCCACAGCTCAGTCACAATAATGATGGACATCCTTGGTAAATTGACTCACACTAGAGTCAAAATTTTGATGGACAAAAGGTGGAAATATGAGGCACATCCGTAAAATTACGGAAACGACTTGAGAATGAAAAAAAAAAAAAAAACCTGACAGCGCTCAAAATACACGGGGGCAACGGGCGATTCGCCTCCATAGCGACGCATACAAAATCGAATCCGTGGAAAAAATCACCAGGGCGATTTTTTTATGAGCAAATAAAAAAATTTCCCCCGTCAAAATTTCCTGTAGGTTATTAAACACCAGAAGCCACAACTTCAGTTTTGAAACTTTTAAATTATGAAATCACTTATTCTCCGTAAGTAAATGATTTTGATAAATGAGATTGAGAATATCAATCAATACCAATCAAACTTGCGGCTGCGGCCAGGTCCGGCTCGGCCCGAGGTACGATCAATGAAATAACACTGCACTACGTCTACGTATTCAGGGCTCGACACTAGCGGAGGTCCGGAGGTCAAAGTCCCCCAAAATGATGTGTTGGACCACCAAATATTAAAAAAAACAAGGAAATGGAGGTCCCATAGTGACCACCAAAATTTTCAAATCGCCGATCCCCTCCCAAATCGAGGAAAGAGCTCAACGCGATGTTCAAATGCGTCAGACATTTTCACAAAACATTCGTGTGTTGAAGATAAACAGCGAGTGCAAGTGATGTGCATGTACTGTGTAACATGATAGTTTAAATTGCTACTTTGAAGTCTTGCATTTAATTTGAACATAAACTCTGCTATGTAAAAGTTGGTTAGACATTTCAAAAAATTGGCTTAAATTTCACTTTAATTATAGCTCAAAGCTGAAACCTCATGCCACAATTCGATCTCTAGTAAAAGACATTTGTATTATTTTATCTAATTTGATTTTTTGTTACATTCTTATTTCAAAAAGTTGGTTTTGGTGTCAAAATATTGAATTTCTCTGAATATCCTTCCTTCTCAAACACTTTTAAGTCACGTGACTCACATTCGCGATCGCGATAGCAGATTTTACGATCGCGATCGTGATAGCACATTTTTGCGATCGCGATCACGAACATTAGTCATGTGACCATACATACGTGTACTTGAGAATAGAGAATAATTGAAGAAATTCAATAATTTGACACCAAACCTGAATTATTGCAACAGGAATTCAATAAAAAACCATATTAAATGAAAGAATATAAATGTCTTCTACTGGAGAATGAATTAAGGCATAACATTTTACCTCTGAGCTAGAATAAAAGTGAAATTCAAGTCAATTTTTGAAGTGTCTAACCAACTTTTATGTAGCAGAATTTATGTACATTAAGTGATAGCATTTTAGAAGAGCAGATTAAGATGAAAATTTATGCTTCAATCATCATCACCTCCCTGATCATATAGCGATCTGAGGTCCGGTTTCTCAGGCTTCACATTTTTTTGGCGGCGCAAATTAGTGCAGTGGTTAATCAGCTGGGAATATTTTCGCGAGCTGTGAAATTTACATCCCAACATCAACTCGCAAAATACGCGAAAATTACGGCTTTTACATACAGTACGTGAAAGTGAAAGGTCAAGCACATGTCATGAAATTGAAAACAATACCGCAAACAAATAATTCTAAACGTTTGAAAAAAAATCTTATTCATTTTATTATTTAATGTGGACCTCCAAAATTGAGTGTGGTCCACCAAAAATGAAAATAAGTCAAATTTGGAGGACCAACTGGACCACCAAAATTTTCAGTTAGTGTCGAGCCCTGACGTATTGTTATATACTGTACCGGTACGATACATGTAACTTGTACTTGCTTGCTGCAAAGATATGACGCCTGTCAAATAGAAGTTTGTATCTTAAAATGAAAGAAAACATCACAAAACACACAGTAACGATACAGATTAAGGCAAAGTGATACCTTGCTTGAGAAAATATTTCTAAATAAATCCAAGAACTATCAGAGAAGTTCCATGTTAGAAGAGCTGTGGCCCAAAGTTTTTCAACAACTCCAAAACATTTGAAGTTTCCCCCATTTCATACCCATGCATAGGGAGGTTCGCTCCCCTGCTCTAGCCGCCCAGCAAGTCTGCACGTTCTGCTAAAATAAGAAGATCTCTCTCCACATGGCTTGTGCATAATTTGCATACTACTAGCTCAAGCAATGCGCATTGGCTGAGTAATCAATTTGCATACGGTACTAGCTCAACCAATGCGTATTTGGTTGAGCTTAGTATGCAAATTATGCACAAGCCACGTGGAGAGAGAGAGCTCTTCTTATTTTAGCAGAATGTGCAGACTTGCTGGGCGGCTAGAGCAGGGGAGCGAACCTCCCTATGCATGGGTATGAAATGGGGGAAACTTCAAACGTTTTGGAGTTGTTGAAAAACCTTGGGCCACAGCTCTTCTAACATGGAACTTCTGTGATAGTTCTTGGATTTATTTAGGAATATTTTCTCAAGCAAGGTATCACTTTGTCTTAATCTGTATCGTTACTGTGTGTTTTGTGATGTTTTCTTTCATTTTAAGATACGAACTTCTATTTGACAGGCGTCACATCTTTGCAGCAAGCAAGTACAAGTTACATGTACCGTACCGGTACTAATATCAACAATACATGCAGTGTTATTTCAATGATTGTCGTGTACCTCGGGCCGAGCCGGACCTGGCCGCGGCCGCAAGTTTGATTGGTATTGTCTTTGATTGATATTCTCAATCTCATTTATCAAAATCATTTACTTACGGAGAATAAGTGATTTCATAATTTAAAAGTTGCAAAACCGAAGTTGTGGTTTCTGGTGTTAACCTACAGGAAATTTTGACGGGGGCGATTTTTTTAGTTGCTCATGAAAAAATTGCCCTCGTGATTTATTTCACGGATGCGATTTTGTACGCTACAGAGGCGAATCGCCTGTCGCCCCCGTGTATTTTGAGCGCTGGTCCGGGGCATCGCGTTGGGCTGTATCGAAGGTAAATATTCTTGTGTGTTTGCGAATAGCACCCAACTCCCCAAATTCACCTAAATTTATTAAACCCCCACCACGTATAGAAATACACAGGGTGTGTTTAGAGGACTGGCTTGTCAATATTAGGTCCATGATCGGGTTGCTGCGCTTGTGATATACATACCCACGGCACGGCGCGAAATTTCATGCATTTCACGCGCGCGGCGTGCATGCGAAACTTCACTGTTTTTTCCATAGCCAAATGACGTACCATGACTGACACCAAGTCATTTTTTTGACTGACAAGGATAGGATTATGACGCACACCTCGGTCACAAATTTGACCGACAAACCTTGTTAAAATGACGCACACCTGGGTCACAAATTTGACTGACCAAACCAGGAAATGACGCACCCAAGTCCGGGGGTAGCAGGGTGGGACTTTACATTGACAAGTGCATAACGTGAATAGGGTCTCAAAATCACCAAAAATCAAGAAAAAGGGTATCTTTTTCAAAGTGATGATTTACGCATTTAGGGTCATAAAAAATCAGCTTACGTACTTAGGGTCATTCAACACTAAAACAAGTTAAAATCACCATTTTTAGCTGAGCTGACGTCATAGCCTGTTTTGCATAAATCAACATAAACTGGATCATTATTCGCGGGCTAACTCGGCACTAGGGCGAACTCGGCCTTGGGGGGAAATCGCGCACAGAGTTGAATTGATCGCAAAGTACTTGTGTTGAGACGGTGTTAGTGTGGACTTAACTCTTGAAACACAGTCGCCTCGCAGTGCCGAGTTAGCCCGATACCCAGGCCATACAACAACAACAACAACAACAACAACAACAACAACAACAACAACAACAACAACAACAACAACAACAACAACAACAACAACAACAACAAACAACAACAAACAACAACAAACAACAACAAACAACAACAAACAACAACAAACAACAACAAACAACAACAAACAACAACAAACAACAACAAACAACAACAACAAACAAACAAACAAACATCGGGCCCTTAAGAACTGTCTTTTTTGAGTAATTATTAAATGGATGTTGATTGATGTGAAGTCCCGGTGTGAAGGGAAGTTTCATGAATGTTCCGTAATCATGATTAGAATTTCCGGGTTAGAATTTACAAATTATTTAGACTGCCTGATCAAGGGCCTCATGCAAGGAAAGTAAAATGTTTTTACTTGCTTAGGGTATAAAAAATTGTTATTTGCTTAGGGGTAGGAAAAACTGGTTATTACTTGCTTAGGGTTTACAAAATGATTACTTACTTAGGGTAGCAAATTACACGTAATGATATGCATAATCGATCAAAAATTACGTCATCGTAATGCAAGCGCAGTCATGTGACCACGAGCACTTGACACCCAAAACCTGCGAATTCGCAGGTAGAGCTCATGGGGGGAAGTCTGAGCGCTGGCGGCAATAACATTCCCCCCATGAGCTCTACCTGCGAATTCGCAGGTTTTTAGAGCACAAAACCTCTAAAATCGCCTGCATATATGCAGGTACCTGCAAATACGCAGGAACCTGCGATTTTTTTCTCTGCTCCCCTACTGTTAACTGTACACGTTCGTTCGGTAATACAATCTGTTCGGAATTACAATCCTTGACTGTACATGTACAAGCTTATCTGAAGATAACCTTGTACTCACACATAGTAGCATTACTATAGACTACTTCGTGTGTATACTCTTGGACGGTCATACACCTCAACACTTTCACACACCACTGCACAAAAAAGTCACGAACATTCACTCAAATTAAAAATCAGCATTTTAATTTACAAATGCCGACACAAACCATGTGACACAAACAATGTTTGAATTTATTGACATGGATAGATCTATGTTTGAAACATAGATCTATCCATGAAACACAATAAATTCAACTCACCGATGTTGGAAAAGATAATTCCAAAAATAAAATCCATAATTTCCTGTCAGTTTTGGTGAAACGCATAGGCCCTTGCCTATGTGGGACTGTGTCCAACATTCACTGTTGCAGCAGTCAAAGACAGACAACAAAATTGCTCTAAGCAATATTAAATTTTCTTAAATGTGCTAGATTATCTGATTCAGGGACTCTTCAACTCTTACTGTGCCAGAAATTTGGGGATTCAGAGTTGAAAGTGAAATTTTAAATAATTATTTTCCTCTCATGTATGAATGATCTAGACTGGAAAAAGGCCTGCTGATACACACAAAAGCTATGGAAGCCTATTCACCCATAAAAGCTAGTCTGGAGTACAAGGTTATCTTCAGATAAGCTTGTACATGTATAAGTGGATCCACTTATACTTTTTTTTCCCCCCATACATGTAGTACATGCGATAGAAAATGAGAATTAATTTTTTGCATTAGTTGCTTAGTGGTCAATATGACCTCTATTACTTGGTGTGCGAAAACCTGTCATAAAACCTCATATTTTCAGATTTTTAGCACATTTTTGCTGACCCTGTTTCTTATAATCTCCAGGAGTAAGCACCCGTAGGCTTTCAGATTTTGTGCTAATACGGCATTTTTGGCGCCGGAATTCAGGTTTTAAGGATGTTTTAATGAGTTTTCTCTGAGTCTTGTTGTAGTCAATCAATGTATGAGGTTATAATATAACCTTGTACTCCTAAACCAATATGGTTATGGTGAAAACACATAACTGCTGTA
Organism: Heliocidaris tuberculata; assembly: GCA_025618425.1. NCBI lineage: Eukaryota > Metazoa > Echinodermata > Echinoidea > Camarodonta > Echinometridae > Heliocidaris > Heliocidaris tuberculata. The sequence continues at coordinate 20,732,648 of CM046846.1, forward strand.
CTACTGCATACAACAATAAACAAATGCAGATTTCCTTTCTCACCACAGAGAGGGTGACACACAGAGAGATTGCTTGGTCTTGTAAAAAAAAATATAATGAAGGCTAAATGTGATGCTTAAAATTCCAAATTTCCTGAATTCATGGTTTAGCTGGTCACCAAAGAAGAGGGACTTTCCCAGACCACTTGCAGGTCAGTGAGATTCTAACTTTCACCTTTTCAATCTCGTATTTTTGATGTCCAATTGCGACAGATTATTGTGTAGCAGTGTAGAATGTGTATTCACCAACTGTTGGTCCTTTCTGACCTTCGAGTGGTTGTATTCAGTGACCATGTACGTGTGTGTAATGAGTTGATTTGTGTGTTTTGATTTTTTTGTGTTCTAATTTTTGACATGTTAATTTTTGTACGAATCATGTTGCTGTAGGAAACCGGGGCACTTTTATTTTTTGTATTTTTTATTTTTTAGGGGGAGGAGGGTCACACAATCCCACACCTCTTCTAGCGATGCCTCAGGTTTCAAGTGTATACCGGTACTCATAACCTCCCCTTTCCCCTAATGCTATTGTGTTTCCATCTTTTCTGTACAGTGCAGAAAATTGAATAAATCCCAGATGACTTTTACTTGGAAGCATCTCTAGAAATCAATTCTTCAAGATGATGGAGTTAAGCTTAAACCGAGTGGATTATCTCCAGGTTAGTACCACCATTTACCTTATTGTGAATATTAATTATCTGCCTTTTCTGACTGACTTTTTATTGCATTATCATTTTTATCGAAATGATTTGAAAATATGAATATCTCACTTCTAGCTGTTGTCAAATCTACATTGTAAATGTCTGTTTAATCCATTCTTTTAGATGTTCAGTGAGTACAGATGTTCACACATGACTACCACACTCTTAATCATAGTCTAAGGGCAGTGCTGTTCATTTCTTTGTGATTTTTGGCAATATTTTATCAATTTGTCATTTTGATGATACCAAAATTTATTTACTACCAATAAATTCATAAAAGGTTCTTTCCAAATGCAGCACTCAATTTCCTTTTGAAACATATTTGATTTGAACGTAGGTTGGAGTGACATCCCCTCGGACCATGAGACTTCTGCCAGAGAAAAAGGCTAAAGCCCCACAGAAGATTGCTGTAGCTGATCAGGCTGGTGTTATTCAATGTTTTAGTATCAAGAAAGGAGAACCTGCGGTATGTCACTTTATTCTTTGTCTTCAGCAAATCCTAAGTGATTATTTTCATTATTGATACTGTACCTGTTGACAATGTTTGTTTGTTTTAATATTTTTGTTGACTTTTTTACAAAGTCAATGTAGAGATGATTCTCAGAATTCCACAGGTCTGAGCTTTAAAAACCAGTGGGATGAACATTGTTATACAGCATCTTTCTTTAAAAAGGAAACCCATCTTTCTCCAGCAACTTTTCGTCAAATAAACATAACTTATAGTGTTGTAGTACATCATAAGAAAAGGAATTTTATTCCCTTTCATATGCTACCACATTCGTGATAATAAAACCTGGGATCATGGAAACAATTTTAAACCATTTTAAGCCAGCGATATAAGAACTGATTTGCACACGAGAGTGGGATCTATCCATCTACACTATAAAAAGCCATTCACTGAATCTTACTCTGCTTTCTCAAACACACACTTGCTTGGACAGACAAGGCAGTCATTTGGAAGGACAGGGGCTAATTTTGGACTCATATCTCATTCATGGTTGCATAAATGTTGAAAGACAATAAAGTAAACATTGTGAAATATCACTTTTCTTTGTTATGTGTCTCTATCACTTGTTTTTTCTTTCTTTGCATTGTACTTAGTGGAATTACATTTTGCATTACTTCAGTGCACAAACTATTTTTGACATCACTTACCTTTCAAATTCATTCATCCATGACAATATCATTACATATTTGCAGTCAAACCGCAGGTCCCCAAAAAGTGCTCTATTTTATTTCCAGTTTTGCTTGACTGGGTCAGTCTCTGAATACATAATGAGCAGGAATCCCTGGGAACATCTGATTTCCAAATGATTGAATGGACTGGTTAACATTTACTGATTTTCATGATTTATACATCAAATAAAAGAGGAGGAATTAGAGATTCATGACATACTCTATTTGTCTATGAAAAATGTGAAAAAATTGGTGAAAAATAATGTTATTTTATGAGCAAAAAATGGAAATGAAATGAAAAGTAAACGTGTAAAAAACTCACATAGTTTTATTATAAGCCAGGCTGAATTTGACATGAGTGTAAAGGGCAATATCTATACTTAACAAATATTGAAATAATATGTATGTACACCTAATGACAGGGTCAGGATCCAGCAAAATGTAACCAAAGTACACATTGTATCCTTCAAACAGTTGATTCCAGCTCTCTGATTGGTTACTTCACAAGCCCTTTCCCCAAAATAGATCAACATGTTTGTCACAGCCAGGACCATGTTTGCACAAGAGGTCAAGAGTTCACCCAACAGGTGGCATGTGGTTTCAAATATCGCGCCATAATCTTGCAGGGTGGCCTCGCCAGCCAATCACAGTGCTAGGATTCTATGGTCTTGACAATTTCAAGGATAAATTATGTACTTGGGTTGAATATTGCTGGATCCTGACCCTGTCATAAATGTATGGATGTTTTGAATATGATAATGTAAAAGATGAAACTTCAACGCTTCCATACATATGCATTTTAATAGTGGCTCATATACTTTTTATATGTCTTTTATTGACTTGAAATCTTACAAGGAAAAGTATTTTGTGTCACTATTTTATCACTTATTTTCAACTACTTATTCTTTGAATTATAACTGAAACAGGGTATGTCTGCATTGATAAACTATCCATCTATCTTTCCAGAAAATTTGATGAGCATAGCATTAATATTTCTTGATTTAATTAACTTTGAATATGACCATGCAAAACAGCCCACTGGCAACAAGGAGAGTGTGCAATTTCAGGCACTGGAAATAAAATCAGCCCTTTTTGCTCATTTGCATACGACCTGCGGTCTGACTGTTTGGTATCATATGAAAGAGGATGAACTGAACTTTGACATGAATAATAAGAATTAATTCGGACATAATCATTTTTCTAGTAATTGATGGAAAAAGTTGGCTTTCCCTTTTTTAAGAAACACACTTTATAGGCCATCTTATTGATTTGTCTTCAGCTTTATATGTCACATTTTAATTTTAATTTTTCTTTATGTTTAATTGGTTGATGAGCCTGTGGCTTTCTGCGTAGAGCTTTGTCTTGTTTCATGACTGACTTTTGAATATTTTTTTTAATTCTTCATCTTTTATAATGTGACTCTTTGACACAGAGCGCTTTCAAGACTTTACCGGGGCCCAAGATATCTCGTTTAGAGCTGGGTGGTTCCCTAGGTTCCCTAGCAGACAAGATCTTTGTAGCATGTGGTTCAGAGGTCAAAGGTTTCACAAAGAAGGGCAAGCAATTTCTTGGCTTTGACACAAACCTGACAGAAAGCATCAAAACAATGTAAGTATTGTTAGCATTTTCTGCCTTAAAGGGAAGGTTGAGTTCTAAGTGGGAAAGGTGCAAAATAATTGGTGAGCTTTCTCATTCCTTTTGTGTCAGTTTAGAAGAACATCATAGTAGAAATGTCCCCTGAAAAGGACTGCTCTTCAAATGCCCTCATATTCCAAATATGACGAGAAATAACTGAAGTGTTCCGGCTGAACATTCCTGTAACAGGTGTGTACAGTCCCATACACCCATTTCTGTGTGCAGTACATTTGCTTTTCAGCGAGATTGGGTCTATTTCTTATCATTTTGATGATTCCAAAACCTCACAGCATACAGCAATTCTTATATAGACATGATCAACCTCTCCCAGTTGCTTTGAGACAGTTCTTTCACATTGTAATCGCATGACCAGAATTCTGCTTTACCTTTGGTATTAATAGCTTCATGAATGCACACATATCCATCCCAGGGGATGCCCAAAGTACCAAAAAAAAATAATACTGTTACCCTGGCTTCAGCCAAGCTGTCCTATGGTGCTGAAAGCATTAATGGAATAACTTCCTACCAGGTATCCAGATTCCAAACCTGGGTTGAGAGTGGCACTTGTAGATTGTCATGATTCTAAACTTCGGAACTTCTCTACTGCATGAGCAAGTGAAATGAGAAGGGAGAGCATGTACATAGCCATATATGTGTAAATGGAATTGCATGATAATTTTCATGTAAATTTTAAAATCAAAACTGATAAGCACTTACAAACATGTATGTAAGAATAATCATATTCTCCATCTTCTTAAGTCCATCCTATGCTTATAAAATTTTTATATTGGAGCCATGTGGTGTATTAGCGAAGGTTCTTGACATGCATGTGAGAGATACTCACTTCAATCTTTACTTGAGGCTTACATCCTTGGACATGAGGCTGCCCTGGCCAGGGGAAATAAGACTTATTATTATTATTATTATATTATTACTTTTGCTTCTTTCATTGCATCCAGGTGGGTCTGTGGTAGCCATCTATTCCTTGGTGGTAACTACATCTTTAATCACTATCTGGACTGTAAGGATGAGAACTATTACCTCTGCAGTGACCGCATCAATGACATCCTGTGTTTACCTTTGACCCGGGTCAGAGAGGTCACTCCAGTCTTAGCCTGCCAGGACCGAGTGTTGCGGGTCATAGAAGGATCCAATCTGCTCTATGAGGTGGAAGTGGCCGGTCCCCCTCAGTCTCTGAGTCTCTTCTCAGATGAAGGAGGTAAGTTTTGTTGATAATATTGGATACTTCTGTAGCACTCATATCACAAAGCAAGATGTTCAATCAGCTCCTAAATGCTTACATTAAAAGTATATATCTTTAGAAGGAGCAAGTCCTACAAAATTAGCAACTGATCATTAAACTTAATTTTTTGTTAATTCAATATGAATATATTGTTATTGTTTAATTGTGTGTGTTTTAGGTGAGGATGGTGAAGATGTCTTGTATGGAACATCAGATGGTAAAGTTGGTCTGGTACAGCTAAACAGGTAAGTCACTATAGTAAACACAGACTTTCTATGCTATCAAAAATTATATGCCACAAACTACAAACTCAATCAACAAATTTTGCTCAAAGCTGGTCTCAAGTACTGAATTTTGCTTGATTTGTGAGTGCATTATTTTCAGTACACAATTAAAAGTAAAGTCTATTTCAGTTATTTCAGCATCTGGTGTCAATGCTTCCTGTTTAGCCATGCATTAATTGGTCCTTCATGTAGTTCCGAATTAATCATATATACCATAATCCTGCTAGAAGTCAGACAGTTTTTTTATTTTGGTAAATAATATTTCACTTGGTAATTTTTGCATGGGTATTTACCAACTATCGTGAAGCCGATATTCTACTGTTGATTTCTGTGGTCATTCGCGTCCAAATAGAGTTCGCTGTCCGGCGTAGTGAAAGGATCACCAAGGATCCTTCAAATACTAATCATTTCAATAAAAAACAATATGCAAGGGAAACTAAAAACTATGGTCTTTCTATAAAGGTGGTCGCTATTTAAGGTTTGAATGTATTCCAGGTGAATCTCTATCTTACCTTATCATAGAGATATGATATCTCTTTCAATCCTTTTCACGAAGAATGAAACTTTCTAGGGCCAAATCGACATAGGCCAGCATTAAGTATTGGAAATAATATTAATAATAAAGTTGGATAGGGGACAAAAAATGGATTAGTATTTGAGAAGCAATATAATATCCGGGAGATGAGCATACCTAACTTTATTTCTGTTCACCCGAATTTGCAATATTCTCCCTGTTTCAAAAGGAGGATTGTTACTTTGAGTGTTACTGCTCCTGACAAAAAATACATTTGTAGACTGATGCTTCCACTTCTTCATGTTAATCCTTGCAGTCCGGAACAATTTGCATGCTCCCACCTTCTGCAAAAGTCACATCCCACCCATCGCTCTCCAATTTGGTATTCTTTATTACATCCTCCACAAATGTTTTCATTGATAGCAAGTTCAGCAACCTCTGTATTCAAATTCTCCTTTCCCCTTGCGTGTTGGTTCATTCCTTCACTTTTTTTCTTGCGATTCTTCGACTTTTCCTCCTTTGTGGTGGTGGTGGTTGTTTCCACGGTTGTCTAGATGTTCCAAAGCATGTCCCTTCAGTTGCCGGTGTCTGTATTGCTGGTGGTGGGTTCCATGGTTGTCTAGATGTTCCAAAGTTGGTCCCTTCAGATGCCAGTGTCTGTATTGGTGGTGATGGTTGTTTCCATGGTTGTCTAGATGTTCCAAAGCTTGTCCCTTCAGATGCCGGTGTCTATATTGGTGGTGGTGGTGGTGGTTTCCATGGATGTCTAGTTGTTCCATTGCTTGTCCTTCCTGATGCTGGTGACTGTGGTGAGGTCGATGGTGGGGTTGATGATTGTGAAGACTCTTCCAAACTCATAGATTCTTCATTATCTTCATCATCTTCACGATCTTCAAGATCTTCATTTCCTGTTCTTGCAAAGTGGTAGATTCTTGAAGGCATCAGATGGTCTGGGTTGTAAGCCCTCGTGGAAGGGTACATGCCAGCTGCCTTGAAGCCATTTATGGCAACAGATGGCCTTGAAACCACATGCTCCCATGCTGACCAAAAGACGGATGCAAAGTTCCTCTTTATCACAAACTCTCCAGGATTCTGTAATTTCTTTCAGCTTCATACCATTGGGCTTTCAGAATCTTAAAGACTGAAACATCACAAGGTTGTAGGATATGAGTTGCGTGTGGAGGCAGGTGATACAGTATTATACCATTTTCAAGGGTAAACTCTGCTACCTCCAACGACTGGTGGGTGCTGTGCCCATCCACAAAGAGGAGTACTGGTTTAGGCACTCTATGTTGCTGAAGGTACGGATTAAACATATTGGCGACAAAGCCGAAGGACGATTTGCAATCGATCCAACCACTCTGTGTTCTCGCGAAGAAAGTACCCTTTGGGGCTCCTATCATATGCTGGTAATGCCTACACATTTGCCGGGTAGAATTATCACCGGAGGAAGAAATGTTCCTGCAGCGTTGACTGTAGCAAGGACTGTCACTTGGGATTTATCAGCAATTCTGACCTCGTGTACTATTTTTTAACCTTTCTCCACAAGGACCCTTGTACCAGTCTTGCCTCCCGTGGCAAAGCCACTCTTGTCACATTTAAAAATTTGCCTCCCATTTTCCAGCACACTGCATGCTCCTATCTTATCTAGATGTTCCTCCAGAACATCAAACCACTTCTCAGTCCTAGCCAGAGTAACAATGGCTAGTTCCTTCCCAATTGCCTGGGTAGATCGAAGGGAAATCTTTGGGTGGCGCTTTTGAAACCTAGCGAACTATGTGTCACCAGGCCCGTTGTTTGGAAACGGGTTGGGTCTACCATCTTTGTCAAGTATGTTCTTCACCGCCTGTATTTTATCAAATAGATTCAAAATAAATTCAATGAGAAAATGCAAATTAACTTACACTGGAAGAAGGCTGAAATCCGAGGTCTACGTGGAAAAAGTTGGAATTTGAAGGTGAATATTTTGTCGAAACATCGGAACTGCGCACAGTACAGCCTTACAGAACTACCTCTTCACTTGTGTGCGTATTGAGTGCGCATGTACCAGTGTGCGCGCGCTGGAAGCAGAAAAACAGGTCGGTGTCAAATTTAACACAGTGTCTGACTTCTAGCAGGATTACGGTATAGAAATGGAAAAGGTTTAACAGTACTGTATCTTAACTCTAAAACTTGAATCTAAAGACTGGTAGAAGGATGAAACTGATTTTTCTTGACCACTACATTCCAAGTCTTCAGACAAACCCTCAAACTCAATTCATTCTCTGTATCACAATACTCCTGTAGTATGTGTACATGTAATCGTCCCTACATGTATCTTTGATTCCATTAGAATATCACCCAGTCATAAATGGGAGATTCCAAATGAGAAGCGCAGTGGTGGAATCCTTTGCATGGATAATTATGACATCACAGCGGATGGGATCTCAGATTTATTAATCGGACGAGATGATGGTCTGGTTGAAGTCTATGGATATAATGATGCTGATGAACCAATCTTGAGATACAGTACGGTAAGTGTTTATAATAGTGATAACGATAGCAACATCTCTGTTGCACATATGTCCACTCCAGGGAATGCTCAAGATGCCTCCAAAGTACTCCTAATCCAGTGGCTTTAACCAAGCTGCCCTAGGGTCGAGTATTCAAGGAAGAATTTCCTAGACTGTTTGACATTGTATATAAAGACATTTGAAAGTATATTGTAAGCATTGTTGCAATTTTTTAGAGGTTGACTTCATGATAGAAAGCATATCTGTGTGTAGAAAGTGATTTGATGAGAGAGAATTGTTAAAAAAAGACCAATTATAGAAACGTTAGGTGATGTGGCATATACTCTGACGATACCTACTCCAGGATTTATTTTGTCAGACAGGGTTAGGGTTGCGATTGGGTTTTATGGTGAGTTTAGGATTAGAGTTAGGGTTAAGTATAACATTTGGTCAAGGGTTGAAGTTCATAATTCTACTAGTGTGGGAAATTAGCTGCCCAGAGCATATGTTGTACAGATGAAATTGGTATTCAAAACTGATATTGGTATGATTTAGTGAAAATATTGAAAGTGATGAAGCTATTTGTACTTCTGTTTCAGACCTTGTCTGAGAGTGTGAGTTCCATCCAAGGAGGTGTAGCCAACTCATCAGGGTTTGATGAAGTCATAGCCTGTACATATGCTGGTGAGTAACAGATAGGAACAATTGATAGAAGTTTACCATGTGAAATATTGTTACCATTCTAAGTGTCAGTCTAAAGTCTTGTCTAACTTCCCTAAGAATGCTTGTATCTTTTGGTAATGTGTTAATTCTCATTATCAAGTCTCTTGGAGCCATAGGTCCTCCTCTTGCTTACCTACAATATCTTTCTCAGCATTTATAATAAATTATCAGTCAATCAGTCAATCTTTTTTTATTTAAATTTGTGATATTAAATTGCATGTGTGAATAAGGTTGCAAACATTTTGAACTGGAGGAAAATTTAAGGACCTGCTTTCGAAAATGATTACCAGTATGATGCTGCTTCTGTTTCTAGGGTGGATTCAGGGCTTAACCACTGAACCAAGTCATAAGGAAGCAGGTCCAGGACAGAAGGTTCAAGTCTCAGATGAAACACAAGGCAAGATTTCACATCTCAAGTAAGTCTAAAATAACAAAAGTCAGCATTCTTTGAACAGCATTTGATAACACTCTGAGTAACAGACTTCATAAGATTCATATAATTTGATTGCATGATAAACAATATTTTTACCCTGCCAATGTACTCTACTTTTTTGTGAACACTTTCCACAAGATTGATGACCTGACAAATTCACAGTGACTTTAAAGGGAAATCCACCCTTAATGGCAAATTGCTCTGAAAGAATGAAAAAAATCAAGGAAGCAGATTGGTGAAAGTTTGAACAAAATCAGACAAGCAATAAGAATGTTATGAATATTTGAAAGTTATTATCACTATACATATGAGAATTTCAAATTGGCCGAATAGGTAATGTCTTTTATGATGTAGTTGCAGACAACTCCCCCATTCACTCCAATACTAAAAATGACTAAAATGTCATTTTTATTCAAAATGTATTAGTCAGTAGAATATTTTTTTTTTCATGAGGACCTATAACAATAGGCTATCTACAATATATTTTGAGTACTGCCCTGAGGGTAAAGGAGAAAACCTCAAGTTAATGATATTTTTGTGTGCGACAAACGGGAGAGTTGTCCGCAGGTATGTCACAATCGACTCACCAAATTGCCAAATTGATATTTGCATAGATGTAGTGATCTCATTTTTCAAACATCTATAACTTTCTTATTCCTTGTCCGCTTTCTTTCAAACTTTCACCATCCTGTTTTTCTTATTTATCTGCTTTCACACAAATCATCATATTACCAAGGTTGGATTGCCCTTTAATATCAAAACCTATCACTAGAGTCTAATCAATTCTAAAATTTGGTTCTCCAAATTCTGTGGAATTGTATGGTGAAAATACAGATATTGTTATTTGAAAAATTGAAATCAGCTCCTCCTGTTATGAATTTAATGCAGTGAATATAAATGTCCAATTTGTGTTATGGCCTATGTGTTGATTTTCCTGAAGAATGTACATATTGAAGAAAGAAATTTAGTCTTTGTTGTTGTTGTTGTAGTTGTGGGGTTTTTTTTATCATCGAGTTATGTATGATTAGGGAAACTTCATTTGACTCTCAGTCTAACTCCACATGGCCTTCATTCCCTATGCTTGTACTTGCCCAACAGGAGTGAATTAGAGTCACTTCAAAGTAAAGTGATGCAGGAGAGAGAGAAGTATCATTACCAAGCCATGAACACCAAGGCCATCTCTGCAGTTCCTCAGTTCAACATCAATGATCGTTTCTCCCTCAACCGAGATGATGCAAGCTATACACTCAGCATCGAGGTCCAGGTTGCTATTGACAACGTCCTCCTTCAGAGCGATGTTCCTATTGATCTTCTGGATACGGAGAAGAACACAGCTGTAGTCAGCTACAGTGCATGTGATACTGAGGTATATCTGATTGGTTATGTAACATTGAGAAATAGTTCATTTTTTTTAAATCAGTAAAAAATTACCTGTTTTTTGTAAAAACAGGGGGGTTACAAAAGGTAATTTTGTAGTGATAGTGAAAAAGAATCATTTCTCAACTTATACTGAGGTAATAGGTTTGACAGTTACTGTCATGTTATTACATAGATTTTAGATATTGAAGGAAATATCAATAATTGATAGATTTTGTGAAACATGCTCTAACTTGGTTGATATCAGGTAATATTACCAGCAACAAGACCTGGGTGAATAAACTATCTTGAATATATTATGGAAAAACTATTTGTTTGAATTGTCCAGGGTAGTTACTGTGAGTTCTAAAGCTTAAGAACTAAATTTCATTATCAAAGTTATCTAAAAGCTTACATTTGGGGCTACATGTATTTAATTGATAACCTTTTAACAGTTATGTACATGTAGTACTGTCAAACCAGAAAATTCCACAACATAAAACTTTTGCGATTAGTTAATGTCAGCCATTTTTGTGTTAACCCTTTCAGGACAGGAATTATTTAAGGGTTAAATTGATCACATTTCGTTCTTCAAATTGGCAACAATAATATTGGCATTTAGTGGTTCATAGTTCGAATAACTTGTAATGTCTTTGAAAAAATTATACATGGTTAGGAATTTGCCGTAAAGTTTTAAAAATTGCCAATTTTGATGAAAAAAAAAATGATTTTGAACCTCTCAATGTGTTGCCAATTTAAGGATCTCAAAGTTTATTCTCGTTTTAAAATTCCTGGCATCAAACGCAATATGGTCATGCAATAAAAATGGACATAGTGTGTGTAGAAAATTTTGCTCTTTCTACACATGCATCTGGTATATTTTTTAGAGCTCTGAATCAAAAGTTATTGAGCCAAACCACACAATGTGGTCAATTGTCTTGAAAGGGTTAAGAAAATTTGATTTAATTATTTGTGGAAGTTTAATGTATGCAAAAGCTTCTGGTTTCACAGTACACATTTGATTTCTCTGTCATCTTGTAATTTATCTTCTCCCTCCCCTTCCCTCTCTATCCCTCTCGATCCCTCTCTTTCCAACAGAATGGGAACTTTCTACTAGCAACATATCGTTGCCAGGCCAATACGACAAGGCTTGAGTTAAAGATCCGTAGCATCGAGGGTCAGTATGGCACCTTACAGGCCTACATTACACCAAGACTACAGCCTAAGACATGTCAACTCAGACAGTATCAGATCAAGCCTCTCTCACTTCATCAGCGTACACACATACTGGATGACTCTAGGTAAGATATACCTCTTGCAATTACAAGAATGGGGATTGTCATTACAGAGCTAGAAAGCCAGATAACATTCTGTAGTTGCACAAAATGATAATGTGCGTTTTCCCGAGCCAATTTGATAATTTGGTTATTCAAATTCATTTTTCTTGCATTCAAATTAACGCAAATGTCACCCATGGATGAATTCCGTCATTCAAATTAACAATCCGAGCATTCAAATTAAACAACAAGAAAACAAATCACTATGTGCATCATCTTGAAAATGCGAGCTATTTATTAGAGATCCACGCATTCAAGTTAACACTTTAAGTCAACTGTATTAACTTGAATGCACTGATCTAAAAAAAAAAAGCAAGAATTTGCAAACTGAATGCACGTATATGAATTTGGTTGCCTGGTTGTTGAATGTGAATGATCGGATTCTTCATTTGAATGACGGAGTTCCTCTGAGGGCGACATTTGTGTTAATTTGAATGCAAAAAATCTGAATTTGACTGACCAAATGCTTAAGTTGGCTGGGAAAGCCTATGAGGGCTCGCATGCCTCTGGGCAACAGTGAAGCATTTCACTTTTGCAAACCCTGGCCCATAGGTAACCATTTCTTTCCTCTTCTCCTTGCTTCTCATTTCTTTCTCTTTCCCTATTATTTCTAAGATAATTGTACCTATTATTTTGACTTTGTATATACTGTGAATTTCTGATTTTTATGGCCAAATAAATAATGATAATAAAAGGCTCGTTCACACATGACACGGTAAACCTCTTCTGACAAAATAAAAACTAATTTATGTGTAAATGAATGGCAAGTGGGGGTGAGGAAAAGGAATTTCTGTGTAACAAAGGCCCATAAGCATACTCACTTATCTGTGTGTTATAAGGTACAGAACTGAGGCACACTTTGTCACTTTGTTGTGCCACAGTGGCTTTTCTTTCTTTTCTTTTTTTGGGGGAAAGTTTCTGTCTGTCTGTCTGTGACAGGCCAATGAACCAGTGGAAATAAGGAGGTCGATTTAGTCTTGCTAAGATTAATCCCTGGGTGTCTTACTATGGCCACCAGGAGACTCTATTAACTTATTGACGTTATTATTATCTTTATGACAGACCGATGAATCAGCTGAAGCTGACAGGTCAGTTTAGTCTTGCTGAGATTCATTCCTGGGTGTCCTACTGTCTACCAGAGATCCCAGAGAGAACACCACCTGGAGATTCCATAAATTTTCATTTTCTCTCAACATTCCTAGATACACAGCTAGACTGTCTCTACAAGTAAGTACATATATATCTTCAAATCATGTGTTATAAAGGTTTTAAAGGGAAATCTAACATTCTTAACTAGGTAAATTGGGTATAAATAGAAAATCAGAGAAAGAAGTTGGTGAAAGTTTGCAGAAAAATTCAACAAATAATAAGAAAGTTATGATTGTTTGAGAGTTGAGATTACTAAATATATGTAAATCTCAAATTGACACATCTTTCCCATTCACATGCCTAAACCTAACTCTTACTCCAAACCTAACCTAAAACCCATCACATCCCTGACACGTACCCTATATTTTTGATCAAATAAAGCTTGGAGCAAATGTTGTTGTAGCATATTGGATCACCGCATGTTATGTGCATTTAATATTTGTTGGATATATCTACATGATGTATGAATCTTAAATAACCCAACTATGCGAATATATGTCTTTATCGTAGTTGAACAAATTATCCTGATTGGATCAATCTACAGATATCTATGTTTTACCAGCATCAAATATTAGCTATGACCTTTGATCTTTGACCTCTTCCAGGAAAGGAGAAGGTGTGTTTCGATCAGACAATATCTCTACCATCTCCATCTTGAAGGATGTTCTTACCAAGGAAGCAACCAAGAGAAAGATTAATCTCAACATCTCCTATGACCTAGCTGATGAGTCAGTAGCCAATACTCTAAGACGTATTCATCCCAAGCTAGAATATCAGCTCCTCCTAGCCAAGAAGGTCCAACTAGTTGATGCTCTCAAGGTGAGTCTGATGGGCACTAATCCAATTTTGGGTGAATTACAATAGCATTGGTTTGAAAATTCAAACATTTAAATCATGTGAATGCGCCATAAATCAGTGGACTAACCCTACTAACTTAGTTGGGGTGTAAACCTGGAATAAAGTTTGTCTGCTTTATGAATACTGGCCTTTACATCTCACCTGTCTAGCTATTCCATAACCCAGTCTTTGCACATGCTCTTCACTGTTAGCCTCATTCTTACATTGACCTTATGGTAGGATCACTGCTGAGGGAGTGGTGATGGTGCACACATTGTGTGCATGAATGAATCTGATGATGGGATTATATAATATGATAAGAGCTGTGTGAATATAGAATATCATTATTATTCTATATCATATTTTTCTATTGAAGTTGTTTTAGACAGAAATCTACATTTGCCATTCTCAACCCAAGTGTAGTAAAAAGGTACCAGGGCCCTGTTTCATAAAACTTGTCATCAAGGACAAGTTGCAATAACTGTTATAAGCTACTGAAATCCTTGCATCTGATTGGCCCAGAGCAAATTTGTCAGTAAAAATCACCGACAAGTCACTTGATGAAATGCCCCCTGGTAGGAAGTAATTCCTTGGATGTTTTCATTTCCTTAGGGCAGCTTGGCTAAAGCCAGGGTACTTTGTAGGTTCCTTGAGCATCCCCTATGATGGATATGTGTGCTGCAAGAAGCTACTAGGTGTTACAAAAACATTTCCCACTTTTGATCCTTAATAGTTCAAAAACTATATATCAGATAGCACTGACATTGATATGAGCAATAGCTGAATAGTGTACAATTTTGTTGGAGGTAATTTAAAAATGAAAGCATAAATCAGTTTCATTAAATTTAAGATTAATTTTTAAGTTAGGGTTCAGATTTTGCTCTATTTTCAACCCTCTGTACAAAACTTTAACTTTGCACAGGGGTCAATTGGTGTGTATGGGAGTGTGTGGTTAACACCCAGACAATGGTCCTGGACAATGGCCAGGGTTTGAATGTTTTATCATTTATTCACTATTGTAAGCACACACTCACATACACATCATTGGTTCCTGTGTAAAGTTCAAGTTTTGTACAGAGGGTTAAAATTTGACCAAAATCTGGAACCTAACTTTAAAATTAATCATGGATTTAATAAAACTTATTTATGCTTTCATATTCAAATCACCTCCAACTAAATTGTACACTATTCAGCTATTACTCATATCAATGACAGGATTATCTTATATATATATAGTTTTCGAACTATTAAGGATCAAAAGTGGGAAATGTTTTTTGTAACACCTAGTAGCTTGTATTATGATTATTAAAATTTTCTATGAAAGCAATGATGTATCTGTTATAAAGAAAGCTGCATTATTGCTTGTTGCCATACAGGAGCTACAGATCCATGAAGGAGACCTGGAGTTCATGTCTCCTGAATACCGTCAGATCCTGGAGGAGGCAGATGGTCTCCAGCAGGAGTACAAGAAACAGCCTTGTCATCTGGAAAGGCTCTATGGTAAAGTGGTATCATTATTATTGAGATAGTTCTTTGAACATGCTGCATTATGTATTCCCTTTCCTCTACATCTACCACCCTTTTCCACCACCCCCCCCCCCCCCCCATCTTTCTCTCTCTTTCTCTCTCTCTTTCTCTCTCTTCCTTCTGTACCTCTCCTCTCCCCTATGGGTATATATCTTTGTTCTTTATAATATCTCACTCTCAATATACTCACTGTCGCCCATTCTCTTTCTGAGTAAGTGAGTATTTATGTCTTGTCTTGTTTTTTTGTCCTCTTCTTCGAACCTGGTACATGTACATACTTTTAAGTATACTTCATATTTTTTAATGATTTTTAATGTAATTCTTAGAAGGCAAAATATCAAAAGATTTATTAGATGCATGTACTTGTAATTTTGATAAAGGCATTTTGTTTATAATATTTTATTCATTTACACAGATCACATAGTTGAGATGTATGATATCAACAAAGGCATATTTTGTATAATTTGTCATTCATAAATGCATGTAGTCTCATATATAAATCTCTTCTCTTTTCCAGGGATGATCACCGACCTCTTCATCGACAAGTTCAAGTTCAAAGGGTCAAATGTGAAGACCAAAGTGCCTCAGCTTCTAGAAGTCTTGGATAACTATGAGCTAGAAAACCTGATTGGTTTCTTTGATGCTGGTGGTGTGTGATTTGGAGGAATGCTACCGGTACTTTAATTTGTCTGTGTCATACAAATTGTGATTTTTGCAACAGTAGCCCACAATATTATGGTTTGGCTCAATTATATTTCATTCAGAGCCGTAAAGAATATTTTACATAAGCATGAGTAAGAAAGAGCAAATATTTCTGCACACACTGTCCGTTTTTGTTGCGTTACCATCCTGCATTTAATGCCGTGAATTTCAAAAAAAGAATATGAGTTTTAAGATCTTTTGACTGGCAACATGTTTAGAGATTCAAAATTACTGTCTTTCTATACAAATGGGCAATTTGTTCACTTTCAACATAGTTGCTGTCCATGTATATTGTTTGCAGATCGTGACATTTTATCAGAACAATGTTGCAATAAAAGAAAAATAGCATTGTTGCCAATATGAAGAAGAAGATAAGGTGATCAGTTTTGGCCTTGAATAATTTCTGTCCTGAATGATTTAAAGCACATAAGTGAGCTGAGATGTGGAGACATTACAGCACAGATCAGGTGCTTATTCAAGGATCTAAATGATTTAGTACCTGATGTGAACAAAGCTGTCAAGAAAAATAGAACAGTTGTACAAGAAATATCTGGCCTTTTATATTACTGGTATGAGCTTGACAAAGAAACCATTAGAATTTGAGGTTCGATAGTATCTTGAAAAGACCTTATCAAAAATAATAACATAGAAAACAGGTATGGGTTATGGTATATGTATGCAGCCATAAATGTCTTTATGTTTTTGATAATGCATTGCACCAACTGAAGATTTTAGGGCTTTTCATCACCTTGCTGGAGATAACTTTATACTCCTTGTATTTATATATGCCTGCATCTTTGATGCAATATTAAGACACTGATGTAGTTGAGTTTGTATACCATGGATATTTCACTTTTTACATCAATTGAACATTATATGTGGATATTGGATAATGCGCTCGATTTATAATCATAAGCTTTTTATGCAATGAAAAATCTCTCACAACTTGTGTCTTTGTTTAGCTTTCCAACTTTGATTTATCACTATAGCTGCAAAATGTTCTATAAAAGAAGACTTCTGTGACGGAAATGGGCAAAGGATAGCAGTATGTTTTGTTGGAAGGTATAACATGCGTATGAGCCAAAGAAAGGCTAAAACAGGACTTACTGTATATTCGTGCTAGTGAAAGCATGGTTTGATCAGCCAATCATGTAATAATGATTCATGATTTATTTTATCATACAGCGATGTACTTCTTGTTCTTATTATATTTCATTTGTATGGTGAACACCTTATCTTGTCTCTGGTACAAATTTTCATCAAAATATATATCTCTTCTTGATAGTAAAATTACAATTAGAAAAAAATATATATCCTGGGATTAGTGACACAATATTGTCCTTTTCTATTTCACTCATGTTTCTTGAAATTTCTGATGTGATGTCCCAATATAACTCTGGCTTTAACATGGTTCCCTTCCAATGCTCAAAGCATTCAAGGAATTTCTTCATAGCATTGTATCTATACATGTATTTCAAGACATGCCTACAGGTCAGAGGAACCAGAATTCAAACATTCTCTACTTTTAATTGAAAGTCAAGGAAATGAACCACTGCATACAGATGAACCTCGTGATAAGTAAGCACTGTTATATCAAACTGTCATTATACCAGGTAATTTCTTTGTGTTCTGTTGATTTTGAGCCCTGTAGAAAGGTTTCAATATAACATGGAAAATTCTTTGTCATCAAAGAATTTGTAAAAACGAGGTTTTACTGTACTAAAAAATAAGACAGGAATTTAGCTCTCCTTCAGTTGGTCTTACTACTAGCTGCCATATAAAAATATATGTAAGAGAAATGTTTTGCTTTGTGTTTCTGTAAATATACATGATTGTCTATTTAAGATCTGTAAAATATCTCTATTCATTGTGTCAGTGTGACTGTGTGTATATTTAGAATAAAGCAGTACTTCAAAAAACATGCTCTGTCGTGTCTATGCCAGTTTGATTTGTTTTGTACGGATTAAGGTCATCAAATATTATAGTGTGTACTCTGGAGCAACATATTAAAACATAAAGTTGAGTTCTGGTCATGGGATTACATTGTGAAAGAAACTGTCTCGAAGCAACTGGGAAAGGTTGATCATGTCTACATAAGAATTGGTGTATATTTGAAGTTTTGGAATCATCAAAATGATAAGAAACTGACCCCATCTAACAGAAATGGGTATATGGGACTGTACACACAAGTGGTAAATGTTCGGCCTGAACACTTCAGCTATTTCTCGTCATATTTCCAATATGAGGGCATATGAAGAGCAGTTCTTTTCAGGTGACATTTCTGCTAAGTTGTTCTGATATAAAAGGAATAACAAAGCTCACAAATTATTTTCCACCTTTCCCAGAACTCAAGCTTCTCTTTAAATAATACAGTGCATTGGCAAATTCAGAATTTCTTAATGCGCAGTTACATTTTACTGAGGACATAAGCTAAGGTTGGACATTTGTCGCATGAAGAGAAATCAGAATTGGGAGTATATATTTTATAAGCCGATATGCCTTCCATATCAACTTTGCAAAAATGCAAAACAGTGGAGTATATACATGTGCTGTGAAGGGAGAGACGAGTGATATGAGAGAAAGGGTGGAAGCAAGAAATCTGAAGAGGGACAAAGGAGAGTAAGAAATACACCGGTAGAAAGATGGTAATACAGATGAAAGGATATTGTCAAAAGTGGAGGAATGTACTAAAAAAGATATGTATCTTGAACCTCCCATACATACAGACTACAGTGTATCCAAACAAACCTGATTAAAATTACCAGTAATGTCAGTTTTTTTTTTTAAACAGTTATTGTAACTTGCCTTAAAAAATCAAATACCTAGAGGCCTCTGATTTTGACCCATGATGCAAATACATGCAGTTGATAAAATCTAAATGGTTTTCGTAAGGAAGAATAGGGGTATTTTTGTAAGGATGAATAGATCACAATGAGAAAATGAAACATGAGAATCAAAAGTTATAATTTTTTTTTTTATTCATAAATATTCTGCTGCAAGCTTTTCACAGGAGCAGCATACAAACATTTGTTTTTTCTGTTATATTAAAAACAAAAAGAGTAATACAATTTTTCTATTCTACACTTATTTCCAAAGTACATGATGTCATAATTGTAAGTAAATACGAGAAACGTCACCATTTTTGTCACTCCATTATGGGTATTTCAGGTTCTTAGCTTTAAGAATGGTATTGATTTTGTTGAATTCCTGCTATAAATAAACCTTTACTACTAGCAGCTAATAACATCAAATGAAAACAGATTGTTTTTCCTAACCAAACTTAGTGGTTCTCCATTTTTCTTTTAGGGAGTACAAAAACTTACATCTTAATCATATATGTAGAATGGAAACGATGAACTAACATGATTTAAATTCAAGAGTAGAACAAAAATAAATACTTGCATAATATAATTTTTAAAAAGTAAAAGTAGCATGAATAACATAAATAAATGAACTAAAACTAAAAAAAAGATATGTACAGTTCAGATTAGTGACACAGTAATACATACACTATCACAAAACTTTTTTTTATCAACTTAGGGCTGCATTTTGGTTTCTATTTTAATGGGCATGCTATTTTGTTTTCATAGCACCATTTGAAATAAAAACTTGAATAAGTTTTTGAATTATCAAAATGAAAAAATTTCTACTAGTAGTGACGTTAAAATGATGAAACAAATGTTATTTATACATTCAGCATTTAGAAACATGAAAAATGGAAGATCTAAAACTTGCATTCCTTTACCAACATTCATTCATTTCCTACAGTATTCATGCATATCTTCAATTCTGATCTAATGATTCAGTTTCACTACCTTTCACTACTCATTCTGTACAGTCATGTCTACTCCAATTAATTATTTGAAATTAAAGTTTGTTCAGCTTAAGTTGGGATGTGGGTTTCTAAAGCACACTACACTGTATATGATTGTTAGTAATAATATTAATTAGGAAATAAACAAATTCACAATGAAATATTCAAAATACCTTTCAGAGATTACAAGACAAATATGATTAAGTCATAAATAATACATCATGACTATGCAGCAAAACTAATACCTCATGTCTTGGTGGGATAACATTGTTGCAGTCTTTGAGAATAAAAATGCATACCAATATGATATCCACAAACTTATATTCACATTGTAAGGCAAATCTACTGGTATTTGGGTTTAAAAAAGGGGGAAGCTGATTCCTTTATCGTTTATGGAAATGTTTACCTTAATATGTACTGCACATACGCTGTGCATAGCTGGATACGGTCATTATAACTAATATGTTATTGTTATATTTAAAATCATTTTAGCAAAATGTTGTTGTTGTACATTACAGACATGCACATTTACATGTACGATATGTATGTTCTTGATTTTCTTATCAATATTACAAAAGTAATTCAATTTGTAATTCCATTTCATTTCTCTCTCTTTGACATCACTGTGCACAAATTTCTAAGAGAAAATTTCCTTAACAAAAAAATTCCAGAAAATATATTTTCTATGATTATTTTTCTATTTTCTATCTTGTACAATGAATTGCATATACTGGTAGTATAAATGAGCGCTTACTCTCCACTCACTCTATGTACAGTAGACAACCCTATACCATGACCTAACTCTGATGAAAATCTACATAAATCAGTCTTGATTGAATAATATCAAAGTATCTAAATACAACATTTTGTATAACATTCAGAACAAAGGCTTGGTCCATTGTTGTGAGTTTGGATTTTACTCCATAAACGCTTCTCTTTTTCTTTAGAAAAGAGAAAAGAATTGATCCTTGTCTAACAAACGTGTTGTTCCTCATTATATGATGTTCCATATTATTGTACCCATGAGGTGATAAAGTGTAGTGTTTTCTAATGTAACATTGCTAATCACTTTCTTTGATGCACTATTATATCACCATATGTCATTCATCATGCAGTCTTTGACATGACCCATGTATATAATGCGTGTCCTAAATTATGGAATAGCCTTCCTGAAGACATCAAAAAGTGCATAACATCTGATTCTTTTAAAAATCATTTCTTCTTAAAGAAGTCATGCAAACAGAGATGCATGTGTGTGATGTATGCTGATGAGTGGTAACAAAAATATCACACCCCATAAACAATCACAAAGGACTATCACTCCCATTTTGAAGTGTCAATGAGGTCTTAGATTCACCTTTTTGCTTCGTTAAATGGATTCCCCAAATATCCCATGGTTTTTAGAACCTCCCTCATCTGTCCTGTCTTGTCTTGTCCTGGGAGACAAGACACTCTTGTCCCCCACATTCAAGCCCAATTGCATGAGGACTGTCTTGCCTCTTCTCGTAATTATGCATTCAGCACCTTTGTGACTAGTTTCAAAAAAAAGGAGACATCTGGGCCCCATCTTATAAGGAGTTGCGATTGATTGCAACTTAATTTGAGATTGATATCAATCACAACTCTGTACATAAGAGACAGGATACTGTAAATGTGTCATTGATTGGAGAACTTGATTCAAATCAATTGCAACTCTTTATATGACAGGCCCCTGAATTCGTAACTCATTTCTTTTAGTTCTTACTCACACCTAACCCATTTTATAAGAGAGCTCTATCATAACATACCCTAACCCATTTTTACTCTCTTGAATATAACCCATTCATTGGAGTACTATAACATGCCCTGACCCATTCACACAATTCTGTGTTACTCCAGACCCATTCATCCGAGAGCTCTCTATACCCTAAGCCATGACCTCACTTCTTCTTGCCCTTAGCAGGCAATGTCTGTGAAGCATGAAGAGCAGCATCCTCAGCAGCTTGTTGTTTCTTCTGGTTGAACAAGTTGATTTCTTCGCTCAGGAGGCGACGCTGTTCATCTAGCTTCTTCTTCTCATCGGCGTACTCCTTCTTCACCTTATCAAACCGTTCATGGAGCTGAGCAAAGAGAGAAGACAAAGACATGTTGTGATGTGACTTTCAAGTAAAGCTTAGCTGTAAAAACCACATAGGGCCAGTTCATTGTTATTTTACTATGGTGCCATAAACACCCTGTACGGCCCATGTACCTGACAAAGAGCAACAAAATAGCCACAGACTGTCCAATTCAAAACCCATCAAATTGGCCATATCCACCACATAAGGCCACATAGGCCTCACAGCTGAATTTATGTGGTAAAATTTTGAACATTTTGAAATTTCATCTGGCCTTGCAGTGAGTGCCAACTGCCATGTAGATGCTCCATTTGCAATGGGAGAGCCACATCCCATTTCATTTTACAACTAGCACATCAATGATGTGGCGCTCATCTGGCATCCAGCAAAGAAATTCACGCAATTTGTACTTTGAACTGAGTTGAGACTGTAATGAATACACGAAATGTATATGTATTGGTTAAATGCATGTACAGATGATGAAGTGCCTATTGCAAATATGGCTAAATGTGGTGTTGGAAAGAGACAGTGACATGTAGATATGAATGAAAGTCTGGAAATTCACAATCAACTCAAGTTGCACGACTCCAGGTAAATTGTAATAGTTTTACTGGGTGAAAGAGAAACTTGAAATAAAGCATAATTTTGCATAAATTAGCATAAATAATTTTCTAGACAAAATTTCAAAATTCTGTGTAGAAGTTCAATGAACCTCGTGAAAGTCTTTCAGATGGAACAAAAAAAAATAAAAATCGGTCAATAAATGAAGCGATTTTTGCGATTTTCAAAAAATGCGCATAAATTAGCATATTTAATGAGTTTCAAAATTCTGTGTAGAAGTTTCGAATCCCCCACCTAGTGCTATCATATAAAGCAAACAGAATTAAAATCGGGTAAGAAATGGCGAAGAAGAAGCATTTTGAAATTGTGGACGGACGGGACGAAGGACGGACGGACGGACAGACGGACGGACGGACGACGGACGACGGACGCCTCGCCATGGCATAAGCTCATCTGCCCATTCGGGCCGGATGAGCTAAAAATGACCTTTCGTGGCACTTGCAGTTAGGCCAATGGAAATTTTTAAATGTTAAAAACGTATACTTTTCTAGATTCATAGTAACCAAAGAAGAATCATAAATGCAATTGTTAATCTTAAGAAAGAATGATTTGTCGACCTACCTCTTTCTCCATTGTCTTGAGTTGTGCTTCTTTGACCTTGACACGTTCTACAAAAACTTGTCTCATCTTATCTTCTTTCACTTGAAGTGACTTGATGTGTTCTTCTCTCTTTAACTCATACGTCTGCTGTAAGCTGGGAGACACAGAACGACAATAAAGTATTACTTTCTCTAGCCTTTACCTGTATCCTGTTTGCACAGTTTTTCAGACATTATTATACCTTAACAACAAAGCGCATGAAATCTGAAAGTCATATGCTCTGTGGTACTTTTATGAAAAATGCGAAACCGTTGATGCAGATTATGGGGCGCAAAGTGTAACTGGGTAAGTGCAAAGCAATTTGGTCCCATATGGTAACGACAACATCTAAGATTTTAGTAAATCGTATGATTAAATCAAGTTAAAGATAAAGCTGAGTTCTAGTCATGCAATTACATTGTGAAAGAAACTGGGAAGAAATTGGGAAAGGTTGACCATGTCTACATAAGAATTGTTTTATACTGTGATGTTCTGGAATCATCATCAAGATAAATAAGAAATTGACCCAATCTCGCTGAAAAGCACATGAACTGCACACAGGTATGGGTATATGGGACTACACACAAAAGTGGCATGAATGTTCGGCCTGAACATTTCAGCTGTTTCTAGTCATTTTTCGAATGTAAGGGCATTTGAAGAGCAATCCTTTTCAGGTGATTTTTCTACTATAATGTTCTTCCAGACTGACATAAAAGGAATGAGAAAGCTCACAAATTATTTTCCGCCTTTCCAAGATCTCAACCTTCCCTTTAACAACCCTACCACAGATGGGATCAGACCAAATATGAATAGAAATGAAACACTTGATGTCAATACATGTTCAGAACTCACCAATAGTTGGTAAGGTGTGAGACACCAAACGACCTTGGACTTGCCCAACTATATCAATGTAACATTAAAAAAATATGTATTTTACAGGCCCCTACAATAACCAATGTCTAGTGCAAGTATAAGAAATTATTTCTTTCTTCTTTTTTTTTCACAAATTTGAAAACTGGGCACATTCTTGGCTAGAAAGGTGGCTTTGTTAGGCATTCTTGTAATTCAAATACAAACATACCTCATAGGTTTGTTATCAGCAGCAGTATCTACAAAGCCCATTTCCTCTAGCTTACATCTTCTGTAGAGCTCATAGTGACGAGTATGTGTCTGTTCTATCAGATCTTCCATGTTGGTCCGGATCAACATCTCTCGAAGCTTGACAAAGTCACAATGGTTCTCATTCTCAACTGCGTGCAAAAATACAAACATTCATTGAAATGGTTACAAACTATTCAACAATGCACATATACAAGTACAACACAGTTTGATGTAAACTATTCAAAGTCCACATAGTTTATCCCCCCTAAAAGGAAGATTTCTTTTATTCTAGTCAATAAATAACAAGATACTAATGACTGCACATGGAAGGAGAGTTTATTTTATCTTATCAGCCATTCCAGCATGAAACTTAAAATCTTTAATTCATACCCTCTGAATATCCTTTCTGCCAAATGCAAATAACACATGTCTTATACCTCAATTCTAAATTTGAGTTGGATGGCACTTACATGGAATGGCTGTTGAGAGTATGAAGCAAATGAGATGTGAAAATTCTTCATATCCCTATTCGCTAACTTAAGCACCCTGCATGTATAATTTCCTATGAAATGAATCCAGTCATGGAAATGAAATTTATTTCATAATGACACAATATAAGTTTGTTCATTCTATTACAGAATAATGGTAAGTTTTACAGGATAAAGAGGTAGACACTTGGCACTCCATAAATCAGTGTACTAACTCTACCAAATAGTCGGTTTATACCTTTACTAAAGTTTAGTACTCTTTTATGAATAATAATAATAATAACAATAATAGCTGTTTCTTATATAGTGCCTTACCAGTTACAATGTACCCAACCAAAGCGCTTACAGCATTATTACCCCGGTCACTGGATTTAATTTGCGATTCTGCACACGACAGTGCACATTCTCCACTCCTCTGGGGAGCATTCCAGCCAGTTGCCTGTTTCCAAACACGCACATGCTAATCCAACCACAATGACTTCGCATCCTACCAGGTACCCATCTAACACCTGGGTGGAGAGGGGCAATGTGGATAAAATGCATTGCTCAAGGGCATAAGTGCCGTGCCAGGGTTCGAACCCACGACCTTTGCATTCCCGGCCTTTATGTGCAAAATCAACACAAAAATCAAATTGCTAGAACTACATTTTTTTTAATTTATTTTTTTTTCCAATGAAGAGCAGTTACCTACCTTGTACAATACCCCATGGGTACTGTCTTGCTCTCACCATCTTATTCCCCATTTTAACTTCCTCTGTACTTCCTACTACAGCAAATGGAAGATGGCCCTGAAAAGTATAGTAAAAAACATCAAGAATATTCATTTAAACAACATCAAATAAAATGCATGTAAAAAGAGCTCAAGAAATGTGAGTTTAATAAAAGAAAGCATGTTTATTTCTTATTTACATATGCCTCTCGAAAACCATAAGATCCGCAGTAAAATTAGAAGTTTCATTATCTGATGACACGGAAAATTATATTGCCTTCTACTTCCAACTGAATCGATCTTGTTTTAAATCAACTATATTATCTCATTTCTATGCTGACTGCAACTTACAATAGAATGATCATTCACACTCGAGATATTCGTCTGGATCTCAATAAATATTTCTTATTTACAAAAGTACAAGAGTTCAATTCTTACAAAATCATTTCCAGTACAATGACTGTTCTGAATAAATGCATAAAAATTAAACATGTTTCGATTCAATAATTCAATAAGAGGTTCATTAAAACCATACTTCACAGTACATACACTGAATTGTACATATTATAGAGCCAAAATCTAATATCAATACAAATGCAGTCATAAAAAAACAGGTAATACTGACTATAAAAGTTATATATTATGGGTTGCATTGATAAAATTACAAGTTATGACTATAAAATACACATACATGTATTAAAAGGCTAATTTTAAGAAGTGAGAGAAAATGGATGCAAATCTATTTCTACTTTAAGCTCCATTCAACAAGCAGTATATCTTACATTCATGGTTGAGTTGAGATCTGCTACAGTTTCGTCATCGGTAGGGAACTGGTAGATTTGTACTCCATTGCTTACAAGCTCACTCATAATCTGAGAGGTATAAAATACATGTAGTAAGAATAAAATGAACAAAGATATTTTCATAAATGGAGGAAGAGGTTCAACGATCAAAATTAATGATGAAATAAAGAAAATACATAGACATTGTCAAAAAATCAATTTCTTTTACATCTAAAATATTTCAAACATGGGTAAAGAATTTTTTTTCAAACAATGAGATATCACTGTAAAAATATTCACATAAGTTGCGATAATTTCCCTATAATTCAAATTTTAGCAGTCTTTATCCAACTTTCCCTATTTAGTTTTAATCAAAACAAAATAAAGTTTGGCAGACTCTGAACAGTATCTTTTCATAAGACATTTCAAACATTACAACCAATTTTGAGTCCTTGCAGTTTAGCTTCATTTTAAAGAAATGTACATAAAAATCATAGTGAATTGTTATCATGTTATATCTGTAAGTTGTGGTAAAGTTTAGACCAGCCAAATGTAAATAAAATAGCCAAACTTGGCGAAAACCGAATAAGCTAAAAATCACCAACAAAGATATGCACACATGGGACAATATTATATAGACAGACTGTAGACACAATGCATACGGCTTGGACATTTCATGGAATGCCTAGTTTATTTTGCTTATTACTCGACAATTACAATTTTTCTTCCAGAATCATTTGACAGATACTATTCATTCATACAAATAAATGTTTGGTAATAATTGTGTTGGATTCTGTTAGAAATGATTTTTCTGTTGTAATAACTGGAACCCAAGATTCTCTTAAAATATGTTTTAACATAGAAATATACACGATGTGAGATAACCCACCTTGATTTTGAACCTGTGAAGTTCACTCTTGGAGACAGTGTCAGCCTTAGCAATGACAGGGATGATGTTGACCTTACTATCCAGCTTCTTCATTGTGACCAGGTCAAGTGACTTAAGAGAATGACCAGTAGGAGCAATGAAGTACAGACAGGCATGGATACGGGTATCATGGTACATGTGAAACGCTCGCTTGATCTTCAGTTCTTCTTGGAGGTAGTTCTCAAACTGACTGTCGATGTACTCCACAATCGACTTGTAACTGGAGACAAAATGTGAGGAATGGAGTAAAGGTATACATCTGTTAACACATTGACTACTGAATTCTCTCATTGCCATAGGCTTCATACAGGAGCCACTCAGTCCCCACTGGCAACAGGTTATTATACATCATATTTTCTTACCAAAAAAATAATCACCAATTTCTTGAGAGTACTGCTGTGGTGAACATATTCACATTATGTACATGTACTTTGGTCATACATAAGTTAGGTGTTGCTGAGTTTTGGTTCTAAATTACTCTTTGACTTATTTTGATATCTAAGACTAAGACAGACTTGTAACTGGGTACAAAATTGAGGGATGGAGTAAAAAAAAAAATGGTCTTTTCTCATTAAAAATATAGTAATTTACTGAAAGCAGTGCTGTAATATAATGAACAATTTAAAATTTATAAAGCAAACAAATTTACAAATGTTCGACAATCAATACTGATTAATGACGATGAACTGATTTAATAATTTGTATGGTTATAAACAATTGTCAGTTGCAGGTCAAAATGGCTTTAGAAGTATTTCATCTCTTTCGCAGCCCTAAATATTTAAGTTGTGTGAGTATGCGATAAATTACAAAAGAATTATAATTGGAAAACTCGTGCATATGTGCAAAGGATTATAATTTGTTTTTAAGTAATAACAACAGTTTGGTAACATTTGATTTTTTTCGACTCTCAAGAAATCGCATAATTTTTACAATTATTTTTTGACCGTTACTAGTACATGTACATTCCTTGATTTCTGAATAGCTCCCGCTGCGACATAAGCAAGATTTTCATTTCTTACAAAGGAGTTATAGAACTTGTGACCTTGAAATTTCATAGGCAGTATCTAGAGGATATCTACTAAAACTGTGCAAAGTTTCACAGAATTTTGTATTAGTCTGCAAAAGGGATGAAGTATCTTTATGATCCATGTAAAAGATTGAGGTTAATGTGCTTGACTGTAGTGGTCATTAATACAATCTACATGTACTTTGGTCATGCATATAATTTAATTGTTACTGAGTTTCAGTCCTTAAAGGTAACAGATAGTTTTGGGAAGCCCTCAAAAACTTTTCGTGAGATTTCTTTGATTTTACTAAATAAATAGCAGGGTACTAACATAACTAAGATGCTGTGAAGTTTTTTCCTCCTCAAGTGAAATATTTATTGAATGAGAGGTGAAAAGTAATAAAAATCCCTGGCCCAAAAAAGAGGGGATATAAATTCAAACAACGTGGCCACGCACACTCCTCACATGAGGATTGCTGTGTGTATAGAATACGCTACACATAGTGCGAAGCGCTGGGTTTATTGTGCGGGGAACCTTCAGGTGGATATGATCTTCGCGTGAGGCAGTGAAAAGCCGTTACCAAGCGTTTCTTACAGATATTTACACTTAAAAATTTGTTCGAAATCGTGAATGGAATGTTAAATAATCTCGTACATGTGTCTTATGATAAAAGGAGAATAGTATGTGACTATGTTAGATAAGTTTCTTGCCAGTATGATTTTTGCTACCGAAACTGTCTATGAGCTTTAATCCCCCTTGCATGTCAGTTACTTTTATATCTATGATTGTAAAGGATGTTGTAACCACATGATATGCAGAAATCTAATGGCAATGTATGTAGTTTAGATGTATGGTGGGGGTTATGTGTACAAATTGATTCAGTCAGCCTTGGACACTACCCTTTCAGTTGAAACAGCAAAGTGAGAGGGTGTTTATCATAGAAAGTTATAGACAAGTTTTAAAAATAATATATTCTACCACAATAACCTGGCATTTTAGATGAATGTTGCCCATCAAGTCTTCCATGATGTCAAATCATTAATAAAAACACTTCCAACAATATAGATAAGAAATGTTACAAACATTAGCCATTTGGAATAACAATTTATTGCTTTCTACTGAACTTACAGTAACTGAAAGATAGGCTCCCACAGTACAAAACTATTCAAGTACACTGTTGTTTGGATCTTACTGTTACACCTGACATTTCCACTTTAAACTAGCAATTTATCATTTTAAATGTAAATTGTCAAGAAATGAATGAAGCCGACTACGCTGTACCTTTCATCCTTGTTGATCTGGTCACCAAATCCAACTGTATTAACAATGGTCAGCTTCAACCTTACATTAGACTCTTGTAGCTCTGAAATGACAAGATAACAATTCAACTTCAAATGAATGCAACATCAAGGCTTTCCTCAAAGTCAAATACTGCAGGGGGGTGTTTCACAAAGAGTTAAGTTTGACTTAAAGTCGCACTTAAATTCCTAGCTGCGTGCAGCATATGACACATCACCGCATTGGACAGATCATGCTCAGGGAATGCACGCTATAGGGTAATCTACCAAAGAGATTACGCGTTTAATACCGTATGCGCATTGGCACTTACGCATGACTTTTTAGTCAAACTTAACTCTTTGTGAAACACTCCCCAGGTTTGTAATGTAAAATTTAATTTTTTCATTTATGCAAATTTCCACTCATATTTAAAGAGCTAAACTAAATAAATTTTTCTTCTATACAAGGGAGTGGGGGAGGATTGAAAGTGAAACTGTATGTGATGTCACATTTACCAAAGTAGGAAAAAATTGCTGTAAATGTGCATATTTATTGTCATTGCTTCCCTTCTAAACAATTATCACCCTATGCAAACGGAAACTGATACCATGCTTTTCTATACACATTGTTAGTCAACAATGAATATATCATCACTTCTCCCCTTATTATCCTTTATGCTTGACTTCATTGATAATAGTCTCAAGATGTTTCTCCTAAGTCTTGTGGGCATTTATGCAGGGCTGCCAACATTGGATAATAGTTGAGAGTGAGATTTTACGAGAAGCGAAGCGCGAGGGTGTGGGAGGGGGCGTCCCGGCCCCCTCCCACAGTGTGGAGCTTTTTTATTTTTCAAGGTGAAATTATGTGATCTGGTACATACTTAATAGAATATTTTAACATATATACCTAAAGGTATGAAGAGAGAAAATTATACAGATTTACATGTTAAGAAAATAATAAACATGCAATACCCAATTGTTGAAATGCCAACCATGTCTTTATTTGTTCCCCTTCTCTGTTTGACCCAGGTTCTGGATGTAAGTTAGGTACTCTTGTTTGCAGATGATGGGAAGATGCAACAAGCAAGCATCCAAAAAGAGAATTTCTTGTATCTGTCTCGATAAGTCGTTCTCGATCAATTGTCAGGTCTCTGAGCTGATGTACTGCTGATTCAAAATATGATGAACCGGTAGGTACGTCACTACGTACGTACGTAGTGATGAACCGGTAGGTACATCACTACGTACGTACGTACATATACGGCCGGTTGGTACTACATGATTTGTATATATAGCGCTGCATGTTTATGGGCGCGCGTCACCTGGGCTAGGCTTATACGTTACGTGGACGTGGTTGGCCTGCCATCCACGCACATATGTCAGGATAGCTAGCTAGCGCGCGCGAAGTGAGATCGAGGCGGGGAAAACTTTCACAGCTTTCGACAAAAGATGGGAAAACTTTCACCATTTTTTCAGGGCTTCCTAAATTCTTGATTTGGTCGCATAATTTATTCAAATCTATCAGTTTTTATTAGTATTTAGCTATTTAAGATTTGTGCGTGAGAAATTTCATTATTTGCGTGAGAGCGAGAGAATTGGGTGAAATGCTTGAGTCTCACGCTCAATGCGTGAGTGTTGGCAGCCCTGTTTATGAAAAAAATCTTATAAAATGCATATGTTTGTATGTATAAAAAAAATGTTTGACTAGCAAACTACTCTTAAAGGTGACACTGTTTGACTACCATATGAGATGGGATCTGCTGCACTTGTGTTCAGTCTGTACAAGCGCTTTACTGTCACCTGTATACATACATGTACATTGCAGAACAGTAACATGACACATACTCAATCCCTTGCTCCACAGTCAATTTCCTGTATATTATTCAAGTTCTTAACTTCAACCCTGGACCAAATACCTCACCCTAACAGTACATCTACAGTAACATAAAAACCCAATTTCAACGCTAACCATACATCTCTGAAGAAATACAGATTAGAGCAATTGAAACTGAAGCATATGTCGAAGTACCTACAGAATATATCTCATCTAGTATCACACATTCACCTTAATAGCAAGCTCCAAAATGTATTTGATAAGGAAACAGGAATACAAAGATAAACAACTGGAAGGGAAAAGTGTTAGACATGAACTTCCTGCATTCATCATGTACATGAGGCCATTTACAATGGAACCTTGACAGCTCTATTCGATTCAATCTCCTAATGTCATAGATCACTTGGAGAGTATTATACCCTGATCTGAACCTTATGGAATTCAATCATACATTCAAGTATTCCATAATAAATCATGTACCCTGTTAAAGAGCTTCAGCAGAGATACTATAAAGAAGATATATTCATCATATATATATATATATATATATATATATATATATATATCCTTTACCTCTCATCATAGCTACTATTACAGGAATGACAGCAGGTTAGCTAGACAGAAGTACAGTGAAACCTGTCTATAAAGACCACTCAAGGGAGACAAGAAAAGTGGTCTTTATAAGCAGGTGGTCTTTATAGACAGATTCCTCTAATACACATATCAATGAGAAATGTTGTTCAAGGGAAACAAAAATTGAGGACTTTATAGACAGGTAGTCTTTCTATACAGGTGGTCGCTAAAGCAGGTTTGACTGTAGATGGTGTGCTCTGTTGCTATGGCAACAATTGCTCCATTGCCAACATCTTACACTAACCAAATTTTTAACTTAGCCCTAAACCAAACATTACTTTTCTACACCTAACTAAAAGCCCAATTGCAACCCTAACCCTAACCCTTTGGCCCGAATTCACAAAGGAGGTTTAAACCATGGGTAAGGTTTAAACCTCCATAAGCGTACTAAAATAAGCGTAAATAAGCGCACATTGCCCATGCGTGCGCTCAAGGAAAATATATGATTGGATCGGATTCCATGAGCACGTACGCTTAAAAACCCCAGAAGGGGGTTTAAACCATGGTTTAAACCAAACCTCCTTTGTGAATTCGGGCCTTTGTCTTTGGCACATTAAAGCCTTGAGCAAATTGTTGACGTTGAAGCAACACATTGCTCATTATAACCAAAAAGCAATGATCATTTTAATAGAATAAATTTACATGTTTAATTTATAATAACATATATTATAATAAATTATCAAATCATCAACATTAATGTCATCATCATCACCAGTGTCCTCCTCCTCCTCTATATCTTACTTAAACTGTCAGTTAATGGCACACCCTATAAGTTGCTGGTCGTTTCTCTTTTTCCTGGTAGGGCATAGCATAGATTTTTCTGAATTCCATGACCACCAGACATATCATATATACATATATTGTTCCATGTGTACAGATTTATTTTCACATAAAACAAAAAAAAGCAACAACAACACAAAAACATATTTCCCTTCTGCTGCCTAAAACGAAAGACAAAGAAGATCTTACCATATGTGTTGGCTTTGAGTTCCACACCTGGTAGTGTATGGGTTGCCTGTACATTCTCAAACTCAGTGTTAAACAAGGTGTCCATCAACGTTGATTTGCCAAGACCAGTCTCACCTTTAGAACAAGCAAAAGAAAAAGAAAAATCATTCTTTTATAATAGCAACTTCAGAGTTCAGGTGCATGTTGTACAATAATGCCAGAGTCAACAACATACATTAATGTATAAAACTCAGATTGAATATCCCCTTTAATGGAAGTTCTATTTCACTTTCTGGTCTTTCTGGCTAGTATAATTTGAGCGCAAGAAACTACAAAATATACATACACACTAGCAACACTATCTATTCCTGTACATGTAAGCCTGCAGATGTCTTTTTCCCCCTACAGACCGTACTGTCATCAGTTGTGGCGGGATTGGACAGTTTGGGGTTCATAATATTCAGAAAATATCAAAAAATTAGCAGAACATAAAAAAGCCCTGTGTATAATTCTCCTTGGATATGCACTTTGCCTGCCGTCATTCTTTGCGCGATCGGCCAAATGTTGCTTAGTTCTTCCTTATTTATTTTGGTAAAATATCTGCCAGCCAACTGCATCCATTCATTACACACCAGAGAGACTGGGGCAGTTGATATACATGTAGGTTGTTGCAGCAGTGAAGCTGTATTACATGGGTACACCAAGACTGGAGACACTACGGTATATATTTTTCCTTAAAATAAGAACAAAAGACATGCCAAAGTAAAATGTAACATGGTAGAATGAATCATTTTTTTTATTCTAATAATAATAATAATAATAATAAACTATTCTTGTATAGCGCATAACACATTACGTAAGAATGTCTCTATGCGCTTGAGGGAAAAAAAAAAGGAGAAATTACTGAGTTCCTTTACCTGCTTAACAATTGGAATAAGTATGTTTTAAGGGCAGACTTAAACGTATCTATGGTATTAATGTTTCTAAGAGAGTCGGGAAGGCTATTCCATAAAACCGGGGCAGCATGTGCAAATGAACGTTCACCATATGTCTTGGTATGAACAGGAGGAACAATAAATAAATTCTTCTTACGTGATCGAAGATTTCTTGTTGGTGTGTATGTAGTGAGTAAGTCATTTAGATAAGAGGGAGCTAATCCATGAAAACATTCATAAGCTAATAACAGTATCTTGAACTTGATGCGTGACTGGACTGGTAACCAATGTAAATTGTGTAAGACAGGGGATATTGAATCATGTTTCTTTGTACGTGTGACTAGTCGCGCGGCTGAATTCTGGATAGTTTGTAGTCTTTGAATTTGGCGAAGTGGTAGCTGAAAAAGGAGACTATTACAAAAATCAAAATGACACATTACAAAAGCATGAACCAAACGTTCTGTTGTCCTTCTGTCAATAAAATCACGAATTTTACCAATTTTGTGTAGTGCAAATGAAGCTGCACGACATTTTTGTGTCACAAAAGTTTCAAAAGTAAGCTTGTTGTCAAATGTTACTCCAAGATTCCTGCATGTTTTGGTAGGATCATATAACACATACAGGATAAAACATACACACATTTACAGTTTTTTAATCTTATGCAATAGTTTCACAGTTCTCATAAAAATGACAGCTGTCTACATAACCACAAATCTGGGAAATTTAAAATCAAAGGAAATCAATATCAGCTTTAAAAAATTGGGAATTTACTGGCTAACTAAATGTATGGAAAGTAGTAAATATCATGTGATATGGATTCTGCAATCTCAAAAAAAGTCTTGAAACACTGCCAGCAAATTACCCTGTAAGCTGTAACCATTCATAGCATTTCTGACAAGGATTCTTTTTACTTAATGCTTGTACACTGTAAGTAAAAAAAAAAACCCTCCCCCTCCCCACCCTCACTCTTTAGTCCAACTCTGAACCTCGTGATGTGAAAGTCTTTCACTTTGATATTCAATACCACAAATGCCTATTCATAGAACCCTCAATCACTCTTTGATTCATATCCCATCATTAAAACCCAATTACAAGTCTTTTAACAAGATTGTAGGAGAAAGTGATGGCTCTTTTTTCTTCCACTCGCAACCCCTTAGTCTGCAAAATCAAACACTTTTCACAATGAAAGCTTCTTAGGAAAAGTCCACATCAAGACTACAAGGGGCTAGGGCTGTTCTTGGCTTTTGTGCTCCGGAGTCTGGATAAGAATGAAATGTAAGCAATATTGGAAAGCCTTTACTTATTTAAAGCCATTATACATGTACATGTACATACATGTACAATTGTTTTCAAGGAAGAACCTTGTTTCTAGACTACAGTCCTTCAATTAGCTTGACAACCATTCTATAGGCCTTAGAAACCAAGGAGGTTGCCTAGTACCTCCTTGATTGGCAAGTCATACTTTACCCATTGTGACTATAGCTTGGTAAGAATAGAGTTGACCACACACAAACACACTACCAAAGATACTGTAAGACAGTGTGAGTAAATGAATGGAGACTATTACAAGGGAGAAAGTGTCATATACTAGACTTGTCTCCATTTAATGTAGGCCAACATGTAAATCTGATGTGGAAACGAGAAGTCATGAAATACAAATTCATATGCATATTATATTTTGACAGCTGTGCAAAAACTGTCATAACTTTATCTGTACTGTCAAAGCTAACAGTACACCAATCCTAATGAATGTTGACACCACTCCCATAATGGCCTCAGGTGTCTATATTGGTACCTCTTTCCATAGAACTGATAGAAGCTCTTTTTAAAATGTACTACAGTAATATTTCCTTCTGGTGATCATAGGGTTGTAATTACCCCCCCCCCCCCCCAAACTCTGTTATAAGTTAATTGCTCACTGTTCCCAAGTATTTTTGTCATCAATGCTCCTTTAGCCGGTTTTGACCCTATGTACACAAATGACATCATGACCTCATGGGTTCATTACAATGTAAAGGGAATCCTCTCCACATTAATCAAGTCATCACCTTTTATAGGCCAAGTAAAATTGATCCTTGGTTTCTCATCAGGATTTTTTTGAAAATGAGGAGGGGCTTTCATGTTATTTAATATTTGATATTTTTCCCACACATAAAAATGCTATTGGGTCAATTTCATTTTATATGAACATGCACCCCAGAGGCTCAAAACAAAGGGAAATTTCATTTTCATTACAAATTAATGATTTTTATCAATTCATAGTGTAGATGCTCTCATTTTCTCATTTATTTCATTTTAGAAGAAAATATCAAAATTTGAGGTGGCCTGAAAAAAAGAAGGGGATGAGAAACTAGGAATTAATTTTATTTGGCCTTATATGTTCATATACAGAATGGTCCTGTTTACACCAATCCAGTCATGACTTCTTTCATTATAGGTTCATGTACAAGAGAAAATGGTTCTGTTCACACTTATCCAATAATTACCTCTTTCATGGGTTAATACAGTAATAGCCATTTGGGGCAGTGGAACATGTTAACTGACCCCCCCCCCCCCCCCCCTCCCCTCGCACTCATGCTTCTTAACTTCAAACTAACAACTCTGAAAGGTGACCTCATACATAACTACATGTAATTCATTGTCAGTCTATTACACTGTACCTAAGCCCCTAATATACAATTCTTTAAAGGAAGAAAAAGAATAGAGAGCAAAAAAAAATGATATTCATAACTAAATTTTATTCCTTTGCAAAGAGGATGTATCATACATTTGTGTATACCTACATGTAATACCTATCCATATCTGATATTGCTTACTTTGTGTCTGTTGATTATAGGGAGTTATGGCTTCATCTGCGTACATGACTACATGTATGTGTAAACCACAGCTGTGTTGAGATGATTACCTTTCCAGTGAAGGTGATAATCTCAATCAAGCTCAATTGGATTTTACTGTGGTTGAAACCTGATCCTACATGTACATGTACTGCAGATGAGATATTGCCTATCAACAACTTCTGCCATGTTATCTGGCTAGGTTCCCTCCATGACATGTACATGTATGCCCAGCTAATTATGCCTCCTTTGAAATAACTAAATGAATCAGTCTGCATCCTCAAGTAAGCCATTGATTCTTCTAATCTTCCATTCTTTAAGACGAATCAAAATGTAATTTATTCATATCAAATGACCTACACTGTATGTGAATGAAAATTACAAAATACAATTAAAATTGACATTGAAAGTAGTGATCCTAAATTCCACTCCACATTGCCAATTTCATGCTTATTTTCAATCTTACAATGTATAATCTTATTCATGATCCACACAACATACCGCAACAGAAATGGAAGCAAATTCTTCTGTAATTTTTGCTCTTTTTGCTCATGTATTTTAATTCATAGTACTCTGGATAAAAAGATAATACAAAAAGTCACTATTAAACAGGTGACAATGAACTGCCATGGGATTCAGAATTAAATCACACACCTAGTATCATTAAGAGCATGGACTTTTAACTTGTGTCACAAGTCAAGTACACATACAGTAGCTAGGAAATATTGGAAAACTCAATAGAGTGGTAATCAATTTGTTCTTCCATTCATACCTCTATCCCCATTGATGTGAATACACTTCACAAACCAGTAAACCAGAAAATCTAAGCCATGTCTTTTCAGTATTGTCAACTTTCCACATTCTTTAGAAGGAGTCATCAATTGTTGACTATTTCTATAGACAAGCCTTCTGGATGAGAAACTTCACACAATGCCAACACTAGGATATATCACAGTTCTGATTTTGGTAAACACAATATTGAATGAACAGTGGAATGCTGTAAACTAGCACTGCGCATGAGGATGGTTACAAACTCTCTGAAAGTGTGATGTACTTGGCTCTTGTTCAGTATTTTAGTCAGTGAGAAATTCTTTACAAATGTGATTTTTTTTTTTAATAATAGTTTTATTACCTCAAACTTGTGGTGTGACAACAGTTCATAAATCACTTACAAGATTTATTGCATGTTAACAGCAGTACATAACTTATTCACTATTAAATATTTAGAAAATTCTACATAATTTGTTTAAGGCGAGTTTGCAATTTATCACTACTGAAGCGTGATCTTCATAATTATTCATCTCAATAAAATAATGCTTAACTTTCTTAATACATTGTCTATTTTCACAAATATTTTAAAAATATTATTTCTCTGAATTTGTCTGCTTTCAAGAAAACCACCATATTTTTTTGTCCAGAATTCTTCTTAACATTCTAGAGATTTAAAGTAATTCCCCCCCCCCATCTAGTCCCCCCCCCCCCCCCCCAAATAATAATAGTGTCTTCTCCTCATGACTGAGGTGCTCTTCCTTTTTACTTTCCTGTCAAGCAGCATTCATAAATCAAGAATTTGATTTTTTACATAAATAATGTGAATAATCCTCCTCATCATCAACACAAAATATACATGTACTAACAGCAATGAACAAGTGCAGTAAGAGACAAGGAAAAGTACAATCTGGATAATCTCAGAACTGAGATGAAAAAACAACAACTAAATAACAAAGAAGACAAAAGGAACATAATTAGCATGGGGAAAGGGGAATATATAATTCAACATCGAAAAAAAAAAAAAAAAGCTAAAAAAAGCTCTCAAAAAAATGGAAAAGAGCTCTGGTAAAAATACAATGAAATACATAATATGTATGAGAAATTCTTCCTTGTAATGAAGTAAATGAAAGTTGAGTTAACTCACCTACACACAGGATATTGAAGGAGAATCCCTGATTGACAGATTTATTGACCAACTGATCCGGAAGGCTATCAAAGCCAACATGACCAGCCAGGTTGAGAGATCTATTCCTCTCCTGTTGCCCATCCTGGGGACCAACCTAATAATGATAATAATTATTACAAATACAAATTAATAAGAATTCAATTTAAAGACCACAAATGCAAAGTTCTATGAAGTGTAGTTTGGTTTCATATTACATGCAGTCATTACATAAAGTATCAAAACAGATCTAACACTTTTAAAAAATCCCAAGGAAGAAGAAAAAAAAAAAAAAACAGGTCTAGGTGAATGATTCTCCCCTATATTGAAGGGTTTATTTACATGTAAACTAAAGGCACTATAATGTAAGTACTGCCAAACTTTCATGCTTGAGAAAGCACTGGCTACCTTTGTAAAGCTCATAAAATTGGCTTGCACAAGAAAACAGAAACAAAACATGGTAAAAAAATTAATTAACAAATTGATGCTGGTCACTTATAATGAAAATCCTCCAGAATAAAAATATTCACTGCAGACCCCATAGATCCAAATATTTTTTCTTTTTTCTTTTACTTTTTTTTTTACTTTTTATTTATACATTTTTTTTTTTATTTTTTTTTTTGGGGGGGGGGGGGGTTGGGGGGAGTATACTGATGGGTCTTTTCAGTCAGGTGGTACTACAGTATCACTACTTATCTATATATTATACTACAATGAGATTTTCAAAAAACTATGTCAGTGGTCATAGACTGGGATTTCCATTTTGAAGTTAACTTTAAAGTGTACCAATCACCTAAAACGAATAATTTGTGTACAGCTAGAATGTATAAAATCAACCTCAGAAAACAATACTTGGCATTCTACGGGAAGAAAATAAAGGATAACATAAAAATTGCGTAACAAAACTCGGACTGCGGTTCCGTGCAGGCCCTACTATTTGTGAGTGGTTGTGGATGTGTGTGTGTGTGTGTGTGTGTAATTGAGTTTGACAGACATCTATCAATCAAATATGATAAACCATTAACATGACTGTGACTGAGATTCGAACGTGGGTCTGATCAGTCAGTTTGTAGGTGAATACATTGTACAAAGAGTCAAAATCATGTCCAAAACCGAAATAATCCCCACCAATTTTTTTCACGATCGCATGTTGTTTTCTTTCCACCGATGTTTCAGAATAAACTCGGCCAATAAAATTTTGTCCACAAAGAAACTCGATATCGCACGCGCACACAGAAAACGGGACATTTACGTGTGTGTGATAGGGACCAAATTTTTAACAGCTGAATTTTTTTTTTGGGGGGGGGGGGGAGATGTCAGCGCTCGCAGCGATCAGGAAATGTACACAATGACTTGCGATACCCCGTTTCAGCAGAAGTGACAGTAAATTACGGATTTCATTTTTGGAATTATCTTTTTCAACATCGGTGAGCTGAATTTATTGTATTTCATGGATAACTTGGTGTCAGTTTTTGTAAATTAAATGCCGATTTTGAGTGAATGTTGGTGACTTCTATGCAGTGGTGTTTTGAAAGTGTTGAGGTGTATGACTGCCTACAGCAGGTAGGGCTAACTCGGCACTAGGGCGAACTCAGCACTACCGGAAAAGTGAGGCCGAGTTAGTCCGGAGGGTTTAAATCGATCATGAAATACCACTCATCCAATGTACTAGGTTATGATTATAACCTCGTACTCCCCTTACATTACGGGTACGTTGAAACTAAGTTTCATCTAACTCACGCTCTTTTACATCACCATGAAGTGAATTATATTATTTTACTCCGGAGGGGTGACTAGGTATTGAAGCTAGGTCTAGCTGGTAAAATTATCATTAATTTTTAAAACTTAATGATAAAAAAGACAAATCTTACCACCTTCAAAAGCAAGTCGTCTCTACTATCGGAGCATTGTCGGTGGTATGGTGGCCGTGATGGGAAAATCGGACGGGGAAAAAATACTGCCGACCCTTGTCGTTATGAGGCGCCGTTTGTGAAGTTATATTTTTTAAAGAAACTGTTTATCATTTGTATATGTTTTTCCACTTAATTGATAAAGGGAGAGGAAGAGGGAGAGGGAGATGGAGAGGTTGAAAAATATGTGGATCTGTAAATAAACTATTGTTGTAACTAAGCATATTTGTTGGGATTTTTTTTACTTATGTATTTGTAATGCTCTTGTTTAATGTGTCTGAGCAATTTATCTGTTGATTAAGCTTATCACACTTTTTCTTAATAATAACATTGTATATTTGAAAACCTTTCTATGCCTGGCTATTTATTCATCCTTCTGAACATAATTATACAAGACAGATATAAAAATTCAATTTATTAAATCAAGCCTCCACAAAGTTACAGATTCCCTTATAAGGGATACAGTGTCAAGCAAAGATATTGGATATTGTGACAATTGTTATTTATAAATTGTGATAAGTGAATCCTCCCCCCCCCCCCCCCCACATAAATAAATATTGTGAAATCATTTATATTTGAAAGCAAAATAGATAAATATAAATAATGGATATTGTTGAATCATCATTTATCAATAATTAAAAACAAGAAAAATATAATTCATAAATACCTGTACTCATTCTATCACATTTTCATACAAATAATTATTTGACAAGGTAAATTATTGAATTATATACAAAAAAATTGTCTAAATGATAAATTTACAAACGGCGGCTCATACCACGGAACCCCCAAAAGTAATCTTCTATATCGGGCACAAGAGGGCAGCAAAATACATAAAAACGGTACAATCAACTGTTACCTCAGCCCAGTCACGGCAAACAACTTTCAAGCTCCAAAATTCAGCTTTTTCAATACCGGGGTGCAGAAACTTTACATCAAATTCAAGAGTAGACCCAAGGCAACGTGTTGGTAAGTGATGTTCCAATTTTACCTTGATATTTATTATGTTTTGGTTAGGACTATTACAGCAGGCTGCACATTCAGCAGGCTACGTAATCTCAAGTGGAACCGAATGGTTCCGATACACGAGTGTGAAATACCAATGTGTAAGGTTTTGTTGTGATTACTAGCTAAAAATACGTTTATTAACCATTCTTTTTAAAGAATTGTATGAAATACTTTAGAAGAAAATTTTGAGCTAACATGATTAGACCTTCTAGGCCCCTTTTGAAAGGCCATTTTCGGTAGTCGTTTACACGGACATTTTTTCGGACGAGTAATCGACTACTCGGTATAATGATTTTGCCAATAAGACAGGCCGACCGCTCTGGCCCTGAAGCCCACAACCTTTTTAGGCCGGAGCACCAGCGCAAAGCCATGAAACCAGTCCCAAACAGCCTGTGCAACAACCGTAACTAATGTCCGATTTTCGTATTTAAATGCTAAAATTAAACAAGTTTAAAAAAAACGATCAGTGTTTGTTATAAAATTCAAAGCAATGCAAATTATCTCCTCCTACCTACTTTCGTGAAGACTAAATTAAAATCAAGGTAAAAATATATTGCAAGACGTCAGATTTTTCAGATACTGCACCGGCATGACCGGGACAAGCTCATCGCCACGGCACGTCCGCGCTAGAGCCAGAGAATTGGGGGTCACGCCCATGGCCATTCGCGGGGATTAGCAGCGAGAACGTTTGCTGCAGCACTACCAAATTATTCATTAAGGGAGATCTGAACATATTTCCCGGTCATTTTTGATGATTCGAACTTCATAAGTATACAAAGGATATAATGCCTCATCAACTTAATATAACATATTAATATCTTACCGAATTTTCGTGTGCTTCCGCCCTAGGTAGATCGCTCTCCATCGTCATTTTGCCTGTACAAATAAAATGGCTGAAAAAGAAATGTGAAAATTGGCTAACGCCCTCTTGTGTCAAATATTAAAGGAATAAAAAAAAAGGGAAATATGAAAGAAACAGATCAGTGAAGGTTTGAGCAAAATACGATAAGAAATAAGAAAGTTATGAATATTTGCAGTTGTGTAATCAATCAAACACAAATTGGCAATTCCGTGACGTATCTTGGGAGCTCCTCTCCCATTTGCGCTGTACCCCAAAAAATCATTAATTTTCTCTATCAATCAATCACTAGCAGAAGCAGCCCGTGAACATCCAGCATGGGCGCTAGCTTTGTTTATGATTAATCACCATATTTGTCACAATACATGTAAATTCAAATGAAAAACAAAAAAACATAACAAACAAAAAACAAAAACAAAAACACAAATATATGGCATATATTGGGGTATATATAAAGTGGTTTTTTTTTTTTTACCAAGAAGTATGTATGACATGGGAGTATGTGTTATTCCAAATCTTGAATTAATTCCTTTTCATCTTGAATACTAAATTACGATTGTTTGAGCGTTGAATTACGAATGGCCCCAGTATAGTTATTTATTTCATGTCGACCCTATGTGGCCTGTGGACTACCCACGACCTCATACTTCACATGCAGTTTTCTCGCCTTTTTGAGGTCTTGTTTCTATGGTCCTTACTCAGAGAAAGGCTGTGAAAGCATGACATGCATTGGCTGCATGCCCCTTGTAAAGAATGAAAGAATTAAAAGAAAATTTGTTTAGGGTTTCTTCTTTTCGGGGGATCACTGTTACACACGGGCCACCTTATGCGGGTCTTGGGAGAGCCGCCTGATTTTTTTCTTTTCTTTTCTTAACCAGGGGCCGCGGAGCTTTTTGAAAGTGGGGGCGGGGGGCAGGGGTTGATTTGATTTCACTCATTAATGACAAAGTTTCGAACCTTTTTTCCGAGCGCGGCCCATGTTAACGGCCCCTCGCCTTCCCCACCCCCCCCCCCCCGGCCCCACCCGCCTGAGGGCGCGGGGCCTAGACGGGATTCACATATCCTATTCATATCCATCATGTGGTATCATAGTGAAAATACTTTGGGAAATTTGGAGGGGGAGCTCATGCTCCTATATACTCCTTCGCCCTGTCCGTGCCGGCGGGATTCCCGATATGACGCGATCTTCTAGAAGTGAATGATGTATGTACATCGATTTAGACTGTATAATCAAGAAATGATATATTTGAGGCAAATAACATGTTTCACACGGTATGAGGGCCATATATTTCCCATTCATGACTATTTATTTGTTGATAAAAATGATATTCCCTATTATCAGGAGATTGAAAGAAGAGTGTTAAACATGCAGGCTCGCGTAACAGCGAAAGAGAAAACGAAGAAAGATATATAATAGAATTTACAGATACAGAGATGGGAAATATAAAGAGAAAAAGGTCATAGACTAGAGGATTTTTTTTTTTAACAATCAGTGCACGTCGAACATGTAAAGATAAAAATAAGTATATAACAGGTGAATATGCATGTAAAAATTGTGTTGCTTTCTCAAAAGTAGTCAAATGATATTGTCAGGATTATCTAAACACACCCATTGTCCATCTGCACCTGTTTGACAAGAGTCACAAGACATCATAGAGGAGCTTGTTAAGTATCTGGGCTATGTGGCTGCCATGCTGAAATTTACCATTCATGTGTTAATTACACAAAATACCTTGCAAGCTCCCTATTATACCTTGTCAAACAGGCGCAGATGGACAACGGGTGTATCCTGACAATATCATTTGACTACAATTTTCACAATAAAATTAATTTATTATTGAAATAATCATTTGACACCAAACTGCACCGCAAGAAAGTTACAATACTCAAGATGGTAGTTTGTACTATTTGACCTGAATTGGTGTTTTTGTCTGGGGCGTGTTAAACCCCTTTCCCGATGGAAATTTTTGTCAGTTTTTATATTTTTAAAATATACATCCACCTTTTCCTTCTGACAAAATTTGAAAAAATTTCCCCAATTTTTAGGGGCTGTCTGCATCCCATCCGGACGGAAAA
Source organism: Heliocidaris tuberculata (assembly GCA_025618425.1). NCBI lineage: Eukaryota > Metazoa > Echinodermata > Echinoidea > Camarodonta > Echinometridae > Heliocidaris > Heliocidaris tuberculata. The sequence goes on from CM046846.1 coordinate 20,777,165, forward strand.
TGTTACCTGAGTTGAATTACACACATTGGAGTTATTTTGGGTAGCAAAGCTTGGTTTAGGGGCAGTATGGTGTCTTTTTTTTTTCAGGGGCCTATTACACCCCCTTCCCGATGGAAATTTTTGTCACTTTTTGTGTTTGGGTAATTGTATAGTCATATTCACCTTCCTTCTGCCAAAGTTTGGCGCATATCTCGTTGGGTTGAAATCGACCCGACTTTGGGGCCCTTTGGGGGTGGGTCTCTGGGGGCCACACCCGGCGGCTTCGTTCGAGCTGACAAGCTTTTTGTGAATGAAATGGATAGTCTTAGTAACTTTAAGGGGTAAAATCTCATATTTGTGTAAAATGGGGTGACTATTTCGCGGGACTTGGCTCCCAGACTAGGCCCATAACATTAACACAAACTCCCATCTCCCTGCTCACACCGCTTGTCTTCGTGATAAGCTGCAGCTGCGCATCCCAGTTTGAAGATTACTAGAAGTTGAAGAAGAAAAATGAAGATGAAAATCTTGACTTTCTAAAGGCAAAACTTTACAGTTCCCTGATTACAACGGATTACAAGTCAAGAGTCAGAAGTATTTGCAATATATCTTCAAATGGAGGATCGCCGGCCCGGTCAGCTGTACTTTCTGTGACGTCACAATAGCAACTGTTTCGACGCACGCTTCAAAATGGCGGAAGACTTGAAATAACACTTTGTTGAAGTCCGGGACATTCCTCGAACTTTTCTCCAATAAAATAATTCTATGGTTTCATTATCAAGTATCCTGCACCCTGATCAGACGTAACAGTTGACTGGTACTTCAGGGTTTATTTTTACAATACATGAAAAATGGAAGGCGATGAAACAAGTTTCCTCCGAGATCAAGGTAAGCGATGCCGATGCGATGATAAACGGTCGATGTTGGTGCCCATATGCCCTGGCCTGTCGGCCTGGCGGCCGGCCGGCAGGGCCTGGGTTCTCAGGACCCATGGGATCGTTTCATCAAACCGTCATAACGACAAGATCAGCGACATCTCGACACTGTCGCTCAACTTGTCCGCTAAGTGTTTCACAAAGCCATCTTTGCGAAGATCAGCGACAACTTCCCTGACAAGTGACTTGTCGGTATTCCAGACCTGTCAATGTCATAATCTTTTTAGAACGCCATCACAAGCCAACTTTTAGTTAGGCTGTGGGCTGCAAAAAAATAAGAAATGTAAATTAAGAGAACAATTATTTCCTGATCTCCAAGCACTATCCTTTATCACTCCTTTATCAAATATTGTTACTAATGTTCGTGTAGGGTGGCCTATGGAGCAAGCTATATGTAATGTATAACTAGGCGTGGTCCTTTACCACAGAAAAGAAATGACATGTTGACTCCTCGATTGCCTGTGATGAACTGTCCTGAGGTGTTACACTTATCTCCACCTCAGGGGTTTATTTTACATATATATATTTGTATTTACAATGGTAAATAATAGATATTCAAATAACATAATTTGCAAATGAAAGTAAGTAGGTCTACATAAATATACATAGGATTTTATGAATATAAATGAATTGCTATAAATATACATTATTTTAAATGAATAATAATAATAAGGGCTAAACCAATCAGAGTAAAGAGAACAAATCTACTGATCCATGGAATGAACATGAAGAGAGGAACAAAAGACATTGCAATTAGGAATGTAGAGGGAATGTAAAGCATGAGAGAAAGGGTGATCATGTGATATGAAAAGTTAAGAGGGTTGAAGGTAGAGAGAGACATGGGGAGAGAGGAAGTGTAAGATGGTTACATAAAATATTCTTGTTCAAATATAATCTCTACAAACAATATCTCTTCTCACAAATAAAATGTCCTCATTTTACACATTATAGTGAAATGTTTTGAAAATCATTACGAATCAAATTTTGTACATTTCTAACAACTTTGTACGGAAATCGACATATTTAAACGATTTATAGATTTCGAACAATTGAAGAAAAAAAATTGAACATTTCAATCGATTCAATAATTTCGAATACTGAAAAAAAATGGGATCTCTTTTTTTAGAAAAAAAATTGCCAATTAAAATTAGTGAATTTTTTTTTTTTTTTTTTGAATTCAAATTTGGTACCGTCTTTAAATATACAATAACAATCAATGCTACTATAAACTGACGGTATACATGTGAGTACATGAACAAGCATTTACAGTATACATGTACATGTACATTTAAGCTTCATTAAACACTTTGCAATACATGAAAATTACAAACTTTTTTTTTTATAGTCAACTCAAATTTTTTTTTAAATCAGAGAAATATCAAGTTACATTTCAGCCAATCTTTTTAGAATGTTTGTTTCAATTAAATTTCACTAAACTTTAGCTTTTCATATGAAAAAAAAACCTGTATCATTTATAATAAATTGTACATCGTAATTCATTCATCAAAATACATGTACAATGTACATCAAAATTTACTCTTATCACAAGAAGCATTACTTTGCCTTATGACATGAAATTATAAATGAATTGTCATTTTAATTCAAATACAATATCATTCCTTTCTAAGGTTTCCAAAATATAATTTCATGAGATCTCTATCTCAAAAGCAAACTACATGTATTGTGCTTTCTGGATAAGACAAAATAATTCATTGAATTTCAGAAATCCTTAAATTCATCAATAAATCTTTTTTTTTTTAATATAATGTAAACTACAGTACATGAATGAAATAAGCTCTTCTTTTTTTTTTTTTTTTTTTGCAAAAATTCAAAGTACATATAGAATAATCTGTTTCTATGCCAGTATTGCCACAACAAAAAATAAATAAAAATACAAAGAATAATTTGTTTCTTTGCAAAAGATACATCTAAATGACTTAAAATGGTACAAGTTGTAAATTGAATACAGATAATTATACTGGACAGAAAATTTCTTGTTTCTGTACATACAACAACCCAAAAATAGCAGAAAATGATTAGGCTGCAAATTTTTGTTTGTTTGGCATATACTGAAATATTGACACATAATGAAATATTGTACAAAATATTGAGGCATATGCATAAAAAACTACATATGAGATATGAAATATTGACTAAATAGCCCATAAATTATGCAAATTTTCAAAAAATTACTGAGAAAATACAACTTCAACAGTTCGATTTTCATTTACAATCTGTGAAATAGATTTCAATTGAAGATTGTCCGCTCAGTCCATATTGTTCACTTGTCACATTGAAGAAAAAAAAAATTGAATCAGTTTCTTTATGTGATTCACAACAATTCCTATTCCTTCTTCTTGATGCTGGAATAAATTCACTGTATCGTTCAATACTTTATCGCGGATGAGAGCTATGGATTCCAAATTTAAAACAAATGTTTCAGCTATCTCGCTATTTCTTCCATACATGTACATGTAGTTCAAATGTCACAGTTCAGTGTATTAGTTCAGCATAATATCAAGAAATTTAAGTTTCACTTTGTCAAATTTGTCATTTCTGAAAATCTCGAAATCTTTCTGGCATCTTAATCTTTCGTCCATAGCGCGAAGTAGTGACTCTGTCGTCTGATGGTTGTTCATTAGGTTGATGAGCTGCTAGGGAAGCGCTGTCACTTTGAACATCAGATGATGGACCTGGGGGTTGATTAGGATGATCTGCCTGTGTTAGCTGCTCATCTAGGGGGCCTGGTGTTGGTTGGTCGTCTGACTGACACTGGTCAGTTCTATTAGGCTTGGGGTCAACATCTCATCTCTGTTGTTGAGTAGATGGTTCTGACCGAGATTGGTAGTCAGAGTTGCCTGGCCTGGTGTTAACATGTGGTGGCTGGCTCACAGACTCTCCTGACCTTGACTGGTGGTCAGTAAAGTCTCGCTGTCGTTGAACTTCTGGCCTCAGCTGGATGGGTTGTTCTGACCGTGATGGTTGGTCAGAGGAGTTTGGTTGAGGATGAACATCTGGCGTTGAAGGTTCTGACCATAGTGGTTGGTCAGAGGATGAAGGACGAGGATGATCATCAGGCATAGGAACAGATTGCTCTGACCATGATGGTTGGTCAGTATCTGTCCCCTGCTGTGGCTTGGTAGTTGACCATTCGATGAAGGAAGGCTCAAGTGGCGGTTGAGAGCTTGAAGGAGGTTGAGAGCTTGAAGGAGGTTGTGAGTTTGAAGGAGGGATGGTCAGATGACTTCTACTTTCTCTAACAAGTTGTCGAGGAAGTCTAGATCTGAACAGCTTCAGGCGGTTATGATGTACCACCTTTTGAGTTCTCTCGTTGTGGATGTCTGCTATCCGATAGTTCAATCCATCTTCTGAGGAGGATAGAATGGAAAATGGTCCTGTCCAATTCGGATCTAGCTTGTGCCTGGCATTCGTAGGATCATGAAGCCAAACTAAATCACCAATATTGTACTTGATGGAACGAGTCTTCATGTCATATCTTTCCTTCTACTGCCTTTGAGCAAGTTGTGATTTCTGCTGAGCATACTGGAAAGCTTTCTTGAGTCGTTGATGGAGATCTATTGCATACTGTTCTGGTGAAGTAGCATACTGGGCTGGAACTGGACATGTGATGTTTGCTGGAACTCTAGCTTCTCTGCCGTGTAGGAGGAAGTATGGAGTCAGTCCTGTAGTTGAGTGAACGCTTGAGTTGTAAGCAAGTTGTAGCTGATGGAGGTGACTATCCCAATCTCCTCCTTGGTCTGCAATATATCGTGCTAACTGTTCTTTGAACACACGATTTGCTCGTTCAACTATTCCGGCTCCTTGTGGGTGATATGGTGAGGATTTGGATTTGCGAATTCCAAGTTTCTCGCACAGCTGCTGGACTAATCTGGACTCGAACTGGCGTCCTTGGTCTGTGTGTAGAGTTTCTGGCACACCATGTTCTGTGACATAGTCTTCAAAGATATGTTTGGCAACAGTCTGCGCAGTCTGGTTTTTCATTGGGTATATGTTCACATATTTGCTGAAATGATCTATGATGACTAGAATGTATCTGTATCCATGGCGAGAAATGGGAAGTTCAGCGATGTCAGCAAATACCATCTGAAGAGGGTGATTGGTAGTGATACTGCGTAATGGAGCTTGGTGTTTTGGGTTGGGGGAACGGAAAGACTCACAGGCCGCACATGTCTGACAGTGATTGGTGATGTCCCGGTGCATAAAGGGCCAATAGCATGTGGCTTCCGCTCGATGAATTGTGCGTTGTGGTCCGAAGTGTCCAGATGATGGGTGGCCATGGAGTTCTTCTATGACTTGAGATATGAGTTGTTCTGGTATGACTGGTTGGAGTATTTCTGCACCAAGTTTGTTGGATTTTGTGCGATACAGGATGTCTTGGTGGATGGTCAGACGGGGGTATTCCCACAGAAGTCGTCTCATACGGGGATTGAATTTCCGTATCTCTCTGACTGAAGGTCGATGACCCATCCTGACATACTCCATAACTTGCTTGATGTCTTTGTCATCTTTCTGAAAGTCTCGTAGCTCAGATTGTCGATCAGCAAGAATGAAGATCTCTGGTTTACTTTGCATCTTGTGTTCAGCTGATTCTTGAGTAGCTTCTGGCATCTCTAGAGACTTTGAAGAAGAACGTGTGTGGACTACATTGCAACTGGCTTGGTGTTGCTGAGACAGTTTGGTTTGCTCATCTCGTGCCGTCTGATGGTGTGGACGTCGCGAAAGAGCGTCGGCGTTTTGGTTTGAGCGCCCTTTGCGATGGATGATCTTGAAGGAGTAGGCATCTAATTCTACTATCCAGCGTGCACGTCTACCAGTAGCATCGTCTTGGATTGGTACTTTCATATAGCCGAGAAGTGGTTGGTGGTCTGTGAAGACTGTAAAAGGTTGTCCTCTGAGATAATGTCGGAAGTGACGTACAGCTGCGACAATGGCGTACAGCTCTCGATCGTACGTAGACCATCTCTTCTGAGGTGCGGAGAGCTTCTGGCTGTAATAAGCTATGACGTGTTCTCTTCCATCTTGGACTTGAGAGAGTATGGCGCCAATAGCATCATTGGAGGCGTCTGTTGCTATGTTGAAGGTTTTGTTGAAGTCAGGGAATGCTAGTATGGGTGGATTGGTAAGTGCCATCTTCAAATTGATGAAGGCTGTTTCACAGTCAGCATTCCAGATGAATTGCGTTCCTTTATGTGTCAGGTTGGTGAGAGGTGTGGAAACTTGGGCAAAGCCTGGGATGAAGCGACGATAGAATGAAGCTAGGCCTAAGAAAGATCGAACTTGTGATGGACTCTGGGGTCTTGGCCATGCTGCAACTTTGGCTGTGTTGTTTGGATCTGGAAGTACTCCTTGTGTGCCAATGACATAGCCGAGATAGGTGACTTTCTTCTGTAGAAACTGGCACTTGGTAGGTTTTAACTTCAATCCGGCATCTTTGAAGCGCTGGAGGACTTCTTGGAGGTTGTGAAGATGTTCTTCAAAGCTTCGACCCATTACGATGCAGTCGTCAAGATATATCAGGCAAGTTGACCAATGAAGACCATGAAGGACAGATTCCATTAGACGTTGGAATGTCATCGGAGCATTGACTAAGCCGAAAGGCATGACGTTGAAGTGATATAAGCCACTGCCAGTTGTGAAGGCTGTCTTCTCTTTGCTTTCTGGGTCAAGTCTAATTTGCCAATATCCGCTTGACAAATCCATGACGCTGAAGTAGGATGACGATGAGAGGGCATCAACAGAATCGTCTTGACGAGGGATTGGGTGAGAGTCTCTGATGGTGACTGCATTGAGAGCTCTATAATCGACGCAGAATCTGTATGTGTCATCCTTTTTCTTTACCATGACGATAGGGCTAGACCATGGACTGTGGCTTTCTTCGATGATTCCACGTTGAAGAAGATCATCTACCTGTCTCTGGATCTCAATTCGCATGGTTGGTGATGTTCGATAGGCTCTTTGACGAAGAGGTGTCTCATTCGTTGTGTTTATCGTATGGTAGACATCAGCCTGTCCTATGTCGTCTTGTGATGAGCTAAACACATCAGCGTAGGAGCTAAGAACTTGCTTGGTCTTCTCATACTGAGCCTTGGTAAGATCTGACTTGGTGAGCATGTCATCTATTGGTAGTGTTGGTTTCGACTCTTGGGTAGCAGCTATCACCTTATCAAAGATCTGGTATTCTTCTTGAGGATCACTAGTCAATGAATGGAAGTGACCAAGAATGGTGTTCGCTGTAAGATCAACCTTTTCTTGAGATGCGTTGACAAGTCGGACAAGGATGAGACCGTCTTGTGGTGTGTTCACTGATCTAGCACCAGCTATAGGATGATGCTCTTGTAGTGTCGGTTCAAAGATACCATCGTATCCTTGTGGAATGAGGTCTGGTTGTTGAGGTTCCAGTCTGCCTTGTACGTGTATCTCGCTCATTGCTGGTATAGTCACTTGTCCTATCAGTGTAACATTGCACTTGAGAGGGGCTTGGTACTGATTCTTGTCCACGAGAGGTATGGTTACTCCCGGCTTGGTGAATGTGGTTGTGGAGAGTACTGCGTTGTTTCTCCAAAAGAAATCCCATCCGATGATAACAGGATGACTTATACCTCTGGCGACTATGAATGTGTGTCTTCTAGTAGTATTTCCAAGATGTAGGGTGGTGTGAATGGTACCAAGAATGTCTAGGAGCTGTTTGGTGACAGATGTTGCTGCTACAGTGGATTTTACTAGGGGGCTCCTCTGAGATTTTGGTATTGAGTCGTAGAAGTCACTGCTGATGAGAGAGGTGTATGATCCGCAGTCTAAGTATGCTAAGATATACGTGTTGTCTAGAATGATAGGGATGTAGGGTGGTTGTTGCTGAGCAGAATTATATTCTATGTTGACTTGGGCCGCTGTTGTGGAAGTTGATGACTGACCCGCATCACCAACTAATGGTAGTTTCCCTGGTGAGCTCGATTGGCTTGGTCGTCAAAGTGGACATGACTTTGCCTTCTTGGTGGTGTCGGAGAACGTCTTCTTGGCATGTCTGGTCTGAAGGAGGATGAATAAGAGTGTGAAGAGTATCTTGTCGGGCTGGATGAGGGTGTCAGCGGTCGTCTTCTAGGTGAATCTGATCGAGTGAAGGAGGTTGAATCACGATATGAATGATATCTGGTTGGGCTAGGTGTAGGTGACCGATAATATGACCTACCACGGGATCTATCATGCTGTCCGTAGGATGATGAGTGGTAACTTGATGAGCTAGATGAAGGATGCGAACGAGGATACGACCTGTCCTGTGACATCTCGTGTCTGTAGGATGATTTATCGTGATGTGAGTATCTTGTTGGACTAGATGAGGGTGAACGATAAGGCCTATCACGATGTGAGGAGTACCTGGTCGGACTGGAGAATGGCGACCGAGGATGATATCTGTCGTGTGGTCTGTTCTCGAAGGAGGCAGGAGATCGTGAGTGACCTGTAATTGCCAGTGCATCAATCTTTTCTTCTAGAGAGGCAATACGTTGCATGAGGACACCATATGAGCTGTCAGAGTTGGATGTAGCTGCCACTTGTATCTGAGTGCTATCTGGTTGGCCTAGAAGTGTCGCCTGTTCTATTCGGACTGCTGTGTTTACTGCCTGCTTGAAAGATTTTCAACACCATGTTCGTATAACTTTTTCCTGAGCCCTAGGTCTAAGCCTGCCATGAAGCGACGAAACTTCTCTCCGTCTTTGGCGTCTTCATCATACTTGGGAAAGGCTTCTCCAACTAATGTTGAAATGGCTGCTGAGAACACTTCAATAGGTTCTGAAGGTAATCTGCTGCGAGCTGTAATGCAGGAACGAAAGTTGGTTAGGTATGTTGTTCGTCCAAATACCTCGGAAAGGACTGTCTTTACTTTCTCAAAATCTTTCTTATCTGATTCAGGTAGGCTCTCCCATACAGTAAATGCTGATCCTGAAAGTCGGGAAGGAAGCAAACTATGTTTCTGAGCAGAGCTACTGTCTAAGGAGTCAACTGCAACTTCGAATCTTCTCACCCACTGGCGGAAATCTTTTCCTTCTTCTCCAGTGAAAATCTCTGGCAGTTCAAGGCGAAACATAGCCATAATCACACAAACATACAGAAACAATGCTGTAAATAATGATGAATGAAGTCTATCTCTCATATGGACTAGAAGGAGGAGGATATCCCAAATGAAGGAGGAAGATTACAAATCATACGAAGTAGGAAGATTCTATCTCATACACATGTAAAAGTTATCAGTACATGGAGAGCATCTGATGAAGGGTGATATCAATTATCATCACAGAAAATAGTGGTAGACTTACTCAGTTACTGTAGACAATTTACTCCACTAAATTCACGATGAAGGAAGAAATCAACACTTGAAGCAGGTTGAAAAATGCTTGAAGTACAAAATTCACGATGAGTGTGGAAGTCTACACTGGAAGTAGGGTGAAAATTGCTTGAACTTCATTGAGGTACAAACCAAGATGAAAGGCGAATTACTTACTGAAGGAGGAAGAACTAACATGTCAATTGAAGCAGGGTGAAATTTAGCTTGGTTGAGGCTATCACGAGCTGCTATCTCTGCCTGAAGTTAGGGAGACACCGCTGCTACCAGTTTGTAGGGTGGCCTATGGAGCAAGCTATATGTAATATATAACTAGGCGTGGTCCTTTACCACAGAGAAAAGAAATGACATGTTGACTCCTCGATTGCCTGTGATGAACTGTCCTGAGGTGTTACACTTATCTCCACCTCAGGAGTTTATTTTACATATATATATTTGTATTTACAATGGTAAATAATAGATATTCAAATAACATAATTTGCAAATGAAAGTAAGTACAGTACATAAATATACATAGGATTTTATGAATATAAATGAATTGCTATAAATATACATTATTTTAAATGAATAATAATAAGGGCTAAACCAATCAGAGTAAAGAGAACAAATCTACTGATCCATGGAATGAACATGAAGAGAGGAACAAAAGACATTGCAATTAGGAATGTAGAGGGAATGTAAAGCATGAGAGAAAGGGTGATCATGTGATATGAAAAGTTAAGAGGGTTGAAGGTAGAGGGAGACAAATGGAGAGATGGGGAGAGAGGAAGTGTAAGATGGTTACATAAAATATTCTTGTTCAAATATAATCTCTACATTCGTATTGTAGTATTGTACAGACGGACAATATGTTCTGATGGCTACTTGACCCCCCCCCCCAGCAAGTAGATCTAAATGAGATTAATATTGAAAATACCCACATTAGAATCAGCATCGAAAATGGAACAGTCTGTATGGTTTGATTCCCCTTGTCTGCGCAGTGCCCAAGTCTGCGCATACGCGTAACTGCGCGATTTTAATATCACAAACGACGCAACGAACACAATCGTCTTCAAATCAATTTTAGTGATGTGTATCAGTGAAAAAATGAGGAAAAACGGGTGAAAAACGTTCATTTTATGAATTTTTACTTACATGTCCTGAAAATGCCACTTTCTTGCACAAAATCGCGAACTGCGTGCAAAGTGAATGACTGCGCAGACAAGGGCACCTTCCTAATTTTAGTGTCAAATTTACACCGTCGCCTTTTCTTGTGAAAATGACATTGTTCTTGTTCGGATTTTGATGAGATTTTCGGCACAATTACTCTCTAGGATATACATGTAAGGATTAAAATGAGGTCAGTCATTAGAGGAATACAAAAGGAAAAGCTTGTCAATTTGAAGTGAAACATTAGGTGCGCAGACAAGGGGCCCCCCATCATATATACAGACCCATGTGAACAACGACAATTTATCATGTATGTATGTATTTTCCCTATATTTTCCCTTTTCACGCAATGCTTTGAACAATTTTTAATTTTATATGTATCTTTTAATGAATAAATATTAAAAATATGGCCATAAAGTAAATAATTTCATCATTTTTCTCTAAATTGAACACGATTTGGGTCTTCTTTCCATAATTAGTCAATTAAGGTATCCTCTTACTTACAAATCTAGATTCGTACATCGCAAAAGCCTCCTTGAGTTTTCTCAATTTTATAGATTCTAAGATGCTATAACTTAAGTAACGCATCTTTTCATGTAAACGGGATGTTTGTATCACAAGCATTCATCTTCGCTGCTATTTTTGACATTTTGGAATAGTTTGGGAAAAACTGAGTCTCAAAATCTGTTTGGTTAATTGTTGATAATTCCAATGGACTGTGATATAGACTATGTTTTTTCGCCGATGAGTATCGATATCACTGAGTTGTCGTTTATCATGTCTTCGTGAAACAGTTTTTCAGGTCCATGACATTTCCGTAGATCGCCGACAACAGTTATGACTGTCATGGAGTTGATTTGATGAAACGACCCCCAGCTCTTTATTCTTGGCACCTAAATCACCGGGGCTTTGATTGACTTTGTCGAGAAGGGTGGCTCAGTCTCCCTCACAGGCTCAGAGCTCAGCTCAGCCTCAGCTCAGCCTCAGCTCAGGGCAGTCAGGTTGATTTCATTTGGTGACTCACTTTTTTTCTGACACCCCTGACATGCCTGACATACTTTTTCTGGAATTCTGACACACTTTTTTGCCATTCAGTGAGTGATTCACTTTGTTAAGTTGTAAAGATCTACATCTATAGACTGTAGGATGGGGGCACTTATCCAATGAACAAGGATGGACAGATGGGCATGATGGGGGGTTGCATAATTTCCGAACACTTAACAAAAATTAGCCTGTCAATTTTGCCGTCAGATTTTACGAAAAACATGCATCAAGTAACACTAAAACCAGTGAATATTTGCAATTCACATGATTTTCACCTTATCCTGTGAAAGATTTGTGACAATTTGCATGAAAAGTTGTTCGATTTACTGTTTAAAAATGACCTGTCCGGATTAACAACCTGTCCAGAATTACAACATCTGGGTATGTTGCCAAACAGCATTGTATTACCGAACGCATATGGCTAGAGTGCCCAAGTCTGCGCACATGTATGCGTAATTTCGTGATTCTGATAAAACAAAACATGCATCGAACACAAACTTTTAATATTTATAATAGCAATCGGTATTCGTGCAAAAAATTAGTCAAAATGATGAAAAAAGGACTTAGATCTAGGCCTGTTTCAGATATTTTATTCACAAGCCTCAAAATGTCTTTCACTTCAAAACTCCTGAACTGCGTGTAAAATGACTGAGTGTGCAGACATGGGCACCATTGTTTTTTGAACGTTGAAATGACACGGCCGCTGTTTCTTGTTAAAATGGCATTGTTCCTGCTCTAATTTTGATGAGATTTTTTGCAAACTTACTCATTAGAATATCAGGAATAATATAAAATTAAGCATTAGAGGAATATTGGAGAAATTCTTGTTCATTTTCAGGTCAAATCTTAGGTGCGCAGACATAAGGCTCCCCATCATACAGTTAAGTGCCTAAAATGGATTTCATAAGCGTGGGACTGCCACTACGCATATGTTCTCCACACTATTGAAACAAAGAACATGGTAGAAGATCATAAAATGAGGTAAAAAACTTAAGTAATATCTTAAGAACTGCTCTCTGGTCACCCCCAGTCATCACCCCATTTGCCCCAAATCAGGGTAGGTTGTGTGCCTTTTTCCCATAGGGGGCACACGTTCGGTAATACAGTATCCTTTACAAGGGACTAAAATGCTGCGTTGTTGGGAAGGGGTTTGCTCGGAAGGGAATATCGTATTAGATCTATTGTCTTTTTCAAATTCCACCAATTTCTTTTTCTGTAGGACTTTAAGCATTCTTTATTAAGTTTGACAGATATTCATTTGATATTTTATTTGCTATGGTTGATTTTCTGAAAAGTGTTCGGTAATAGGATCCACCACCGTACAGTATTAGAAAATTCTGTCTCTCGTTCCTAAGCCTCTTATTTTGGTAGGGTCAGCTCTTCACTTAACAATTAGAGACAGAAGCGGGCCTATCACTCTGCTGTGCAAACTTACTGATTGCCGATGAACAGTCGGCATGTAGTTGAAAAAATCTGTTTATTTTTATTTGTTTATATATTTTTGTAAATTTTAGATCAAGATCTAGATTAGACCTAGGCTCTACTATTTAAGGAATCGGTTCAACTTACCGATTTGAATAATCCGTTTCAAGCTCCTTTATCAGGTAATTCAGGGTCCAACATTGTCCAAGGTATTCTCCGTTTGAAAATCTTGCAGCTGTATTCAAACTGTTATTAGTGTGTGAGTCAATGTGTATTCAGTTTGCACAGCAGAGTGATCAGATAGACCCATTTCTGTCTCTTAGTGAAGAGCCGACCCTACCAAAATAGGAGGCTAACGACCGAGAGACAGAATTTTCGGTCTAACCAGTGTGTGATATTTTGCACATATGTGTGCTGGAAAGGAGCAAGTTCGCCGGCCAAAAACAGCCTGAAAATTTCACTTGATCAAGATGATAAAAATCCAATTGAAAATTCTGGCATGAAATTAGATATTCTATCATCCTAAAATGTAGAAGGAAGTATTTCTCAACATTTTGCTGATTACATGTATATTCGGTGTTTTTACCTCTTCAACGGAGAGGTCGTGACCAATGCCAAAATTGACACAGCCCCACATAGTGATGGTTCCATGACCTGTTATTAATGAATGAACTACACTACAATACTTGGAATCCAGTTTGCATGTACATTTACTTGTTGCTATGTCTGACAAGCCTCTGCCAAGCTTTCAGGTTGTCAAGAACTACATTTGTTAGTATGCGTAAAATTTGAATATATATTTGTGAACAGGTCCACTCATAGGCCCTTGCCTATGTGGGATTGTGTCCAACATCCACTGTTGCAGCAGTCAAAAACAGACAACAAAATTGCTGTAAGCAAGATATAATTTTCTTAAATTTGCTAGATTACCTGATTCAGGGACTCTTCAACTCTTACTTTGCCACAAATTTGGGGATTCCAAATTGAAAGTGAAATTTTAAATAATTATTTTCCTCTCATGTATGAATGATATACCTAGACTGGAAAAAGGCCCGCTGATACACATAAAAGCTATTGAAGCCTATTCACCCATAAAAGCTAGTCTGGAGTACAAGGTTATCTTCAGATTATAAGCTTGTACATGTATAAGTGAATAGGTCTATTGATTTTTCATTAGGAAAGGCTTGGTCTGATTCTGTTTCTGTGAATTGGATATTTGCTATTGAATATTCATAAAAAGTTAGTCTAATTGATTTTTCAAACAAATTTGTGGTCATCTTTTTGTGGTGCAAAAAATACATCAACTTTTTAAAAAGTTCCAGAAAATGACTCTTTTTAGCGAGAAAATTTTTTAATGAGTCAACTTTGTAATCTCTGAGGTGTGTATTTTGATTTGGTAATATTGAAATATGAAATATTATGAATCTGACATATATGTGTGCCCAGGGACCTGCCAGGGTATAAGACTAATGCAAGGGTGAAATGCTGAATGCTCTGATCAGCATCATACAGAGGAAGACATAACATTGACATGTCTTGAAAAATGATAAATTAAGAGAACAGAGGCATTTAACTTTAACATGTGTGCATGTTTACAGAAATCCTGGGTTTCAGTACATATGGACATCTTGTAATTAGCAACATGGGACTCAAAACTTGGACCCCTCAGGGCCTCAGTGACTACGAGACTGAACTGATTACAGTCTCGATTCTCTCGAACACCCCACTCACTCAGCACAGACACATGCGCCTTATTCATTGGTAAAGCCTGCATATGCAAAACAACTCATGTGATCAGTTCTGTATGATAAGCTGACAGCAGAAAACTACCAGTAATAGCTAGGATAACACCTTCTTTCAAGCAGAATACTTGATGAGTGAGATAATAAACAATTTTAACAACAAACACACTATTCACCTGCAAGAATCTTCAAATATTGAAGGAGGCAGTGTCAACAGAAGAAGAAAGCTGAGAAGAAATAATCATACATTAACAAAAAAAAATGATCTAATTTTTCAAGTTAGTCTCACCCACCCCCCTTGGCCTGGCTTCTACATGTACATGTAGTCCTAGTCCTAATCTTATGCCTATGGAGACATGGATATTTTTGTTCTTCAATATATCTTTCTCAGTGAAGATGTCTGAAGATATGAATGCAGTGAATAGATAATGAATATTATCTATTTATATCTCTGTTCTCTTAATATATCGTTTTTCATGTCAGTCGTGTCAATTTTATGTCTTCCTATGTACTCTGCTGATCAGAGCATTTAGTATTTCACCCTAACATTAGGCCCCTGCAGGTCTCCAGGCCGCTGTGGCTAGCAGTCTTGATCCGATCCCATATCAGTAACATTAGCTAAACTTGAAATAAAAAGTTCAACCCTGTCAGCCCCCCCCAAAAACAAACAAACATGGTCCTGAGAACAAATATACATCAGTTTCATAACATTTCAATATTACCAAATCAAAATACACACCTCAGAGATTACAAAGTTGACTCATCAAAAAAATTTCTTGCTAAAAGAGTCATTTTCAGGAACTTCTTAAAAAGTTTATCTTATTTTTCATGTAGATTAGTCTACTTACAAGTGGTCGTAATGTTTATTTAGAGTGTATTTAAACTTGCAATAACTCTCTATAGAATTAACATTTGAAGCTCATACTTTGAGTACATAGTTTAGTTTAGCGACATGAAACTCCTAACATACAAAGCAAATATTTTTTGGCGATTGGTACCCTTAAAACTTTTGTTAAACAATATTTAGCAGAACGTGAAGTATTATGGATTAACTACAGAGTTTAAACACCGTAAAGTGTGCGTGAACTTTGGTTACCCCATCATACAAGGTTGTTTGGTATAACCTCATAAAACAAAGGGATGTATTGTAAAGGGGTAGTGCGGTTTGTCAAGGAAAATTACTCTATGGATCGTTCTTGAAGATAGAGAAAAGAAATAGTCTATTTGAATTCTTTATTTTTATCTTAGAAAATGGTTTTATTAGAGTATTCGAAAAATCTTGTGTATCATGTCATCCAGCATGTTAGTAAAATCGACCCTACTTTCCTTGATTTTCTGGTTCCATATCAAATAAAAATATTTTGTTTTATGTAGTCCAAAGACTGAATGCTGTTCTGCAACGATATCAAGAGAAGTATGGCCCTCTGGAGAAGAAAGAAATGGTAAGTTTCAGGTTCCTTGAATGCTTATAAATCTTCAAGAAAATATTGACTTGTGAAAATTTAGTGTTTTCCTAAATGACCTTTTATATTACAGAGAAGTTTTGAATAAACATTGTCTCCCTTAATAGTACTGAATTATGTCTTCTACTGTTTCATGTTTTTCACTATCCATTTTTAGCTCATCCGGCCCGAATGGGCCAGATGAGCTTATGCCGTGGCGAGGCGTCCGTCGTCCGTCCGTCCGTCCGTCCGTCTGTCCTTCGTCTGTCGTCCGTCCACAATTTCAAAATGCTTCTTCTTCGCCATTTCTTACCCGATTTTAATTCCGTTTGCTTTATATGATAGCACTAGGTGGGGGATTCGAAACTTCTACACAGAATTTTGAAACTCATTAAATATGCTAATTTATGCGCATTTCTCAAAAATCACAAAAATTGCTTCTCCTTCCTCATTTATTGACCGATTTCGATTTTTTTTGTTCCATCTGAAAGACTTTCATGAGGTTCATTGAACTTCTACACAGAATTTTGAAATTTTGTCTACAAAATTAATTATGCTAATTTATGCGATATTTATTCAAAAATCACAAAAATTGCTTCTTCTTCCTCATTTATTGACCGATTTCGATTTTTTTTTTCCATCTGAAAGACTTTCATGAGGTTCATTGAACTTCTACTCGGAAATTATTCATGCTAATTTATGCGAAATTTATTAAAAAGATCACAAAAATGGCTTCTTCTTCCTCATTTATTGACCGATTTCGATTTTTTTTTTGGTTCCATTTGAAAGACTTTCATGAGGTTTATTAAACTTCTACTCGGAATTTTAAAATTTTGTCTAGAAAATAGTCACTGTCTCCTTCCAAAACCACATTTAGCCAGATCTGCAATAGGCACTTCATCATCTGTACATGCATGTAACCAATACATGTACATTTCATCGATTCATTACAATGTCTACTGTGTTCAAAGTACAAATTGCATCAATTTCTTTGCTGCATGCCGGATGAGCGCCACATCATTGATGTGCTAGTTAATGATTTCTATTACTGTTTTTTAGGCATTGAATTAATGAGCATTTCTATTAGTTTGCTTTGCTCTTTTTATTACATTCTTAAGTTATCCTTTGTTAAAAAACTTTCATTTCAGGATTATTTGTTAAAGCTAATACCGTCTATTTAATGTTGTGAACAAATGATTAGAATCAAGATTTTAGCCATATCTTGTTGGTCCTGACTCCTGATGTTGTTTGCAGATTGCCTCAAATTCAAGGATACAAGTTTAGTAAGCGTCCAGTAATAATCTATTTTGTTTGGAATTGTGTATTTAATTTATGTGGCCTTTTTCCGTGATTGATGCTGGAATAAATACATAGTAGATACAAGTTCTGTTGATGACTTTTTAATGTTTTATTGTTTATTAGGAGAGCCTGTATCAGCCAGGAGATCTAGCTGCTCCATGGCTCACAAGCAGAACGTAAGTGATGATAAAAAATATCACAGATTTATATCTCATTCAAGTCCATGATAGATGCATCATGCATGTACAGGCGGTACCAGTATATTAGTATCTTCAAAACATTTGGAATACCTTTCTTTTTTTTTTTCTTACAATCCTCTACTATCCTCATTATGATGATGATGATTATTATTATTATGCCCAACTACCAAAGAATTGCTTGTGGCAAGTTAATACCCACATGGTATCGATGATGCCTGCATACATGTATTTCTACCATTTTTGCATAATTACCTTGTGGAGACCAAAAGTAAATCTTATAAATTAAAAAGTTCTTCTTTTATATGCCAGCACTGATATGTTGGAGTTCATGCTATCATATTTCTATTTGTCATATAATAAAATTCTTTTTTATGAGAATTCAAATCACTTGTAGTTAAGAATTAACAAACAATATTTGCGGGAGAATATATGCAAGTTTGATTTATTATTGATCAAAACAATTCTAATTACATGTAGGTACATGTAGGTCAGTGTCAGTGAATTATAGCTTCACAGAAATTTAATATAAGTGTGTTCTGGAATAAATGTAAACACATAACCCTTTGATAAGGTAAAGTAATGTTGAATTTGATGACAATTTTTTTTTTTAGGACAAACTATCCAGGTGTTTTGTTCATTGAATGTTTGAAATCAACTAGAAATGACAGTAGTTTTTTCATATACCAAACTCAAATTCATTAAAATAAAGATAATAATTCCCATTTGTCTTTTCTGCTGTTAGAATGTTATCTCCACTGATCACAGAATATGACAAGCGAATAACAGAATTGCATCAGCAAATTGGTGTGTACAAGGTGAGTAAGGTGGATATCGCAGGGAATAATTCTCGTGGTATTGTGTCACCATTTGCTATTTAGACATTTATTTACAGACTGCTTCATGTACACAAATACTAGAAAAGAATATCAATCTTGAAACCATGATTGGAATTACTAATCAATCTGAAATTTCTAGTTAGTCCCTTAATAAGGAAATGTATTTCTCTTTCTCTGTATTTTCTTTCATGTTTTGAATATACATGTACAATGTTAACAGTGCTATGACTATTTACAATGAAAATTCAGAATAAAAAAGGACACACACCTGTAGTGTGGACACGTAAGATGAACCGTCAACATACCGCACCCACCCCCACCCTCCCCCCCCCCAAAAAAAAATAGAATGGAATTTTGAAAATCAGAAAATCAATTCTATGTGCTTGTGAATTTTAGGTAGCCATGTTTGTAACTTTATATAGCACTACTTGAAGCAAGACTCAATGATGATAAAGATGTGTGCACATAATGCTGCTTAATTCGTATATGTACATTTCAACTTGTAGGCAGAGATGAGAGACCTCCAAAGCAAAGTAGACAGGCTGGTCAAGGAAAATACCAGGTAATACCAATATACAGAGCTGTAAGAAATTCAAGGACTCTGTTAATGTTGGAGAGTCCTGATGTAACTAGTTATTTTTCCAAAGTATGATTAATCTGAACATGAAAAAAAAATCATAAGCTTCAAATTCTTTTTTTAACTGCCTTATCATAGGTATATTATGTGTATTCACTTATGTACAGGCAGATGACAGCACATATCAAATAACATACTAGTACAAATTACAAAGTTTGTTATTATGACCACTCATTGACCAGTAAGATGGGATGTATTTTAATCCACTACATAGAGCAAATGAAGCCTGTGCTTAGGCAGAATTGAATTTAGTCCAACCCTTCTTTTTTTTTTGTAAGATAATTCTATATAAGGTAAAGTGCTTACAATGCCAAAAGTACTCAATATCATCGTGTATTTTTCAGTCTCCATCAAGAGCTGAAATCTGTGGTTGAAGGACAGCTGGAAACAATTCAGTCAGGCTTGAGAGGAGAACACACAGATGAAGATGCTGAGAAAGAACTCATTGATAATTTGAGAAAACAGATAGAACTACTAGAAAAGGTAACCAATCAATCAATTAATTAGTCAATCAGTCAGTCAGTCAGTCAGTCAGTCAATTAGTCAGTCAGTCATGACTTAGAGGGATGCTAAGAGAAAACCCATTGGTGACCTGAGAAAGCTGATAGAACTACTAGCAAATGTAATCAGTCAGTCCGTCAGTCTGTCAACCATGTGTTTACTCAGAAAATAGGGTTTTATCTACAGTTTTCTCTTTTGATCAATTCATAGTGAATTTCCTTGAATGCTGGTTGGTCGCTGAGCTAAACACCAAGATGATATTAGGGCACATTTAGACCCACTTTTTGGTTGACACGAACTGTGCAAGAATCCAATGTTATTACTCTTTTGGCTGTTATTTGTTGAGCAGCAGTACTACAAACGAATTGTGTTTTAATCCGATGACTTTGTCTTTCGCAGTCAAGTCTAAAGAGTAATTAATATCCTTTTCCCATGTACTTACAGGAAAGAGAAACAGCCAATGAGATGTGGCAAGAGACGGTACATGAGTTAGACAGACTTGCATCAGAACATAGGGTGAGTCAAGTTTCAAATCATTTTAAAATTGTACCAAAATGCCAGAAAAAATATTCCAATTCTATTTATTTTCCAATTGGGCCATTCTTTGTAAAGTGAAACTTTCGGTCACACACGTGACCATCGAATTTTGCCTCATTGCCGGAAAATCAGACTACATTTTATTGATTTGTTTATATTACCAGTTTCTTACCTGAAAAAGATTTCCTTTTCCTTGACAAGAAAAAGTCATTACCCAACCATAATGTTTTTACGGAGACATTTAAAAATAGCCTTTTTTGAGTGGTCACAAACAAGACTGACCCAATTTTCCCCTCTAAAAGAAAATAATGCTTATTAATTTATAGAAAATTGCTTTCAAACTGTTCAGAGCAATCCCAACATACACTAATGAAAAGTGGAAACTAGCATTTCAAGGGAAATACGAGAAAAGTAGGTTTGAATACCAACAAGTAAGACCCTTTTTCGTGCGAGGTCACACACATGACCGACCTAATGTTGACCTCTGAAAGAAAATGATGTACTTTCATTTAAAATAATTACCCTCCATCTGTTGGGGGTAAGATTAGAGACTTCTACTACACGACAATTACTGGAAAATTAGGTTTAAATGAACTATTTTTCAGGATTTTAGTCACACACGTGACTGAGAATGGCCAAATTAAAGTTTCCAGCCTCATGTTCTTTATCATGAAAACCCTGTTAAACTGTATAATTGATCTGCGTGTCATGAATACAAGTATGTCTGATATTTAAGCATCCCTACTTGATTGACATTTTATTCATGTTATCAATGTCACTGAATGTAGATGTGCCAACCATGCTTCTTGACATAAAGTTTTCTTTGGCACACATCAACATAGATGAATTAATTTCTTTTCTCTTTTCCAATATTCAGTTATCCAAGTGACAAAGAATAAAGTAAAATGTATTTCATTAAAAGTAGTACATGCACCTGCACTTTCTGATTTTGCCATTATCATGTAGACATGCTAGTTAAAGCAAAATAATGATTGTTTTGACAGGATATGTTAGGAAACTCTAAAGCCCAAGTCTCTACCCATCATGCCATAGAAGCTAAAGGAGTAGCTCTCATGAGGGACAATCAACTGCTTAGAGATAATAACTACAAACTAGAAACAGTAAGTTTGACTTTCTTTATCATAACTTCTTAGTGAAAGATATGATAATTGTCATCAAAAATTGAAATTGCATGGAATAAGCACTGATTATTGGCACTTGCACAAATGTCTGTCTTAACTATATGTGAATGAAGCCAGCTTTGCGCAGACAGTAGCCAAGGACTTGTCATAATATAGGTTTACGATATGACAATTAACATCTAAAAGATAATATAGTTTTTAGAATACCATCTCTTCCAGATAATAACAGCATGTGCCATTTGAAACCCCACTTTTGCTATCACAATCTTCTGTATTACATGTATATTGAAAATTGTACTACAAATTATGAGTATTGTATGTAAGTTTGATAAATCTAGTACTGGTATTAATTTACATAATTCTTTAGCTAGTTCTGTATAAATTTAACAGATGAAGATGTTTATTGATATGATTGAATGGATATCATGTATAGGCTAACAGACACCTGCAGGATGTGGTGAATGCACAGGGTCAGGAGCTGGAAGGTATGAGAGACCAGCTGAGACTGGTCAAGAGTGACCTAAGAACAACATCAATTCAACTCAAAGACTTCACCAGTATGAAAGACACACTAGAACAACAGTGTCGGGCAAAGGTAAGAGGTTTCTTAAAATACTGAGGGCACAATATGAAATCAAAATGCTTCTGTTTTATTCTGTCCATAAGTCTGGTAATCTCCCTCGGCGCTCTCTCTCTCTCTCTCTCTCTCTCTCTCTCTCTCTTCCTTCTTTCCTCCCTGATTTAAAAGAGTTCTCCTTAATTGTTACTGCCTTTCATTTTCTCTTCAATTTTTTCTGTAATATTTGCTTTATTTTTCTTAATGACTGACTTGTGTGACTTGTGTTCATGCCTATGCCTTTGGTAATATTGATTCTCATTGTCATGGCAATATTGAAGCTCTTATCAATGATATAATGACATTGCTCATTATAAATTATTAAAAGGAATGTGATTTGAATATCAGATGTATTGATTGAGGTGTCATAGTCGAGTGGTTTAATCTATTTACTGGGAATGCAAAGGTCATGGGTTCGAGCAGCGGGATGGTACTTGAGCAATTTTTTTTTTCTACATTGCTCCTCTCCACGCAGGTGTTAAATGGGTACCCAATAGGATGGCAATGTCACTGTAATTGGATTAGCATGTAAAAAGGTGACTAGGTGGAATGCTCCCCAGTGGAGTGGGGAATATGCACTGATAAGTGAAGAATCGTAATTGAATCCAGTAACCGGGGTAGTAATACTGTTACTGTTTTAGTCAGTTATGTGCACCTAGTAAGGCACTACTCAAAAAACGTTATCATATGTTTAGGATAAGGATCTTGCTGAGCTACGTAGTCGGGTCCAGTCATCTGAAGGCAGGATACCGGGCCTTCAAGAGAGAGTCAAGGAGCTGGAGACCAACATGGAGCTAATAGCTCAGGAGAACATGAGATTACAAGGAGCTAGGAAGGAGCTTGAAGATAGGATCAAAGCTCTGCATCAGAGAAGGTAAGTCTAATGTTGAATAGCAAGATAAACTTTGTTTGCTACATGCATGTCTGGGACACCTACCATCTGGGTCCAAGTTGGTGTAGAGAGAAATGCTTCGTTTTTTCCCTTAACAAATCCAGCTTGGATTTGGTGAGGTCCTAGTTGAGCTGATCTTGGTCTTTTTTGGTTTCCTTCTTTGTGTGGTAATGTCATGTCGGCTTTCATATGTGGTGAACTTCACCAGGATGGGGCGAGGGAGTGTTTTTTCCTCAGTTGTTTCTCCTTATTTATTAGGGTCATCAGTTGATACTGAAAGGTCTTCAAGAACGTGGGGTTTTCCGGTTCTATTTGACCTGTTGATGTCTTCCAGAGAGAGCTTCACCCTGATCCACTTTGATCTATCAAGAATTAATTGATCAGTGTACTTTCCTTTCTTTTCTTTGATGCTGAATATTCAGAGATTGTTCCTTCTCCTGTATTGTTCAAGTTCACTTGAGTACCATTTATATCTTCCAAATTCTTGTATGCAAGGCACTTAATTCATTTTCCTTGTTGTGGAGGTTACATTCCTATTCCATGATTCTGCCCTCACTTTCCTCAATTCTTTGCTGTGGCTTGTTGATTTCCACAGACATCATGTCTTTAATCATGGTATAAATGAGTTCTTTAGATGGAATGTTTATAGATGAGGCTGTTTATTGTGCCCTACCTTGCCTGTTTGCCGCTTTGTCATTATGTGAAGAGATAAGTAGACCCATAAGACCCTGGCAACAATTTTAATAGTATCAATGCAGTGATTGTAAAGTTCTGTGCTCTTCAATAGGCAGTTCTCAGGCACAGTTAGTATAACTTGAGATAATAAACTTAGGCTCAATTAGCAAATTGGTATTCTGAAAGCTCAATTAAGAGTTTAGGTATTCTTAATACTCTGTTAGCAGTCAATTAACTTTAAAAAGATAAAAGACCCAATAGGTCTCTTAAGTCCTCCACTTTTTAATGACACAATACTTTTTATTGTATTTTTCATGTAAAATGTTGCCTGTTCCATCGCAAGGATAATATGTTTGATTAAATGAGAATTACCTTATCCATTTTGATACAAAGGAGCAGTCTCAGTGTTGGTTTTCAACATTTTGGGGATGTTTGAAATCAAGAAAGTCAAATTATAGAAGGCTTTCTGATTTCATTTTACAGCGGCTCACGCACTTTCAGTACACATTTTGTTATGTTGAAGCTGGAGTGCAAATATACAATGTTTCTTTGTTACAGCGAATCTGATTGGTAAAAATGGACACAGGACTTAATTGAGCACTAAGTGAGCTTTCAGAATACTGATTTGGAGGTCTAGTAGCATTCTGTTAAATGGGGGACTTCAAAGGAAAGTTAAGTGAGATTTCAGAACACCGCCCTAGGTCTTTTGGCAAGACTTGCAAAGAATATTGTAACGTAACCGGTCCCTGCCAAGGTAGCGTCTGCCAATGAGTAGTCAGTCAGTCAGAGCCCAGTCCACGCTCAATCACAATCTCAATTATCACTCGGTGGATTCTCTCACAAAAGTATATTGTGCCTAACATGGAATTGGCCACACTCAAACAATCACTTAAAATAATAGACATACACCGTAAGTAAATCAATAATGCACACTTACACATTTTTTAAGTTGGCAGAAACTTTAATCAAGAGTTCACTTCAAACACGTCTTCACTCTATCACAGCCCAACACGGTCTGCTGACGAATAACATCGATCATGAACATGCAGTATACACGCGAGTACACGCAACTCAGTGCAACGTCAGAATGCATTAACACTGAATAGAATACTGCCCTATTAAGTTCCAAAAGGCTAGGCAAACAATGCCACCTCAATTTCGTGACAATATTCAAAATTCACTCACCACTGTAATAATATCCAAAGGCAGGCTTCACATTATTAATTAGTTTATTCTTGTCCCATATAACAAAGTATTCAATTTGTGCAAAATCTCAAGACAAAATCTACACCACATACAGTTAACTGATAGTCACATGATGAAAGATGCCTTGCATATACTGTTGCATAACATTGTATGCGCAGTTGTAAGTACAATTGAATTTTTTTCTATACTGCAACACATAGTTTTTAATTTGTAGTTAGCCGTGTTTAGTAAATGAAAGAATGAATGAATGTTCTGCTTTCTATCTAGTAATATTTACATGGTTAGTTTGACCAGAATAGTTGAGGATGTTAATGGAAGACTCACTAGGTATGCAGTATGAAATGTTTGATATTGTGATGTCAATGGAGCTATGTATTCTTGTCTGTTTGAATCCCACCAGTCAGGATGCTGAATCCCGTGAATATGAAGCCACAGTGCAAGTAAGAGAGAGCATTCAGATGTCAGAGAATGCATTACTAGAGAAGGACCAGGTAGGTCATTCATATTCAAAGCTCAAGATAAGTTCTTGTATTGAAAGAAATACATTGTACAGAAACTTGATATGTTTCAATGGGGAGTTCTATCATATGAGACCTAAGTTAGAAAAAATGCTCAGCACCAGATTTTACCTCTTACCAGTACTCAACCTTCTATTTTAGGTGAGCATAGCCCTGAAAAGGCCAGGGTTATTTTGGTGGTCTCTCAACGGGGGGGGGGGGGGGGGGGGGGGATGATGATAAATTCTGCAACTTGGCACACAGAGTATCTGGTAAGCCTGTAAAGTTTCACCCCACCTTTTTATAATTATCGATAAGTATTTTTTGACATGTTCGCATATTGACAACTCTGCATTGTGTACAATACATATCGAAAAATGTCCATTTGGCCATTTGCAGCATGGCCATTTTTAACACTGCGCCTTGAAATTTTCTATATTTGCTATCAAAAGATGCGTAATAATCTAGGAAAATAAGCCATGAAAGCTTGCGGCACAAAAACACTTCGGACATATCGATGCATGCATCCGTGGGAGGGGTGGATCCTGCACTCCCCCGGCCCTTTAAGGTTTAAATAAGTGAATATAAAGCTGAGTCATTTGGTGAGTGATGAGGCCTTTGATATCTGCGTCCAACATTAATATTTTACCAAGAAACTATTGTTCCTTTTAAGATTTTCTTCCTTATATGAAAAAACTGAAACATGTTTTCTTGTTACATGAATGGAATATCATTATGTTTGGTCGTATTGAAAGACTTTATTGATTCATGAGTAATGTACTTTTTATTCTAAGATAATTTAACCCATAGACAAAATTCATATACATGTAACTTTTAATGATGAGCAACACTCCTTTTTATTCATATATATTATATTGTTAATGCTAGTGATACACAATAGCTTGTTTTTACATGTAGTATGATTTCAGTTCTCACCCTTATACAAATATTATACATTGATCTACCTCTTATATTGATTGAACATTTTTTGCATTAAAGTATGGACCTTTGTCTTTTCTCCTGCGTGAATGTAGGCAATGATTCGAGAGCAACAGAAAGAAGAGGAAGTTAGAAGATTACAGGATGCGATGGGTAAACTTGTCAATGAAGCAGGCAAACGAACAAGACAAGAAGTAGACAGCATCAGAAAGCAATGCAATTCTAACATTGCTAAGCTGATGGAGGAAGTTACAGCATTAGAAACGGTGAGTAGCCATATCATAGGCACCATTGGGGAAAATTGCTGCAGGCTTTTTATTTTGTCAAAATGGTCAGGGTTAGGGTTAGGTAAAGTGATTGGTTGATATTAATAATTCAGTTTGTGTAGGATATTGATCGCAGAGCAGATTACCAGAGTGTGTGTCGTATAAATGGCTCAGTAGATTGAGCAGTGGTATTAGAGCCAGGAGGTCGAAGATTCTTACTAAATTAGAATGAAAGTGCCCTTGGTTGAGACATAAATCCTCCATCATATTCAGCATTATTGTAGTCAAATCTGGGCTTGAGTCCATTTCTAGCTTGCATGTAGATTTGGCATTGAGCCCTAATGTAGAATAAACATGATATTGTTTTACTGTAGAATTGGACTGTAATCTTTTGACTTGTATTTATTCAAGTTTAATGACCAGTATTTCAAAAAAGGAAGAAAAATACTGGATATTTCAAAACTATTTTAAAACACTTAGTTGTCATTTATAGTGAAGGGTTATTGATTAATGAAAAACGGGAAAACCAAATCGCAAGATTGTTCAGTTACCATTTAGCCACAGAGGCAACATTTTAGGTTGCCTTGTTGTATTCTAGGTGGCGAGAGCCACCTACATGTAGGTAACTACTAATTCTAAGCCCTGATGAAGAATGTAATGTGTTATGTTGATGTTGATATTGTTGTGGACAGGAGAATGCTGAGAAACAAGCTGAGATAGACAGAGCAGTCAGAGAGAAGAGAGCTGTCGAACATGAACTCGAACAGGTAATACTCATATTTCATCCTCAAAGAGGTATAACCCCTATGATATATTACCCTAAAATACCATTTCATATCTTTGGCATTGAATATATTTTTTTTGTAGTTTACCTTCTGCTTTCTAGTAGTTTAATTTTCTGTGAAAATGTGAAATCAACTGTGGAATACCTTGTTCAGTGGATAAATTAATTTATTTACTCATCGTTCAGCTTTTAAATGTGTTTGATAAACAATAGATACATATGGGAAATGGAGAGGGACTGGCTTGATGTTTAAAGCAAACAGTCTTCAGGAGGGACAGATTCAGGGTTCAAAACAATAACAGTTACCAAAGTCCGTCTTAAAGTTTCTGATTTCATAATTCCTCTGGTTACTTCTCCAACAACCTCTCCTTGCCAATGTAGAATCCTACATGTAGGTAATATTTAAACTCACAAAGAGATGACATCACAGAAATGATGATTATGATGACAGCATTTATATGGTGCCATGTTTCTGTTAGAAAACATTCAGGATCATCCAATATTATCAGTATTTACATCTATTGAAATAGGTAAGTTTTGCATGAAAGATACCACACTTCTGACTTTAACAATATTCTGTCTATTATGTTCCTTCATAAGGTGTATAAAGAAGGCACGGCAGTGACAGGAGACCAACGTATCAATGAGTTACAAAACAGAATCATTGCCATGGAGAGATTAAAAGATGAAACCTTGATAAGAGCTCAGCAATTAGAGAAGAACATGCAGAGACAGGAATGCAAGTGAGTTACACTATGGCCTCCTTCACACATGGGATAAATTTCCCCAACTTTCATATTTTTTTGACTGAAAATACACAGGAACTTTTTTTAAAAACTTTAAATTTCAGGTGTCAGCTGTTTCCTCTTGTCAAAGTAGGTGAGATTTGAGAAAAGTCTTCCTCCCAGGTACTCGTTACTACACCTGGATTGAGAGAAGCAAATGTAGATTAATGTCTTACCGAAGGACATTAGTGCCATGGCTGGGACTCAAACCATGAACCATATGATCCACATTCTGGTGACTAACCCACTAAACCACAATACCTCTACATTCTCAACTTGTTTTATTTACTGTAGTCATGAGGAAGTGAAGGAGTCTGCTTATAATAGAAGGAAAGGAAGGTTTGAAAATTTCACACTTTTCTATGAACTGGAATATGAAAACAGATCTCAATAATTCTCCTTTTGTTTTATCATAGTCATGAGGAAGAGAAGTCCAGGAGTTTGCTTGTAACAGACCAGCTGAAAGGACGGCTTGAGAAGTTATCCAGGGAGTGTGAGAGGTTATCAGAAGAGAGACTGAGATTAACGGAGGATAATGATAACCTTAAAAAGAAGATGATCGAGTTACGGAGAGAGAAGGAGGATACAGAGAGATCAGCAACTAAAGATGTATGTATATCCTAAATTAACTACATGTATTTGGGCTTAAGGATTGTACAAAGAGATTTTTAGCTTAAGATATGTAGTTTTATTATGTGGGTGTAATGGTTATTGTGTTTGTCCAGGTTCTGTGGCAGCTTATCACAAACAAAAGAAAATACAGGTAACTCTGCCTAAGTCGATTCTCTTGGGACCACAGAAATCTGTTCGACTTAGGCGAAATTCGACTTAGAAGAGGTAAAAAACACATGTTTTGCTCATTCTGTTCTGAAAAATTGCTTCGACTAAGGCGATTATTCGACTTATGGAAGGTCGACTTATGCAGAGTTAACTGTACTACAAATATTCCAACCAGTCACCTATTACATTACAAACATACAAAATATCCATCTTTTTCTTGTCCAGGGGAAGTATAGTTTTCCATTTTTCCAAAAACAGCCATTTCATTATGTCATTGCATCATTGCATAATGGATATTACAGACTGTTGAAATTAGATAATAATGAGAATATATTTACATCTGTATTTCACAGTCAGTCAGTGTACAACATGAGATGAGTATGATGAGGAGAGAGTATGACTAGATTGATAAGAATATGTTTTTATTTCACAGTTAATCAGTGTACAGAAGAGACTATGACTAGATTGATAAGAATATGTTTTTATTTCACAGTTAATCAGTGTACAGAAGAGACTATGACTAGATTGATTAGAATATGTTTTTATTTCACAGTTAATCAGTGTACAGAAGAGACTATGACTAGATTGATTAGAATATGTTTTTATTTCACAGTTAATCAGTGTACAGAAGAGACTATGACTAGATTGATTAGAATATGTTTTTATTTCACAGTTAATCAGTGTACAGAAGGGACTATGACTAGATTGATTAGAATATGTTTTTATTTCACAGTTAATCAGTATATACAGAAGAGAGTATGTCTAGATTGATAAGAATATGTTTTTATTTCACAGTTAATCAGTGTACAACATGAGATGAGTATGATGAGGAGAGAGTATGAAGCTCGTCTGGAGAGTGTGGAGGAGAATACCAGTCAATCCACCAAGGAACTCAGACAGATGGTACTCTCTCAACAGAGGATGAGTTCTAAGTATGTATTACTCTTCTAATCATTTGTATGACACATGTTCTGGTGACAGTTGATGCATGGTCAACATCCTACACCAAGTGAATTCTGAACTGCAATCCTTGACCAAGCACTACACCTAACCCTAACCCTTAAAGTGATTTGGTAACTTTGTAGAGGCTTGATAAAATCTGAGCTGCCTGGCCTTACATGCTATCAGTGTATGTAATATGGTGTAAAAATGAAGCCCAGGAAAAAAAAAGCACTTCAAAATCATCCTGTGCTTCACAAAAGTAAACATACGCAAGTGACCTGAATTGCCAGACTCACTTTCCCCCATAGACTTAGTGTTAGACTAAAGCGTATGGCCATACGCTTTCGTAAATGGGAGTATTCAGTCATGGTTATCGTAATAATAGCATTATGTATTTGAAAACCTATGCCTGCCTATTTATTTATCCTTCTGAACATCATTATACAAGACAGATATCAAAATTCAACAATTTATTAAATCAAGCCTCCACAAAGTTACCGAATCCCTTTAACCTACATCTTTGATGAAATGAAGTCCAGAGCAATCGTTGCCATAGTAAATGTCATTCTCCACTCCTTTATGATCATTCCAGCCAGGAGCCATTTTACAGGTGCTCACAATATGCTTCTTACCCTTTACCAATGCTTTAAACTATTTGAATATTACAAGCTTATAATATGTTAACCCTTTCAGGACAGGAATTATGTAAGGGCTAAATTGATCACATTTTGATCTTCAAATTGGCAACAATAATATTTTTCTTTTAGTGCTACATGGTTCTAATAAGGTGTAATGTCTTTGAAAATAATACACATGGTTAGGAATTTTGTCGAAAAGTTGAAAAAATTGCCAATTTTAATAAAAAATAGGTTTTTGGATCTCTCAATGTGTTGCCAATTTAAGGATTTTAAAACTTATTCTCCTATTCAAAATTCCTGGCATCAAACGCAATATGGTAATGCAACAAAAATGGACATAGTGTGTGAAGAAATTTGTGCTCTTTCTACTCATGTATCTGGTATATTTTTTAGAGCTCTGAATAAAAAGTTATTGAGCCAAACCACAAAATGTGGTCAATTGTCTCGAATGGGTTAAAAGCCATGTAGATCATGTATGTAATTCATACAGTGCATAGATGCATCTTCCACAAGTATTTCCTGACAAACTATGACATTCACCTGTTCCAGCCTATTCGGTATTAGGTCAGAATGCAGATTACATACATTAGTTGTTGTATTTTGAAAAATGTTATGCAAGTTTGTCAAATTGTCAAATTTATGACAAAAAACAGCCTATTTGTTCAATGATCTGTTAATTACAGTTGTAGTAAATCTAAATCAAAATAAGGGGGAAATGCTGTTGGTTAACTCTTGGCAGTTTTTAGGTGTTGTTCTCAAATATAAATTATGGTTTCTTTTTTCTACATGTTCTGTTGGTATGATTTAACTCTAGTCATTCATTACACTATGAACATGATGGACAAAGAGAGTGGACAAAACAAACAACTCATTCTACCCTCCACAATTGAATATGTTAGATGAAAGAACATCCATTCACTGCTGTTATGTAAAGTCAGTAGACCTGGTGAATATGCATGTGACACCTGTTCTACATATATTTTTACAGAATAGCAGTGAAGGGATGTTCTTTTGACTACCAGAACTATTGTGAAGGATAGAATGAGGGGTTGTTTATTTTGTCCACTATCTTTGTCCGTCATGTTCATAGTGTAATTCAATCTTCTACTCCCTTATGTTTTTTTGATAGATGGAAAGAAGAATGCAAAGTTCTAGGTCGGAAGTTTGAAGGCAAGATATCTGAACTAAGGTAATGATACAACACTCATTATGCAACACAATGCAGGTATGAAATAGGATTAAACTTCTGAAACAATGGATTCTTTTGTGCTAGTCCTCATACCATGTGCATTTGTCCAAATGGGCCATCCTTCACCCACACACTCAGAGGTTAAGTGTAGTTTTATTCAAATAAAGTAGTCCTCATGTATTCCATTTCCACAGATCACTGTTCTTTGTGCAAAGGTACCCAATTGAAAAATTCTTCACACCTGTGTTAATAATGTACATGTAGATCTACCAGTACCTCAAACACTTGCATCATATGCTGCCAATCAGTGATATGTATTTATACAGTTTACTTCAGGATATATCATGTTATTTTATATTCATTTAGTTTGTGAGCATGGTATCTCTTCACATGTTCTACATATTGCTTCAGGGAACTACACTTTTGTCAGCAAATTTCAGCTATTTCTTAGCTTATTTACACAATACATTTGTTTTTACCTTGGAAATGTTTTCATATCATGTTAGTAGAAGGAAAATATCAATCATTCATTAATCCATTCACTGTGTGTATTAAAGTGCACGTTAGCTGAATAGTTGATATTTATTTACCTGACTGCTCAGAATGCAAGTACATTTCATGTATGGTTGTAGATAAGCAACCAGTGGACTTAGAGCTCTAAAGTCCTATCTGAAGGACTTGGTGATGGAGGCATATGAAAGGGGACAAGGGTATCTACCTTATTTCAAACCCAAGATTTCCTTGACTGCTCTACCACTGAACCATCAAGCATCCTCTTGATTTATGTCTGATAACCATTCCTCCATTTATTCATAGATCTCAGCTTACTATGCAGAAGAAGAGGAACGAGGATTTATCCAATCAAATTCATCAACTCAAAGAACAGCACATACAGGTAATCTATCAACTTAAAGAACTGGGGTGGTATTCTGAGCACCATTTTTATCTCTAAAATATTTTATTTTATCTTTGTGTATTCTGAGACCACATTTCATGTCGGATTTTATCTCATATGTTATCTCACGCTCTTACCTCTTGCGTGACTTGCACTTTGATACGCATGATACGCGGACAGCAGTGTCACTTGAACCCCATCTTGAAGCGCTTGCATCAAAAACACGTTTTGCGCTTTAAAACATGCGTTATGAAGTAAAGACGCAATACGCTCTGTACCAAGGAGAGAGATTCTATTGGTTGAGCATGCTAAAGGTGAGAACTAACAACAGTTTTTATTGGATAACGGATATAAAATGGGCGGGTCCCAATGAGATAAAATGCCGCTGAAAAAAAAAATTTATGCACATTTTATCTTACCGAGATAAAATACAAAATTTTATCTGAGATAAAATGACTCTCAGAATACCGCCCCTGGACATACATGTATGATGATCTGTCCAGTGAATTTCATCAACTCAAAAGCTCAAGTCCATTCTAAGTCATATGATTCATGATACAAAAAAACATTTATCCATGTAATATCACATAAAGATTTTATTATTGAATTCTAAGTAGTTTAATTCCCTTGTTTTTTTTTTACAGAGTGAGCAGCTTTTATCAAATCAGATGGATCTGAACAGGAAGCTGCGTCAGAAAGTAGAATCAGCTGAACAACAAGCCACAGAGGTCACTAGAAAGGTAAACAATTCTCAAGTTTGATATCTTGCGATTCTTGTTTGATCAGGAGCTGTTTGTCCTGTCTTAACCCGTAGCAGTTCAGTAGTCCATTAACTGATTGTTAATCATTGAATACATGTATATTCATTGGACTCACAATTCTCACACTTCTACCTAGTTCACTTATAGATTAGATAGCACTGTGCTGTAAATGTTAATTATTGAGTATAGTCCTTTTCTCACATTTCTACCTAGTTAACCGATAGATCAGCAAGAGAGAGAAGACTAGCCCATGATAAGAAGCAGCTCCAAGCCCAGCTTGATAAGATTGGAACTGAACTTGCTAGATCAGACAGGTAAGATATAATATTGAGCTCTTCCCAGGAAAATTGTATGGAATCTGTTCATTTAAATATACATTTATTTCTTCCAGTTTGTAGACTTGACAGCCTTCATTCTATAACAAGTTCTATGTGCTTGGGTTTAAACCTAGATATGAATATAGTTCTATTTTATTTATTGTGATGGTTTGTAATATTATATTGCCCTGCCCTACTCTCTGACCTGGGTGTGAATCTGTTCAGTCTTTGAAACTTTGATTACAATTTCATATGTTCCTTTATTTAATTTTGAATAAAGTGCATAAAGATAAAATGATAGGTAACCTATACAGTCACTCACAAAATTAAAGTGAGTGTTATATGAATGTATTTCAAATTTCATCAGTTCCAAATAAGTTTCTGCCAGACTCGATGGATTGATTGATATATGTTGAACACTCTTAAGCAATATTTGGTTATGTCCATACTTTTACTGATTGATAGTAATATATCATTGGATGCATACAGTACATTGTTTGTTTTATGACAGAAGAGGACAAGTCTCAATGCACCTGCCTACATCACACATGAGTGGTACGTACAGTCACCCTAGACCAAACCATCCCTCTGGTGGGTTCACAAGAAATAGAGCACCTTCTATTACAAGCTCCGTCCACAGCTACAAGTCATCACATAGCAGAAGCTCATCACCTGAATTAAGTCCATGATTGTGTCGCCGTTCAGTCATTTATTATTTATTTAGTCCATTATCAATGAGATTTTAGACGTCCTAGAAATGTTTTTTGATTTTAAAAAAAATTCTGTTGATAGCTACAAGTCATCACCCAGCAGAAGCTCATCACCTGAATTAAGTCCATGATTGTGTAGCCGTTCAGTCATTTATTATTTATTTAATCCAATGTCAATTATATTATATACAAGTAAGCCAGTTTCATCCTAGAAATGGTTTTCTGATTTTTTTTAAAAATCAGTTGACAGCTACAGATCATCACATAGCAGAATCTTATCACCTGAATTAAGTCCATGATTGTATACTTGTCAAACTATTTATTTTTTTATTTTTCTAAGAACTTTTAAGCATTTGTGGAAATCTATTATATCTCAATTCTTCCTACAACTGATTGTATCGTACAATGAAAGATACAAGTATCTTTCTGTAACATAAAATGTATTGTCAGTTACTATTGATTGTAAAGATGTGATTGACTGGAGGAGATATGATTAATGTTTGAGAGATACAATTTAAATGAACTGTTTATGTTGTTGGGCCCTGATATCACTGAGATTATAGACAAGCAAGACAGTTCCATCATAGAACTGTTCTTCTGAGTAAGATTACATGTATGTGTGAACTTATCAAAACAGATACATATCATCCTGTGAAGTGATATGAGTGTCCTGTTATTTGCCGATGTTATTAGTTTGCAGACTTCCTCTCTTCTCTGATCTTATTTGATCAATAGATACAGCTATATAGAACATTTTCTACCTGGAAATATGAGAGGGCATTCCTTGCATTTACTCACATCATATTGTGCTACTCTTTGTGTGCTGTGTACTGATATGCTCTTGAACTATAATATGCACTGTTATTTGAGCTTGTCTTGTCTTGTGTTGTATCAAGCCCACTGTGCACTCTAAAAACCAGATGCAATCTGATTTTAGAAAAAAAAAATGATATAAAATAGATGTAAAATTTTGAACTTTTGAAATATTTCTGATTGAAGGTTCCTCATGGTCACACAAGTAGTATAATTGGAATAGGAATGTAGTACAGACCTTTTATGTTAAAGGAGAATGAAACCCTGGGGAAAATCAATTTTACTGAAAAGAGAGGATAGAGAGAAGCAATTTTTTGAAAGTTCCATCAAAATCGGTTACAAAATGAGAAAGTTATGAAAGTTTGAAAAGTCTCAATTTACTTTCTATGGTGATCCTCAAATTGGCAATGTTGCTTCAAAGTGACAGGTTTAGTAGTACATGTACAACTCTCCATTTGTTTTGTACACAAAATTTCATATTTTCCCCATTATCTCCATGGTGCAGCTTTTCTCCTTCTTAGCTCAAGTTATATGGGAAAATGTATTTGACCCAACATATGTTGAGTTCACAAAAAAGACAAGCGGCATCTTTAGAGATAATGGAGAAAGTATGAAATTTTGTGTACAAAACATATTGAGAGGTGTACTACTAAACCTGCCATTTTGAAGCAACATTACCAATTTGAGGATTGCTATAGAAAGTACACTCTGTAAATTTAGACTTTTCCAACTTTCATCACTTTTTCATTTTGTAACCGATTTTGATGAAACTTTTTTTGAATTGCTCCTCTCTATCCTCTCTTTTCATTAAAAAGAATATTTCCCCAGGGTTTCATTCTCCTTTAAGAACAGGCCGAATCAGCATCAAATCAGGGAAGGTCTTCCGACTGATCTAACATCACAATTAGCAGCAAATTGGGCCTTTTAACTGACTATAAGGTAGGCATTACCCCACATTGTCAATTGTATTATTCATATCACTATTCAGAATCTCAATCATGTAGAATTCACATGTTTAAATTTTTGGATCTGATGATATTGCAGTTTCTTCCCAAGTTGGATTACAGTCAGATTTCGCAGTGTGCGGTGGCCTCTTTACCGTCCACTTCTCATCAGTTTTATGAATCAGTCTGTCCATTCTTAATAACCAGTTCAGTATTTGAGGTTCAAGACATTACAGCCTTTACAGAACAGACTTGCAAGATGAGACACATATTCATTTAAGAATCAGAGGCTCTATATACCAATGTTACCAAGCAGTGGCGCAAATCCATTTTGAAATTTGGGGAGGCCACCACATGATTTAACTTCTGTACCTGTCCGAAATGTGTGAAATTTTTTTCTGACAAACCCCCCCCCCCCCCCCCCAAAAAAAAAAAATAAATAAATAAATAAATAAATAAATAAAAAAGCTTATCACATTTTGGGGTCTAGTTTTCCTCCAAAATTCTCTGACAAGCAAAAAAAAAAAAGGTTATCACATTTTTGGGGGTCTAGTTTTCCTCCAAAATTCTCTGACAAGCAAAAAAAAAAAAAAAGGTGGGGGGGGGGGGACATTCACCTATCTTCAAAAAGGTGGGGGAACATGTCCCCCTGTCCCCCCTGGATTTGTGTCCATGTTACCAATAGGGATACATGTGTTTCTATGTTTTGATAGTATTACCTTTAGTGTTTAACTTCGCCATTATATAGTGTAATCATTGTTGTGTTTATTACACTCAGTTGTTTTCCATCATGTTTCAGTCTTTTTAACCAGTAAATTCATGTGATACTTTGATTCATTGAATACCCTAGCTCCTTGCAAACTGGATTATTTTGGCAACAGAGATATTCTGTGGCAAGGTATGATTACCTCACGTATGTTTTCAAAGTTTGTGGGTACTTCCCTCTCCCAGGTTGTTAACTTTAAGTTTACCTGACATGGCGAGAAATTTGTTGCATCCTTATTATTATGACAGAACAAGAAGTGAAATTAATCACCATAGAAAAGAATCATCCAGAATACTAAACATATATCTGAGAACTTCTATATCAAAGATGATTTATAACAATTATAATCAATTGACACTGCATGAGCAGAGATGTTGAAATGTGTACATCCACCAAGAAAACAAATAATGAGTAAATGTTCTTTAAAAATAAGAAATTAGTAGACAATTTGAGCATTTTTTATGCCATGTTTTCTACATGCTCTTCATGTTTTGCCAAATATCAAAGACAAGGGAAAAGAAAAGGAAATAAATTTATAATTTTAACACTCTTGTGCTAATCATTTTGCTTTTTATTTTTATTTTTTTTACATTTGTCCAATACATGTATCTAGAAAAGGATATTTTTGTTATTGTTTTGTTCCATGCAAATATGAGCCAGACAGCCAGTTTAAGATCCCATATTTCAAAATATTCCCCTCCCCCATTTTTATTGAAATCAGTTGTATTGTCCTTAATTTTTTTTTTTTTTTTTTGTCAAAGGACAGATTAGATTTTCTCTCTCTATTTGATTCAATAAATGTATGGTGAATTGGAATTTTCCTTCATTCTAACCTTTATATAATTATAAAAACAACTATGATTGGAAGCTATTTTAAGAACAAGTACCAAAGATCTACACAAACAGTACAATCTCAATATTTTATTGGTAAGTTGTTATGGTGTCAATATTAGAGATCATGAACAGCAATAATATTGGAAATACAGTATAACAGTTAGTGCCAGTGATATTCTAGCATTGTGTGACATCACAACAATATTTTTCAAGGTTTTTATACAGATGCTGCCACTTTATGTACATACATGATACTGTAATTTATGCCAAATAAAACATGTTTTATATTAGCAGATTTACAACATATTTTGATGTGCAAGATTATCATTATTTGTGTTTAATGTGGTCCCTATGGAAGTTTTATATTTTATTCTTGTCCTTCTTTTTAAAATTTATTTTGTGAATTGTTATCCAGGGTCTTTTAATTGCTTATCTGCTCAGAAGCCAATATACCACTGCTGGCAATACTGCCTGTAATAAAATAGAATCTGAGTTTAGGCATTGTCTGTATTGATGTGTTCACAGTTCTTAAAAATCCTCTAATTTCTGGGAACTTCAAATCTCTTTTTTTTAATCAAGTTGGGGATTCAAAATTTTCTTCTAGAAAGTGAAAAGCAGTTAGCATTTAAAATACACTTAGTTATATGATCAGTAGCCAATGTAAAAGTAATTTTATCATATCAAAACTGTAAACTGAGAAAGTTAAATCAGTAAGCTTATCAAGGCATTTCTCTCGATGGAATCCATTATTCTCTAATTAGTTCAAATTACACTGACAAATCCATTCTTGGTCATCCTTCCTTTGTTGAAATCTACCATTCAAGAGGGGTCACAAAAGATTTTGGCTGGAGCACCCCCAACCGTTTTCTAAAAGGATCAATGCCCATGGACCCCTCAACAATGGGCACTTTGCTTATTTTAATCAACCCCTAAATTGTTCAACAGTGTCTGTTTTATTTATTCATTCAGTCAGCGGCATAGCTACTGGAGAAAGAGACCCCCATCAGTTGGGGAAAGAGAAAGTTTAAAAAAGAGAGAAGGGGAAAGGGAATGTGAAAAAAGATGCCACCTCACACTCCCCAAATGAATGTACTTAATTGTTACTTTGCATTTATCCACCAAGAAAGACTGGTGACCGGCATACTCCCACCCCCCACC
>CM046846.1:20820792-20951134 GCA_025618425.1 Heliocidaris tuberculata
TTTAAACTATATCTTCTTGTACTTGTTGAAAGATTCTTAGATGTAGTGTGTACTGAACAAACTGATCATCGTTTACTTTTGACAGATTAGCAGGTTGAAAAGACTAAACCCTAGGATCACTTTAAAGTTTGAAGAGTGCTTTCTTGGCTTATAGTGTGTATAGTATAAGAAAATAAGCTTGAGGCAATTGCATGTTATGAATATGCAACAACACGAAAAGGGTTTGGACAATTATCCAAGATTCGGGAACGTGTATCCTTTCAAGCTTATATCTGCCTTGTGAAAATGGAACTGAAAAGTAATGAAAATGAGAAGACAATCGAACAAGAAATATTGAAAATTTCCATAGGCGTACGAGGGGTTGGGCTGTGGGGCTGCACCCCCTCTCCTGACAACTCCGAATTGTCCAATATTCGGCAATCGTAAACTCATATTCGGGCAGCGAAGTGGTCTATTTGTAAGTTTTATATTTCATCAATTTTGTTTTGAAAATCTCATGACAAAATTTAATTTTCACTTAAAACATAGTGTCAAGATTTTTGCTCGCTCCCTATGCTCTCTCACAAAATTTAGACTGTATAATGAGTATTGAAAATATATACCCAGACTGTATATCTACGGGTATATCTACAATCATTGCTGTTTTGATGATCATAAAAGGTATAACAAAGTTGGATGGACTAGGTTATATATATCATTTTCATGCAGTATAAAAAAAGTATAGAAATTATGATGAATACTCCAAAAGAATAAGCATAAAGCAACAGACTGGCAGAAGATTTAATCAACTGAAGATGCATTTATCATCCCATTATGACGATTCCAAAAATGAAGTCTTACCAACTGATTGCACTCAGAACCCTTAAAACATGCTAGGTAATTCAGAATTACTTATTAAATAATATAATAATGGGTTCTTGTTTGTATATACAGCGCTCAGGTCCGGCACATTTGCCACTCCTGCATGCATGGCGCTTCATTATTAGCCCGGCTTTATCCCGGCTGCCACTTTCAGCGCTCAAGCATATTTGAGGAATTGATTGCTTCCAGGTACACATTTACGTCACCTGGGTCGAGTGTGAATTAAAGAGATTATGAGAAGCAAATACAATGCAATGAATGTTGTGAACCGAAATTTCAGTGTAATAAAATCTAATCCAAAGTTTCTTCCCAATGTCATTGCATGGGAAGAAAACAGCGACCACTTCCACTGGAACAACGTCATGGCACATTTCTCTCTTAGTATATACTTTATTGTTCAATCCCATTTCCCATGCAGTCTATCATAACACGAGCCCATTCTAATGAAAGAAGGGTAGCTTTGAGTTTCCATGACAACAAGGCATATTCCCCACCCTTCTTGTTACGGTTTGATATATCGCCCATTCAGTGCATTATAATGAACATTGCACAAACTGAAAGGAATGTCTGTCTACTCGATGATTTCAATATCTAGCTCGGCATGGGTTGGTTTGTAGTTCTTCACCCATTTTTTTTTTTTTCACCCATGGCAAGGATAAAGATGAGTCACAGTCGACATTCAAAAGTAATTACATAAAGTATTATGCCAGTAGCAAAAATCGATTTGCATTGAAAGTAAATTGCACAACTATATCAGGATAAATCAATGTTTGTTTTGAAGCTATATTATTCTATTCCTTCAGGCCTAGCCTCCAGTCTGCTGTCTGAACTTTATTTTCCTCTAATCTCTTTTTGATGTATTTTCTTCGTGGCTGGCACTGGGCTCAGTTTGATTTCTTTATGAACGGAAAAAAAAAAGAAGAAGAAGAAGAAGAAGAAGAATAAAAAAAGATTAAACAATGAATCGTAATCAGCGGTCCAGCCACTGAGGGGCACTGGCATGAAGGGGGGGGGGGGGGGCGTGACTCAAATTCCAATTTACAAGCCCATCAACTCGTGTTTTTTTTGGGTGTTTTTTCCGTCATTTCCATTGCGGGGCACTTTCCCACATGCCCCTATAGGTGACAACAATCAAGAGGAAGGGTGTTGGGGTGGCACAAGATTACTAGGTGGATTGACTCAGAAGAGAGAAAGAGAGAGACAGAGATAGAGGGGGAGAGGGGAGGGGAGGGAGCACTCAGGAGAAGGAATGGGAGGGGGTGTCTTCTCACGTTCCCTTTCCCTCCCTTTCTATCTTTCTTTTCTCACTTTCTCAGTTACTTTTTTTCCATTCGATATTAGGGGCACATGCCTCCCGTACCCCCACCCGTAGCTACGCCATCGACATCAACTTGAGTCAACCCTATAAGTAAGCTCGCTCAACTGTCCAAGTGTCCTTTCATCATTTCCATATCATTAACCTAGAAAATGTCTGTCATCATGTATATAATAGTCACTCCAATATCAAATACAGTATATCGCAATCATCTATTGAAGAAATCGTATTCCTTACATTATGCATGCACTTTGTGATGTTATAAGCAGAAATAAATTTTAGCTATATAGAGAATTCGTACAAATCGTTTCTGATTATTTTTTCGAGCCCTCGAGATGTAAAATGAAATTATATCAATTTCATTCTTGTAGTCGGATTCAGTGATTGCTTTCAAATCTTTTTGTAGAGGATTTATTTTCAATTTGCAGATTTAATCGAAAAAAATTACACAATGAAAAGATCCGTATCGTTATGGTAAACAGGAGAATGTCATACTGAATTATTATCAATTATTTTGACGTAATCAAAATAAGACATGTTTTTCTACTCCCCCATTTTGAATCACATCCCTTTATTTTCATTGCACCAAAGTACTTTGTGAACTCCTCTCAGAGGCTTATTATAGAATTATTGAAATTTTATTGTTCGAAAAGTAGTTCTTACTTTAAAATTGAGATGTTAAGATATTCTGTCACTGGGATAATGATACACATAAAACCTTCAAAATAACCTTACATTATTGTATATATTACGTTTTCACAATATTTTATCTTCATTAAGCCCGTATTTGTCTCTTCCTGTCCCCCCCCCCCCTCCCCCTCTCTCTCTCTCCCTCTCTCTCTCTCTCTCTCTCTCTCTCTCTCTCTACCTCTTCCACCATCAGGGGCTGCATTGTCTCTTGCCGAATGAGCTTACTTGTTGCAAGCAGGCGACCACGAGCTAGTAAATATTTAGACATTTTATTATTTGGCAATATGGAAATTAAAAAAATATACAAACTCGTTTGCTCGAACGGCATGTTGTCCCGGCTACCCCAGTAGTCGTTTGATTATACAATGATTTATATCTTAAATATTATCCTTCACAACGTTGGTCTATTTCGTTCGCATTCCTTACCTCTAATGTAATTATTCGAGTGGACTGCACCTTCAGAGAAATTATAAATTAAAAAAAAAAAAAAAAAAAAAGGAG
The DNA here is from genome assembly GCA_025618425.1 of Heliocidaris tuberculata. Lineage (NCBI taxonomy): Eukaryota > Metazoa > Echinodermata > Echinoidea > Camarodonta > Echinometridae > Heliocidaris > Heliocidaris tuberculata. The sequence continues at coordinate 20,824,160 of CM046846.1, forward strand.
GGGTGTATGGAAAATGAGGGCGTATCTTCAATAGTTACGAAGAACTAGCTGAAAATGTATGTAGTATAGGGGAAAAAACTGAAAGAGTGGAATGTCCGAGCCATACTATTTTTCCAACATCAGTGCATACCGCAGCTTGAAATGACCTCGCCATGCATGTATGCAATATTAATTAGACAAATACACATAGTATCATCGGCATGCAGTATTCAGGTTAATGACAAAATACATAACGACTATGAATACAAAGTCATTCATTGTATGCCGATATAAGCCTTCGTTTGCACTCTTATTCCCCCTATCAATCACTCTGAAATCAAAGGTAGACATGAAAGCATTATCATGAAAGAGCCAACAATGACATGGAATTGGAATTGATAGGGTCATTCAACTTACACTCTCTTCGACCCCAGCTCTCATCATACAAAAGTACATTAATGATGAAAAAACACCCCAAAATGCATTGGACTATCTAAGGAAAATTTGCCTTTGAAGAATAAGCCAGAAGTCGTAAATGTTACAATACTGAGAATCCAAAATAGAGAATCAGATATATGACAACAGGAATAAGATAAAAGGCAGATATATAGACAGACAAATAGACTCAGAGAGAGAGAGAGAGAGAGAGAGAGAGAGAGAGAGAGAGAGAGAAAGAGACAGAGAGAGAGAGAGAGAGAGAGAGAGAGAGAGAGAGAGAGAGAGAGAAAACAAAAACAGAGAGCGGGAAACTCATTCAGAAATTCTAGACCATGAGCTATAGACAGACAGCCCGGCAGAAAACACAAATAAATAGTAGAGGAAGAGAAGAAGAGGAGCAGCGTATATATATTATGACGGAAATAGGAGGTATATAACTAGAAATAGAAGATAACCATACAGACAGACAAACAGACCGACAGACAAGCAGATGAATGTAGCAAAGGATTAACAGAGGAGCAGAGCTAGATAAGATGACGGTGATGAAAAAAGGGGCGTGGTGGCCTGGTGGGGCACGAGACAAATTCATTATGTCGCTTTCTACCCCTCCATCCAACAATGGACGAGTCGAGACAGACAACTGGATCAACACGAGCCATGCAAGACACCGCACACAGCATTGCACTCGCTCCTCACCAGTGCACTGCAAAAGAGGGGAGTTCGCTGCGAGGATTCCTCCGATCCCGTGCCGTTTGGATTAATACACGCAGACAGTTTTCATAGAATCTATGCTTGCGCAATCACAGGGAAGGAATGAATGAATGAACAAACCAGGAAAATGCAACTAGAAAACCGTAGCTAGCTCGCTACATGTGTACACTGCGTAGAGGCATGTCTGTAATCTGTGATACTTATTTGCCCAAGCCAACAGTTATTGTGGATTTTCAGGTTTTCTAGGATCATCTGCAAATTACAGAAGAAGTGGAATACTTCTGGAATTAGACAGACGTAACTGAGCTAAATAGAAGGAATACATACACATCGTGAGTATTGTCGCATCGGCACATCATGTCATGACCTGCACGTTTATTATGATTGCATGCATGCATGCCGCTCTCCGGAACTTCATACTATCACTAGTTGTAAAAGAGATTTCACCTTTGATACCTATTCTAGAACATGTAGAATATCATATCAGAGGCTGAAGGAACGTACGGTTTAGTATGCATGGATTTATCATCTTGCTTTTGAAAGACCCCCCCCCCCAAATCTTCCATCATTAAGGAATGACAATTGATGAATTTCATAAATCTGTTGGTGATAGTGACTCAAATCTTTGATTTGGAACTTTTAGTTTTGCATGGAAATTGTGATTTTTGCTATTTCCCTCCCTGTATAAGTCACATTTATTTGACCATGTTAGAATTGGATTTCAATTCAATAATCTGCTCTACATTCATACTCATCAGGGGGGTACTACTTGTTACTAAATCACTCTGTTTCTTCTCCTTTTTTTAAGGGGGGTTTTATCAGTTTACAACTCACAAATATACAATGTGATGTATAGGATAATCTTTTAATTTCCATATAGTACTTCACTTCGTCTAATATCGAAGTGAAGTTATTGAGCCAAACCACAAAATGTGGTAAATTGTCTCGAAAGGGTTAAAACATAAGAACACAAGTTCTACAAATACAGAAGGTTGACATTCATACATGTACTTATCACATTATTTTTGTTGTCAGACTGCAGTCAGTTTGACCCCAAATGACTGTATGATGACAGCTCCTATTAAGCCACCCACATTCAATGGAATTCAAATCACAGTACCCTTCGTCAAGGGCTGCTAATTCAACTGAAAAATTGCCTCAAATATTTGGCATGCAATGAAATATGATTGTTTTTACTCATAAACAAATTCAGAAGAAATTCTACCTGTAGGTGAGGAAGAAATACAGTTTCAGCTGTCCGGAATAATTTGCCATTGAGGTACATGGAAATGTCTAATGTCTTCATATTTTTCATATTTCATATTTTATTTTTTCCTTTCCAACAAAATACAAATACAAAATACAATTTTCATGATAACAAATACTCGGCAAAATTTATAGAAAATATTACATTTGAAATAAAGATAGATCATACAAAATTAATACCTTTGAAAAGAAAAAGTAGTATAATTATATGAAACTTGATTGATATTTTGTGAAAATGTGTAAATGTATAAATTTATAAAGTTATGAAAGCTAGGAGAAAAACATTTTACTTCTCATGAACAGAATAACATCATGAAATCCTAAATAGGGAAATGCAAGAGAGCCACATTTCCCTATTCCCACAAATGTGAAAGTAAAAGTATAACATCTGTATGAAATTTGAAATAAAGTTTGACATCATGGAGCAGATATAGATGCAGGATGTATTTTGTCCTCTGTTTATAAACTGACAGAATAACATTCTTTATAGCAGTATATTCTTTCGAAATAATGAAGGGGGGGGGGGGGGGAGAGGAAAAGACTATTAAGGGGGGGGGGTAAATAAAAAAAAATTCTGAAACTCATGCATTTATGAAGTTTTTCATTGAAAACATTTTAGATTATTATAAAGCGACATGATCTGTCATTTTAGCAGAAGCGTAAATGTATGATCACTGGTATCTAAACTTTGAAATATTTACATAATATTGAATGGCCTTGAGTGGGATACAAGGGCATGTTGCACCGAGCTCTGAGCATTTTTCACGAGTCGGCACGACGAGTGAAATACTTTCAAAGGGAGTGTGATATACCCTTGTGTCCCATGAAAGAAAGTCATTCAATATTATTATTAATTGTATTCACCATTACATGTTCTTATGATTTTATATTGACTTCAACATACATGTAAAGCACAGGTAGAAAAAAATTGTTGTCCTTACCCAAGCATCTTGCAAGGGCTGCATGCATACATCCATTGTCTTAACCTTTGCAACGGTATTTAAACGCGTATTGACCTCTTTACTCGTCACGCGTACCCCAAACCATAAGATATGCCAATATATTGCACGGTCATCCGGGAACTTTTACACATGTTTGCACAAACCATGAGATATTGTTTTAAAATTGCACGGTCATCCAGGGATTTTTACTCAAATTTTTCTTGTTGCCTGAAAGCCCTTCATACAAATAATAATTGGCATTATTTACCTATTGTTTGTGTTCTTCATGGGACTTCACCATTAAATGATCATATATGCTGTTATGATCTCCCTTGCCTCCCCCTGAAAAAATTTATTACCACTGTGCTAAAAGTGACCAAATTCTTCACATACCAAATCTATGCCAGACCAGACAATAGAAAGGTAATCATGATTAAGCACTCATCCATTTGAAAGCTGTCTATTCACGATTAAATGGATGTATTAGTATTGTGTTCTAATTTTAAACCTCAACTATTTCCCTGTGTCCATTAGGTGTTTGTGACAAAGATGTTTACAGTTGGTTAACTCGGTTACAGTTAAATGAAATTGATGAAAGTTATGCAAAATAAAGCCGGTGTGGTATGTTTGCTGAACAGTATATTGTGTACATATCATAGCTTGTTGTTTTTCTATGTCAAGTAATCATCAGGCAGATTTCAGTCATTAAAGATTGTCATCTTGGGTGGAATGGATATCTTCATTCATTACACATGAAACATTCATCCCTAAACTAGAAAATTGTGTTAAAATTCAAAAATTTGATCTTATTTTATGCTCATAAAATTATCTTTTAAGTTGCGTTCTTTGTCCATCTGTCTGACCTTTGAATAAATCTGAATGATCTATATATGATTTTCTCTACTGTCTTAGTACTGTAGGCCTTCAGGATAATATATGAGAATACATTATTTTTTTTTTTCTCACTATGTATAGTATTGCTCAATACATGTATGTTTTCACTAAGAATAATAGCAGAAATGGTGAGATAGTTCTTGTATTCAGTAACCACACCTAAACCATTTATCCTACTACTATTGTAGGAGAGTCCATGCCTTTAACTAACATACAGATATACCTGCAATGGGACTGGTCTAACCAAGTATTTGTAAAGGTCATAGGGTCATGATAACTTTTATGAAGGAAATATTTCCAGGCTATGGGCTGCCTGAGGTGTGGGAAAAGAGCTCCAGCAATGTCCCTGCCTTTGCTAATAATAGTTGGGCATGCTACATGTATATAATACTCTCTCTCCCTCTCTCTCATATACTGTTTTCAATTTCATGGTTGGTCTGGAGCCAGTCTTCAGTGAGTTCCAGTAGTCCATCCGCATCCAAAATAAGCTTACCTTTCATATAAAGCTGGCAGAGCAAATTGTCTGTTTGGAGCCAGAAGGGCGTTAAGTCCCATCGCTTGCACAGAGTTAACACCCTTCTGGCTCCAAGCAGACGAATTGTGTACCGGTACGCTAAACATATTTGTTTTTATGGTTTAAGCACAGGATCATGCCTTATTTCCTTGATGTAATTTGATGACATGTGAGTGATCCATTTGTAAAACATGAATAATTAATCAGTCATTGTTTTGTGCATGGTAATATTTAAAAGAAGATGTTACTGATTCCTTGTGCAATCGTAATTAATAAGAGATCTATTTTTACCTGCCCTCCCCATTTCTACCCCAGTACATAGGCCTACAATGTATGAGAAGCTTTGCCCAATATCATACACATTAAAAAAAAAAGAAAAAAGAAATTACTTGACATCTTCATGAGTTGGTTTTATTTGCCAATTTGAAATCTAATTAGGTCTTTTCCTTGATCTCTTGTACCTCCTTCCTGTGTGTAGAAGCCATCCTAATTAGATTTTAGTGTCTTGACATTTCAGTTAGTGGTACATTTCATTTCTTGCTCTCTCCTTTGCCTAGGTAAATGTATTGAAATACCTTCTGAGGATATTTCAATCCTCTACAGTCACTAGAACTTTTTTTGTGTATTCTAATGTACATGTAGATGTAGCTAGCATTTTGTGATTGGTCATTTAACACCATGATAACATTAAGTTAGTTTAAGAACTTAAAAATTGACATTGGATTAAAAGTTCCTCTTGTTTTTTTTTTTTATAATTTATTATTTCACATTCATGGTTTTTATTTATTACCTACTACATGTACATATGGTGTCTAGATTTAACCTTGGTTTTATAAAATTTGAAATAGTACTCTATTTCAAGTCAAAGTTGTCAACTGATTTTTGTTAGGTAAGGTTTAATATTTTTTTGATCAGAATAAACTTGTGATTATTATGAAACTAGTAAAATATGAAAGCTATCATTCTGATTTAGTTTGATTTCTCTTCATCATAGAAAACATCAGTGACAGTATAGAACATTTCAGAATACAGTGGATGTGGTACACACCCCAATAGTAACATAAGAATCTAGATACTGTATATTTTTTGAATGGGTCAGTACTGCCTGTACTACTGGTATAGTGGTATATATATTTTATCCCGTGTTTGAAGATGTTAATTTGTAACGTTTTTATTCTTCATGTTATTGCTGTGTGAGTATTATTTTGAGGAGATTCATCCACCTAATACATGTATGTCTTCTTTCACACAATTGCTGGGTTTGAACTTTTTGAAGCACTTCTCAATTATGGATCACTGAATCCATACATGTATGAATAGAGTGATGGATCAATAGAAATCTTTAGAAATTCTTACAGGAAAGAAGAAAAAAAACATCATTACTTGATCTACAAAATATGGCACAATTATAACAAAAATGTGAATGGATGTACTTTCCAACATACTGTGTTAAGAAAAAGAAAGGTCATATACATGTACGTGAAGGGTGACCAACAATAATATTTTGTTCTGGAAACCGTGCATGCCCTTGTGTGATGAATGTCCTTTATAGTATGTGGTAAATGTATTGTTCCATGTAGGCCATACACTTGTAGCAATTGCCAATGAAAGGAATGGATTGTTTTCATATTCTCTGATAAATATGGTTAACCCAAATGAATGAACTCTAAATGCATTGTGAAGTGATTATTACGATAGGGAAGGCAGATGGTGTAACAATAAACACCGTTTAGCAGCTGGATTCTAAATTTACCCTTGATTACAGCTGACTGGACTGAGAGCGACTAATTGAAGAGAGAAGTTCAAGCTCGGTGCTGCTGATGATATGCTAGGGTGAAGAATTCATCTCGGTTTCCAGGAGAATTCCGGTTAAAGGGACAAGTCAAATAATGTGATCAAATTGTATTGCTTTGTAAATTCAGCAAACTAATCAATACGAAATGATAGATCAATTATTGCATATCAGACATATTGCAGAAACTTTTATTTTTTTAACTATATTATCTGGAAGTTTCACAAGACCAGTTTTTCAGTCCCAAACATTCTTTATTCTCATGAAAATTCTTCCATCAGTATCCAATTGGGAATATCCCTTTCAATTTAATATGCATTTATCATCCACTTGTCATGAGTGGTCTAAGGAAGTGGGGGGAAACCCGTGAATGATTGAGCAACTCTTTCCAGGAACTGTTTGTGGTGTCTCAACTTTTCATATGTCAAATTTTCACTCTGAGAGATTTACAGTACAGAGATGTAGAAATTCAATTTAAGTATTTAGCTCTAATTGTATGCAAGTCGATGATTTAATATTATGAACTGTTTTTGTAGACTTTGAAACATAAGCAAGAGAGCTTGATGGATTATAATTAACAATCAGTTTTTATGTTGTGACATTGCATGATGCGTGAAATCCAGTCATCCTATTATAGGGAAATCCCTGCTTACAAGATAAGAATTCCTACCAAGATTATTTGCATGCATTCAGAGTATGGTATGCCAGTGGCAAGGAAAGCATGTACATGTACCTCAAGGTGAAAATAACATATTTATGGTGTCTGTGAAGACTTAATTTACAAGCACAGACACAAATTTAGACAAAGTGCTTAAGAATAAACCAGATTGGTGATTGTGTGGAAAGTTTTCAAAATATTATTCAGTGATTATACAAAGCTTCATATACCAGGTTATACAAAACATTTTAAAAGGATGCTCCAGTTCTCGAGCTGTGTTTATCTTTTGCTGTCTGAATTCTGAAATTAATCGATGAATATATTGTATTGTAGAGGCATTGTGGTCTAGTGGATAAGTCTCTGGACTGTGGATCACAAGGTACAGTGTTCGATTCCCAGCCTGGCACTAATGTAATTTGGGAAGACATTAATTTACATTTGCCACTCTCCACCCAGGTGTATGGGTACCTAATATGCTTTGGCAGCTCGGCTATAACCAGGGTAATAATGTGCAGCGCCATGAGCGTCACAGCGTGATGGATATGTGCGCTATATAAGAAGCAATTATTATTATTATTATTATAATGTATGCATATATGAAAGGAAATGGATTATAGATCTGTAAGAAAGATATTAATCACATCAATCACTATTGGATTGTACTTTTTAAACTTGCAATATGATGATGTTGAAACAGTACTTCAGCCAATGTAATTTTGTAAAAGACACTGTTTTCAGGGCATCTGGGGCTCTGCATGGTCCTGTTTCGTAAAACTTGTTATTGATAACAAGTTACAATAATTGTTAGAAGCTGCTGACATCATTGAATTTGATTGGCTGAATGCAAAGTTGTCATAGATTTGTGTTAGTTGTTATCAATATCAAGTTTTATGGAACAGTACCCTGGTATACATGCCATTAAGTTTGGGGAACAGTTGTCCTCATATTTTGCAAAATCCACCAGTCTTCCTTAATTGCATTAAGAAAAGATTAGAATATATTTACATTTTACATGTGGATGATATTGTTATAAGGATGAATTAACTTTTTGATCTATTCATCTTTTGATAAACTAAATTGAATTAGACATCCTGGTGCTCGAACAGAATTGAAAAGAATGAAAGGGGCTGAACCATTTACGCATTCACTACTTTGTGAATAGTGCTATGATAAATTGATTTCCTGTACAGTCATGCTTGAATAGAATCATTTTAGATTTCCTCCCATTCAGTGTCACTGATTGAGTATGGCTGCATGCCCGAGGGTCAGTTTGTGGTCAAGTATACACAGGTGATCATCCAAGGATAATTGATGACATACAAACCAATTTATTATTCAATTTGTAGCAAATTATTCCTTTCCAATATATCGTTCATATAATGCATTTGCCAGGAAATTTCTTGACCAATCCCCCATATGTACATTTCAAATTTGACTCTTTAGGGACTAACATGCAAAGAATGATTTATTTTCGCCAGTATAGACATCAGAGAAAAGGTGTATGAACTCTGAACCATAGACACTGAATTTGCCACAGGTAAATAGTACCTTTTTGATGTGTCATGAAACTAATCCCTAATGATTTATGTTATAATGTGAGGTATTTGTACCTAATCTTTTAGATCATTTTTAGATTATGAAAAGGAGTAAAGCTAAAAAAAATTGTCAAAGGAATACATCTCATACTGATCCCCTCTCAAAAGATTATTCAATAAGAGTTTCAGAATATAAAGAATAAGTGTATAAAGCTTTAGTGTTTATAGTCATAATCTTTATAATACATTGTAGATTTACCATACAACCTTCATGTACACAGTCTAAATGCTTTAATTGCTTGCTTGAAACCATTTGGTCAGTTTCTTATTGCAAAATCAACACAATTTATCTGGGGTTAGCACTGAAACAAGTCATCACAAGGTTATGTAGATCTGAATAACTACATGTTGTATGTAATAACTGTGGCATTTGATGGTCATTTGATAAAGAGTTCTTCATTTTGTCAGACTGCTTAGTGTTAGTTTGTTTGATGCTGTATGCGATAACATTCTTTGATAGGAGTAAATTTCTGTCTATCAGGAACTTGTGTGGCAACTTTTGAGTAGGGTCTATTTGCTTGTAAACAATGATCTTGACCTCAATATCTTCTGGGTTTTATGGGCCTGAAATGTACTCTGAACCACATTTTTAAAAGCACAATGATAAATAGACCATGTTATTTAAGCTATAAAGTCCAGTTTAATATTGAAATGGGCTGCTTACTAATTTTGAACTTCATTGTCCTTTCAGGTGATCAGGAGGGAGCTGCCCGTTCTCACATAGTCCAGTTTATGGCCATTTCAATCTTTCACCTTTTCGAGTGCATGCGTGTGCGTGCGTACGCGCTGATCTATATCCCCATGAATTCACTCTTTCCCATAAATTCACCCTCCCCGATCTGTGTCTGTTCGTGCGTAATTTAGCTTATGTTCCTGTATGAGCGGCGCGCACGTACATAATACGGGGAATATATTAGAGCAGTCCAGACTCCAGGTAGTGGACTATTTCTCACGTTGACTACAAGTTTTATTCTAAGCATGAAGGCAACCCTAGACCCTCACCTGCTTTGTGTGTGGTGACTCCTGAAAATGATTACTAATACTCAAATTTGAATATAAAAGGCACAGATAGGCCTATCAAATTAATTTGTATGGTACTCTTTCTTACAATTTGGCGATGATATGATTTTAAATCACCAAGTTGTTGTTTTGTTACCCAGTGTTGTCTCTTTCTTGTGTGAGGCATGATGGAGTACATGTAGTTCACTTATATGTATTGCAATCGATATCTGAGTATAGTTATATTGTCCAGAGCAGAGGGACATTGTGGAAGGACAACTCTGTTTAATGAAGGTAAATGTTTTGACATTTCCTCCTGATGTCCTCCTCAGCTAGCTAACCTGGGAAATACATCAGTCACACTGTCAAACCAACTCCACACGGACTCCAAACAGATCAATTCTTGGAGATGCTTGGCAGTGTAATTGTTTGTTCGGTCTGGTGTCGGTCTGGCGTCGGTCTTGTGTCGGTCTTGTGTCGGTCTGGTGTCGGTCTGGTGTCGGTCTGGTGTCGGTCTGGTGTCGGTCTGGTGTCGGTCTGGTGTCGGTCTTGTGTCGGTCTTGTGTCGGTCTGGTGTCGGTCTGGTGTCGGTCTTGTGTCGGTCTGGTGTCGGTCTGGTGTCGGTCTGGTGTCGGTCTGGTGTCGATCTTGTTAGTGTGACTAGGTCATAATGGCAGTTCAGGGGCAAATCCAGTGGGTGTCTGGAACCCCTTTTTTTGTTCATCAGTAGGTTTTTTTTCTATATGGGACCCCCCCCATTTTTTTTTACAAAATCGTGGAGCTACCCCTGTAGTTAGAAGCTGACTTTACAGCCTTTTCACACATGCAGAAAATACAAGAACTTTACAACACAAAGGGTTTAACACAGAAGTTCCATGTATGCAGTTTCTGAATATCCATGAATGAGTGAACATGTGCATTTGATAATTTTGTTTATTAATTTATGGTAGATATTTCATATACTGTATAAGTGGTTATTTTCGCGATTTTCGCGAGTCGGTCCTTGCGAAAATTTCCACTTCAATATATGGCTGTTTATAGTAACAAAAACATCACAAAAATCGCGAAATTAAACCCTCGCGAATTTCCCTACCTAGTCCAAAATCGCGAAAATATCTGTACGCGAAAAAAACAGCTTATACAGTAGTAATCGCTTTATACCCTGTACTAGTATCCTGCAACATGGCTACACACAAACTTCACTGGGGGTCAAGCGTTTCATCAAGCGTTTTGTCAGTGATATTTACCGACAATTTTGCTCTCAGCCAATCATATGCAAGGATTTCAGTAGCTTATAACAGTTGTCGGTAAAAATCACTGACAAAACACTTGATGAAACACTCCCCTGGATTGAAATTTTCATTAGGTTCATTTGCATGGTGCCCATGTTGAAATTACAGTTTGGGGGGGTCCATGCAGAGATAAATAATGGGGGCCAATGTATACCGTGCACTTGTTAGTGTTGAGCTCTCTCTTTTGAAGAGCATCATAGTAAATAATTTGTTTGGCTCCTGTCAAATTATTTACATTAGCTGTATATCTATGGGGAGTAGGGGACACTAAATAATGAAAGATGCAGCACCAGCATCTCAAAAAGGCATCCCTTCTCTACATACATGTGTATGATGTGTGAGCGAGGCTTGCGTGAGAGTGCCTAAGACATCTGTAGCTGGAGAGGATTGGAAATGGAAATGGAAGAGATGGTAATGTAATTCTTTTGACCTTTCTTTAAAGGTTCACATGTCTGCAAGAAAAGCTTCATCATGATATGAAGATGGTCTAGCTCATGTGCAATCTATTTCATCTGTTGAGATCCAGAAGAACATTCACTTTGTTAACCCTTTCAGGACAGGAATTATTTAAGAGCTCAATTGATCACATTTTGTTCTGCAAATTGGCAACAATAATATTTTTCTTTTAGTGCGACATGGTTCTAATAAGATGTAATGTCTTGAAAATAATATACATGGTTAGGAACTTTGTCGAAAAGTTGAAAAAGTTGCCAATTTGGACAAAAAACAATGATTTTGAATCTCTCAATGTGTTGCCGATTTAAGGATGTTCAATCTTATTCTCCTTTTTAAAATTCCTGGCATCAAACGCAATATGATCATGCAACAAAAATGGACACAGTATGTGCAGAATTTTTTGCTCTTTCTGCTCATGCATCTAGTATATTTTTTAAGGCTCTAAATCAAAAGTTATTGGGCCAAACCACAAAATGTGGTCAATTGTCTCGAAAGGGTTAAACTAGATAGGTTTATGGCCTTCTGGCCCTCAACAGACAATTCAAAAATTCATGTGTTATCAGATAGTGATTTATTGTGACCTTTTCCCTTTTTAGAGATTGTAACAAAGCTGTTTTATTCTTCCCTCCAAAAATTATATTGCATGATTTTTAACGTGGATTGAAGAAAGTTAACTAACTTATTTTGACAAGGCTGATCATGATAATTGAATGGTAGGGAATAAAAGTACCAGTAAGGATTTACAAGACTTGATGGCTGTACATATTAAACTAAGAAAGAAAATCATTTTCTAAACATGAATAACCATTTCATCTTCAAATTGGCAACACTGATTTTCCTCTTTTGATGCATTATTCTGACAAAGTACAACATCCCTGGAACTGTAGACCTACACGTAGGCCTATATTGCAAACATAGTAATTTTTCACTTGAATTAACTCTTTCGGTGCCGATGGCACGTATATGTGACAGAAAGACTTGTCATTTTCATTCACCAATTGCTCGACCACAGGAAAAGGTAGATGGTGGTCAATGTATATCAAAACTTTGAACATAAATCAAGCATTCGAAACATATGATTATAATTATATGCTACATTGAAAATTTCAGAGAAAATTCCAGATTTTTAAAAAGATATTACCTTATTTCAATACTAAACAGTAGTAAACAAATGATAAACCAAAATATAATGGACAAAAAAGAAACCCAAATGTAATTTTCAATAATTCTTATGCATGAAGTTGGGTAAAATTATAATGTTTGGTATCATAAGAAATGGTAATAAATTTCCTACAAGTTTTGTACACAATATTTTGTGAAATAACAGATGGTTAATGAAGTGCAGACATTTGAAAAGTAAGCATTGATCACATTTTGGTAAAATTTTGAAGAGAGCTAAACCCCTTGGCACAGTAAGAGTTAAGTTATTGGTAGTAAGATTTAGGCCCTATGTAATTATGCAGGCCTTCATACCTATTACCTCTTTGGTATTATATACATGTAACTACACCTTATTCTTATGTGTGTAATGTAGGTCATGTTAAAGGAATGGGTAAGGTGGAGTGAATTTAGGTGATATCATTGTTGACTCAAGACCAGAGGAAATTGATGAAAGCCTGTTCCATGAAATCTGTCAGATTTTGGCACAGGTTTTGCTGAAGGTAGAGGGGCACCAGTTGTCTTCATCGCATTACCACAACCCATTTCCGCTTGCCCACAATTCCAATCATTAATTTCCTCTGATACTAATAAGAAAAGAAAGGTTTGGTTCCTTCAAGAGGAGAATCTTCTGAAGGTTTTTATCCATCGTTATGAGAACATGAGCTTTGATTGCAGTGCTTTAAAGGGATGTATTAGCATTTTGTGAGATGTGAAAAATGCGTAAGAAAGCAGTTTATTTCTATTTTTGGAAAATTAATTGCTGACTTAATTCTTAAGGCTAAAAGTGATGAGTTGTATGGTGTAATAAAGATTTTACAAAATAAATCTTAAATTACCAACCAGCAGGAGAGACACCAAACTGTCACTGAAGAAGTATGTTATGTGATGATTGTGAAATCGTTCTCGAGTCTGTTGATGTGATATATTCTTAGAAAGAATATTTGTTTGCCGCTTGATTAACTCAGTTGCATGGCATTAAAACCATAGCTGTTACAAGGTACGTGTAGCTCAATCTTGATCAGTGAGGTGATAAATTAGACCTTGGTCTGCCACTTTATTAAAATGTGAAGCAAACAGAGGTTAACCCATAATGAACTTAAAGGAGAATTCCGCTCTTAATAGCAAGTTGATTTGAACAGAAGAATTAGAGAAATAGGTCGGGAAATTGACAAAATATAAAAAAAAGAGTAAGAGAGTTATGAACATTTGCCTTTTGAAATCCATACATTAATTGGCAACTCTATGATTTCATTAATCCACATTTGCCACTCTCCACCCAGGTGTTTAATGGGTACCTGGCAGGATTTATTCCTTGAAATGCACTGTGCGCTGATTACGGCAGCCGGAGCTAAAGCCAGGGTAATAATATCCAAACCCTTTGGAAGCGCCACGGGATGTTATATCAACGTGATATGCGCTATTTAAGAACGGCTTTACTATCATTATTATTACATGTATTTGCAAACTTCACTACATTAGTTTTGTACATAGAATTATTTGAGATATCTCAGTTAATGAGCTTTGAAGGAGGAGTTTATTCATACATGTAGGAAGGCATATCAGGACATGTTTACATTGATGAATTTTGGGCACAGGTTTGAGAAAATATATTAATTGAAGTAAAAAAAAAAGAATCTTTTGGTATAAAACCCATATCCCATATACTCATTTCTATGTGCAGTGCACATGCTTTTCAAGAAAATTGGAGCAATTTCTTATTTGATGACTCTAAAAGGCAAAAACCTCACAGTATACACTGATTCTTAGTTAGACATGATCAACCTTTCCCAATTGCTTTGAGACAAAATTTTTCACAATGTAATCACATGACCAGAACTCAACTTTATCTTTAAATCATTATGAATCATATCAAGGGAGCAAATGTTGAATCACCTGTCTATTATATATATATATCTTATCAGTTCAGGTACCGGATATTCTGCAACTTGAAGCAGTTTTTTTTAATAGTACAATGAAGGGCTCACATCGTGATCCCTACTACATAAAGTTGATCATTAGTCCAATGTTGGCAACTAAATACCAGCATAAATCATCATGTTAGAATGCAACCATAAAGAGTAGATTACATAATGGTTACATCAGATTATTTTTTGTTAACATTTACATTCAGGAAAGAATTCAAGAGATACATATATTGAGGAAAAAAAATAAAGGAAATATTTCAACTAGAACATGTCTCCTAAGAATCAGAAAGGCATTAAGTCATATACTTTTTTCTTTGAGGTATAAGTCATTAATCATTATGAATTTATGATCTACCTGAATGTGTAAAATCTATGTGCGCTCCTTGTTTTATGGAGATGCTTTTCCCTTTAACAAGCTATTGAATTTTTCCCATGTGCCTGGAAGGGACCTTGAGATATAATGATGAACTTTGCACAAGCTAGCTCAGTCACTGCATTAACATGTATTGATTCAATTCGTCTGGCCCTGTGGTCTGTTCTTTATGCCTGGTAGACAGTCTTTTACCCTAGGGTCATGTGCAACAAAAGGCTGTAAGTGCCAGGCTGTATTGTTTGGAAGCTTGCTTGTTTTGACTACTTTAAAATCATTTTTAAAAAATTTATAGCAATGTACCACACTTCATTGCAACTTGAGTCTTTGGATATACAACATGTTTATGTTTTTTTTTTCAATAATCACTTGATAAAGGCACTAGGAAGTGTGGAAATTTGTGACAGGAACAAATAAACGTTGGATTAAAGCATAAAACAACTTCTGTTTATTTTTTCTGTCTTCATATGCCAACACATGGATTGTCTATTGAACATGTTTATAGGGATATAGACCTAATTGCTTCAAACAAATGTAGAAAAGCATGTGTAAAAGAAAATATTTAGATTATTTGTTGATTTCAGCCAAATCATATACTTGTAATCTTCAAAATCATATTGAAATATTTATGTAAATTTTCAACCTCCCAGCACAATGACTTCCTAGAAATTAGAATGTACTTTTTAGACCTTGTGGCCTTCTTCCTACTGTACATGTAGAAAGCTTATCACTCATCAGTTGATCAAATGCTTAATGTTCGTTGTCTGTTTCTAAGAAGGAGGATGAGGCAGGTTAGAATTGAGAGTTTAATTACCATCCTCCAGAGTCCAGATTCAGGGATCGGGGTCCTCCATCAAAGTTACAGCCCATGTAAACGGAATAAACTTGATAAGTTTCGCAGGCTTGTGGTTTAGGATGACCTTGTTGTTCATGTTAAATTTCCGGGTCATACCCTTCCCGCGAATTATGAACACAGGATCTGTATGTATACAGTACACACAGTCGGTAGTATCTACTTCCTGGGTTAACCACGACGATCGCTCGGCTTGTAGTTTCAGCTCATTGTTTCGGGCTCGTGTGAACCCTCATTGCGGTTAGGGAGTAATGGTTTCGTTAACTTAAAGTTTCGCTAACTTAAAGTTTCAAAACCACAAGTCCTGTATGAACGTAGCTTTAGTTATGAGGTAGGTTATAATTAACAGTCAGCCTAAGCATATTTGATTAACTGCCATGGGAAGAAAAGCCTGTGTTGTTGTGATGATTATTAAGTCACAAAGGATATTTGTTTATAGGGTGTATACAAGAAGACAAACTAAATAAACAAACTTGGTTCATATGTCATTGAGAATTATAAAGGTTTACAACATTATATCTGTGCTTTTATTCTTTGGAGAAAAAAAAATTGTGGGATTCAAATTTCTGAAACATACACCAGGTTATATCAGGTGCATCTAAAACTTAAATAGATTGTGAAACAAAATTTGTTTTAATTGTGATTCATATTTCAGTCATCTTGATGGAGAGTGAATAAGAAATCTTTTCATCAACATTTTAAAAGGAAGTGCAGATTTGAAAAGTGACAATTGCATAATGATGTAGGAATATTGCCTCATCATGATTTGGGCCTTGATTACATATCTTTTTTTTTTAAAAGTGAACTGTATTATTGTCATCTTTTACATCAAGTCCTCAAGTGGTGGATTATGTAAATGATGGAAGAATCCTTCAAGAGGAACAATTAATCTAATCAGGGTTTTTTTTTAAAGGAAATGAAACTGGTGTCTTGTCTTTTCTTGACAGATGGGTTGCTTTTAATTTTGTTAAAGCAGGAATATTAGGTGATCAGGAAATTCTCTAATTAAACAGGATGCAAATAACACTGCATCCATGGATCAGTTGACAATGGTTATTCTACATAATGGCCTTACATGTATTATTGATATCATATACCACAGTCAAATAGCATGCTTAACAAATGCAAACACACATCACATGGTTTGTGAAATTTGAATTAATGATCAATGAATTGTGCAAATAAGAAGGGAATAATATCTCCATCATATGTTTAATCATATATGCACAAAGTTCTGTCATGTCCAAACTTTGTGTTGTGAGCTCTTAAAACTAGTGACTCAACCAGATAACATTTTATATTGCTCTTGGGAGGGGTTGTCCCTTTTGCTTACAATTTTATATATATGTATATATATATATATATATATATCATCAGGAATTTTTAGACTGATGTGTGAAATACTTGGTGATTTCCATACTACAGGTATGTGATTTTATTTTGTGGGGGGGGGGGGGGGGGGGACATATGAAGTAAGTAGCATGTTTTCATGGGGGAGAGATTGAGGAAGATATAGATAGCAAGAAAAAGAGAAAGAGAGTGTGTAAGCAGGGAAATGCAAGATAGAGGGGAAGAGAGAGATGTATAGTCTATAGATAATTAATTTCATCAGAGATAGAAACAGAGGAGAGAGACAGAGAGATAGAGGGAGAGAATTATTGAGAGAAAGGGGTAAAGTAAGAGGAAAAAAAGTAGAGATGGGGGGGGGGGAGAGAGATTGTGAGAGTGATTAAGAAAGGTTGAGGTTGAGAGAGCGAAGGAGAGAGAGACCGAGAGAGTGAAGGAGGATGGGGTCAGGAATGGGGTCAGACAGACATAAAGATGAATAAAGATATGGGAGCAATATTTCAAGCAATGTTTCACTCACAATAAGACTGACTGTATTCATATTTGATATTTTTGCAATTGCCCAATCTAGACAAATGATTGGTCATGGATCACTTGTATACATGTATACATGTACATGTATTATGGCTCCTGCTGTTTTCAGATTGTAGCTACATGTACAGACCTAGTAGATGATTAGCTAGGATTAGTGGCAATTCAAGAATAACTAGTAATAACTAGTAAGATCTAAGCCACACATTACACCGCCTTGTCACATACATGTCAATGCGGTGTTTCCTGAGAGGATATAAGACAGATTGTGTGTACTTCCCCTTGCAGAAAATAGAAAAGACTCAGGATTCACTTATGGTAACTCCTTGATCATACAAGATGGCTTCTTCACAATGCCAACAAAGTATTGCACAGTCCAAAACCAGAAACTGCATGGAACTTTCACAAATTTCTCAAGTGGTTGGCCTATAGATTTGTGAAAGTTTAATGCCATGATATGAAATGCAAATCTGAATTTTTGAAATTTTTAAAATTTCTTGATGCAAAAAGGCCATCAATAACCCCTCTTGTGCAGCCAAATATTTGAACATTTGTCATGGGTTGAACAGTGAAGTGTTAAATTTAACTTTTTATTTTGGATTTAAAATAAAACCCATGAGAGTAAACTTCCAGTTTCTATTTCAGGAAGAAAATCAGAGCCATTTTTAGCTTGACACATTACTCCAGGCTCAAATTCTTGGGCTGGATTTACTGCTCACAGCATATGGAAGAGGATAGGGAGTTGCAACAGTACCTGTCACACATTGTTGTGCTTAAAAATGTTGTACATGCAACAAGAGCATGTTGTACCATGTGTTCACTTGTGGCTGTGGGAACACAGTGTGGAAGAGGAGATGAGTTTGAGATCAAGAGGTTATCTCTCTCTTCCTGGGATGACTGCATGATGGAGTAGTCAATTTAAGGAGGTTATAGTTGAAGGGATTTGTCAGGATAAGTCATTCATGTTTTAACGATTGGAAATATTGTAGAAAATATTTTACTCTTTATACACTTACACTTGCATTGATTTCTGTGAGTTTTTGTTGCATGCTGGTCAATAAGCATTGAATTTTAAAAAATGGCTGATTCTACATTTCAAAGAAAAATATTGTTTTCAAATGCTATTGTGGTAGGCAAAAGTAAAAAACTATTTTATTTGTATGATATATGATATTAAAACCAAATGTGAAAAATATGGAATGATTTATCATAAGTAGTAAACATAAATATGTCAAAAAAATTTGTTTAAAATTGATAATCTGAGAAAGTACATGCATTCATAGAATCTGATGTGAAGATTGCAACCATCATACATCTACATACAATGATGCAATGAGCTGTTTTGTGTTTGTGTAATACATGTAGATGCAGTGGGTCTCTGAGAATAAAATTCATGAGGTTTAGAAAAAAAATCGTTTAATTATCAACATATTTTTTTTCTTCTACATTTCTTTACAGACTTTGCCATGGGATTGCAGAGAAGCTGAATGGTCTAACAAGAATGATAATCATAAATTCAGATGCAAGCAACATACACTGAGAAGGTAAGAACACTCTATGTACTTTTATATATTTTAAAAAATGAGATAGTATGCAGGTGTCGTGGTATAGTGGTTCATTCACTTGACTTCAAATCAAAAGGTAAAGGGTTCAAATCTCTGCCCTGTGCATGTCTCTAGCCAAGGCATTGAATCTACATTTGTCTCTATCCACCCAGGAGGTAAATGCATACCTGTGGTAGCACAGAGGTTTTTGATCATCACTGTAAATTAAAACATCCCCAGATAAACAAATAGATGTGAGGAGATTGGTTATCAAAGATGCATTCGGGCATTACCTGATGGTAATGTTTAAAGTAATATTAAATCAGTGCTGCTCTTACAAACTAATAATTATGCAGTGAATGACAGAATTTTCTAGCTTCATATTCATAGAGGTGCTTTTCCATCATCTTTTGATACATTCTCTACAAATTGGAATAAAAAACTTTTATCAATTTTATGCATGAGATTTTCCAATATTGGTTGAACTTTCTAGATTTAAAAAATAAACAGGTGTGCAAATATAAAAAAGTTGTACAAGTATGGAAATGATGGAATTAGTGACATTTCAAGGTAGATCATCAATAATTAGCATCTTGCTGGCTATAGCTGGCATACTGGACCTCTTAGGCTCTTCCTTTTAGACATACTGTTGCCTGTCTTATGTTGTGATTTCCTCTCTGAATTCTTTTAGACATGTATCTAAAAAACGATTAGCAAATTCCCACGTGTAGTTCATCAGTTTATAAAGGAAGAGGAAATATTGGTTTTGGATCTACGTACATGTAGACGGCTACAGATGTATTCTTCAAGAGACATGTTTGCTACTACGGCTATTAATAAGGCTTGTGTCACAGATCTATGGAGAACATTTCCTGTCTCGACAAGGATTTTTAGTTTCATGTGTTTGTATTTATACATGCAGTAGTTTCCATTTTGCCTTTACAGAAGGATTTGTTTGTTGTTTTGAGTACTATAAGGGCGAGTTTAGCTTGTATAGGATACCACTGTAGGATTAAAGACCATGCTGGTAGATTTGTTTCCTGCTAAATATACTGGTACCTGGTGAGTAAAATACATGTTACACTGGATCTGGACATTGTATTTAACATACATGTGCATGTATATTCAGCTGAGAGCCAGCCCAGAAGGGCATTAAATCATCATTTTACATAGAGCTGAAACACTCTTCTGCCTGTCAACAGACGATAACACAATAATATACAAAATAATGGGTATAGGAAGACATGGTACCCTCAGGTCTTTTGATCCTAAATGTGAGATATCATCATTTTCTTTTTGTAATCCCTAACTGCAAAATATTTTGCCAAATTATTGTTAAAGGGAAAGTTCACCCCGAAGATTACTTGAGTTTAAAAAATGCAGAAAAAAATAAAGAAAAATATTGGCGAAAGTTTGGACAAAATCCGTTAAAGAATAACGGAGTTATGGACTTTTGAAGTTTTGATTTTGTGACGTCACATGCGAGCAGCTCCTCCAATATGTAATGTGATAAATATTCCATAAAATACAGTTTTCTCAGAAAATTTAGAATATTTTCGTCTGTGCATTTGATATATTGTCAGAAATGTTATTCAATACAGATTCTGAAAAGAAACAATATTAATTTATCGTGGAACGTAAAAAAAAATGCGAATATATGGAATATTTATTACATGACCAATGGGCAGCTGCTCGCATGTGACGTCACGAATCCAAAACTTTAAATACTCATAACTCTTTTATTATTTGACCGATTTTCATCAAACCTTCGCCAATATTTTTCTTTATTTTTTTTGCATTTTTTAAACTCAAGTAATCTTCAGGGTGAACTTCCCCTTTAAATTTTGGTTGAGAATCATCAATAATTAAGTGTTACCCTAATCATATTGCTCGCATTGAGTGCTACGGTTGCTAGAGCTAAAGCCAGGGTAGTAATATCCAAAGTCTTTTGGAAGCGCATAGAGACGTTATGTCATAATGTGATGTGGGTTGTACAAGAACAGAATATAATTATTATTATATGACATGTTAAATGTAACATTGAGGAGGCTTACGGTTCACCACGTGGTTAGTCCTGAAAAGAACTGTTGAGTAAGTAGAAGAAAGTGGGGAAGTTAAGAGGAGAAGAAATGGAAAGGCGAGATAGACAGTAAGAGAATGGAGAATAAGTAATCTTTCTTGAAAGTGTGAAGTCTTGAAAAGGAGTGTAAACCAGATGGAAAGGCTGAGAGTAGAGAAGACTCAACATTTCGGACAGGTTGACTGTCCCACTTTCTTCTACTTACTAGTATTCAACAGTCCTTTTCAGGACTAACCACATGGTGAACCGTAAGCCTCTTCAACATTATCAGTACCACCATGCAAACCTCGATCTACCTTTATGTTCAATGTAATGCTCACTCAGCTGACATACAAATTGTGTAGGGCCTACATTTTCTGAAAAGGAGATGGTTACCGGTATTTACAATTGAAGACATGCTAATATCACATGGAAGTTGTACGGAAAACAAGCTGTCAATTTATTGTTAGATCTAAGGGGGAATGAAGATGGAATAATTACCTTTTATTATAAAAACCCTACTTTTTTTCAAATTATGACACTCCATGCAGAGTGTACTCATTGAGTTGGCATTGTTGCAAGAGTCAAGTGTACTTTTTGAAGGTAAGCCACATCAATTGGGTGTTTTTAAGAAAAAAGGTCTTGAATAGTGGGAAAGCAGGGAGGCTTTTAGAACGTCCCTTGGTGGGGCATTGTCTATTTGTTCTGTAAGACGATATTCTCAGACAGTGTGCTGAATGACTGCATTGAAAAGGATCATTTTTGAAAGGCACTTAATGTGAAAATCAAATAAAACTAGCAGTCAATATGTTTGATTTCCGATGTTCTTTCCGGTGTCAGTTTTGTTCATGACATTGACTACTTCATATTATAATCTATGGTGTATTATAAAAAAGGAAAATATAAAAAGAATAGATTGATATGATAACTGTAATAGAGAAAAAGAAAAAAAAAGTATTAAATTCTTTTATTCAATCCTCATTGCCATTGTCTGGTGGAAGGTAGATAGGGAGCCAACTTGGTTTCATTTAACTTGTAAATTATTTTATGAATTGTGTGATTGGAGGATGAAAAAGGGAAAACAGAAATCGGGGGGGGGGGGGGGGGGAATGTTTTAGGCAAGAAAGGAGCATTTTGCTAAAGGGAAGAAAATAGATGAAGGAGACAGTCGATGCATGAAATTGGATGTAAAAATAAGAGAGGAGAAAATGGAACACGTCGAACAGAAATCAGTACCCCACAGCGGAACTGCCAAAAACTAGGGCAAGAGTATATCAAGTTCTACTATTCCCATGCATTGATAATGCATTATATCTAGCAGCAGTGAGAAAGCTTGAAAGGGCGCTATGCATAAAGTTAGACTATCGTTGGGCGTAAGTTGTGAACGCCGGCAACGCACTAAGCATTCCTCGGTATAAGTTATCTATAAGTTATCGAAACGTTTGATTTAAGTTACTAATACGTTAAGTATACGCCCAACTCGTTATGAATACACTATATATACGCCCAAAATTGAAAAAAAACATTGATAGTTCAGCGTATGCCAGCATCTTAGAGAAATTTTGATACGTCCTAAGATATGTCCCAAGACGACATTTTTTTCAAATTAATATTTCTGCTCTGTACAAGTTGTACCATCGTACTATCATCATAAGGATGCGTAGTAAAGAATTCGTGGAAAAGAAAATTTCAATATTAAAATCGTTCCACCAAATCTTTTGAAGCACAGTCATCGACTGTTGATATGTATTTATGAGTCTGGTGGTCACAATTTTCAGATTCAATTGCTCTTAGAAATTTTGTTGCAGACAGATGCACAAACATTTTTTCAGGCTATTCACATGATGCCTCTGTAGGCAGAACATGATTTTGTTTGTCGAGCTATTAAAGGATAATAATGTTGACTTTTCCCAGCCATTAAGAAATCCCCTAATTGAGAGAGATAAAGAAGACATAAAAGCCCAATTTTTATGTGTGACAAAGTCTAGATGGTTTTTTCAATCAGTAGATGTTCAGGGTTCAAACATGATAGTAATGCCAGTGGCTGTAGGAATTAAGGTTTGAACTTTCAGATACGGGTGAGAGGAAGGAAATCCATGGAGCTTTCTGAAAGTGAGACTGCAATTTACTTTGTACATGAACACCTCCCATTTGTTGTTCCTTGTTAGCATGATCAACATACGAGGTGATGACAGTGGTGCTGAATAAAAAAAGAGTTTTCTGAAAAGCCAGCATCTCACATCTGCAACCAAATCCAATCCAATAACAATCCAAAAGGTATTTGCAATTACAAAGTGCTACACACAACCAAAGCTGTCTTTCAGTCATTTTTAGGAAAAATATTTGTTTCCACTTTTAATACTTCCAATGATGAGATCATTAATGTCTGCAACTCTGCACCCTCCTTCATTTCCACTATACATGTAGTTTGCATATACTGTATGTCTATTTTATGTGTATGATTTTAAGCAAGGTTGTGTAAGTTTGTGTATATTGTGGTATATCCTTCAGGAAAACAAGAGAAATATTAACTAGTTCTTTCAGAGCTGTAGGCATTTTAGTCACTATAGAGGCTCTTGAAATTGAATCCATATAAGAACCCATTTAGTCTGAAAAGAATGCCAGCTATAACACCTTTAAGGCATGACCAGGTAATTCAACTACTTTTCAAATGTCACATTTGCATTAGCACTAAGAATAGAATTATCTAGAGAGACTGTGACCTGATCTTGACCCCCTGCAGTGAGGACAAAACCAAGGTCCCTGGGAGAAAAAAGGTTTCCTGCCAGTCTCTCAAGTATAGTCTGCTGAACAGATTGTCTTCTTGAGGAATGGCAGTGACAATGAACGAGTGCTTAGTCTAGGTTAGGCAGATTTAGGGGGACATGCTCTCCCTAATCAAATTTCAACCCAAAAGGCACCCCAAAATATGATAACCTTTTATGTTGTTGCCTTTCAGATATATTTGAATTGAGTCCCCCTCCCCTTTTACATGTGTGAAATATTTGATCTGCCACAAGCCTTCTTGTGTAAAAAGTTGTGTTTAAATGCATCTTGATATTTCAAAAAAAATCAGAATCGTATATTCTGGACTTGCGTTTAAATAATTTTTAGAGTTGTGTTTAAATGCAACTTTTGACGAGTGGTCCTGGTCCAGATGACATCTAATTGATTGTCTGTAAATAGGATCAGATTGGGGTCTATTCCTCAGAACTACTTAAAGTGAGTAAAATAGGGAAATAAAATGAAGATACATGGAAAGGAAGGTAGAGCAGGGATTTTAATGATAATACATTAGAATCTTCAGGGTTTAGTGTATTTTTGTAGAGCACAGTTTGAAGATTATGAGAGCTAAATTATGAAGTATAAAAATAACAATGGTTTGGAAACCTAAGCTGGAAAGATATGAGACTGTTTTGGTTGAAATCTGATAAGCCGAGTTGTCACAGGTGTGAAGAAGATTCATGAGCCTGCTGTGCTGTGGCATAACCAGGGAGTCTTGGTAGTGGCAAAAATACATGTTTGAAACCCAAGTGGCATACCTTAGGTATTCCACAAAAAAAATGTGTCCCCTTTCAAATTTTCAACCAAAAATTGTTAACACCTCTTTGTTTTGTTTTTTTGTTTTGTTTGTCAGAGATTTTATGAGTAAGTTAGCACTGAAAAGATATTGATAACTTTTTTTTTTGCTTGTCAGAAATTTTCTGTTTTTGTAATTTGGAAAACACATTTTTTTGTGTGTGTGTGTGTAAGGGGGGGGGGGATGGGATTTGATTAAACACTCAAAACATCTAAACAATGATCATTCATTAATAAGCCCTGACCAACCCCTTAGTTATGTTTTTGTATAATTGCATTTATGATTATGCTGGTGTTTGGAAGGACACTGTTTGATTTCAATAAAGGCCCCTACCTACAGTTTAAATATAAAAACAATACCTTCTGTCTTCCAGAATAATGTGATGAAGTCTGCATATTTTGGTAACAATTTTTATTTTATTTTTGGTAAGAAAAGGGGGACGGCATCCTGTGTCTACGCCATTGCTGCCAGTCACGAGTACCGTTTCCTGTGTATCATATCTCTCAATAGACTTATTGACAATGTCTCTTCACAACTGTTTTGACCTTAAAGGTCTCATTAGGTGAAAGGTCAAGTGAAAGCACATCTCTGATTCTCACAGGACTCAAGTTACACAACCAAGCCCTTGTCTCTCTCTCAGGTTACTCAGGTGTTCATCATCATCTTGTTTTATCCCAGCTATGACATCTCATCTGTCATGTTCATCTTATATTCATTGATACTACATTATATGTTGCATAAAGAGCTGAATAAAATGGCATAAATATATATATATATATATTGGTATAAAAGTACATGTAGGCCCTGTGTTACAACAGGTAATGTCACAATGACGCATAATGTCACATCATTGCGTAAGAGGAACTTTTTTTTGCTGAATGAACAAATTTCTGTCACTGAAGTTAATGAGATGGGTTAATTCAATAAATGTTAGTTCTATAGACTTATGAATACTATAAATACCCATGTTAGCATTAATGTGTGTATTTAGAGTGTTATGCAATGGTAACATCTGTTTTCAAACCTTAACTTTAAATTAACCTTTCTCATCAACTTCAGTGCCAGAAATTACATGTACATGTAGCTCATTCACCCGAAAATAATAGGGCTGAAAATAGTGGAGGTGTTGGGGTATAGTGGTTCATTCACTTGACTCTCAATCCAAGGGTTGATGGTTCGAATCTCAGCCCGGCACTAGCGTCTTTTGGTAAGACATTAATCCACATTTGCCACTCTCCACCCAGGTGTTAAATGGGTACGTGGCAGGATTTATTCCTTGAAATGCACTGTGCACTGATTACGGCAGCCAGAGCTAAAGCCAGGGTAATATTATCCAAACCCTTTGGAAAGGCATAGGGACGTTATATCATAATGTGATATGTGCTATACAAGAACAGTTTGTTATTATTAGGGCTATTCCATATATGCATCATTATGACATTATGCATCATTGTAACATTACCAGTTGTACCAGACCCTGTATGCAGGGCTTCATACTAACTTTTTTCATAGGGGTCCAGAATGAGATGTTTTGAAATTTTGGGGTCCGATGGTGGCACCTGTCAGTGTCAAGTCCTCCTGTAAATGTGTTTTTGTTTAGGTCAAGAGACTTGGTTCAGTTTCCATTATTTTTCTTTTCAGCTGCTATTGAACTATAAACTGATTTGACAATTTTATATGTTAAGTGATTTATATGCCTGTCAATTATCACACATCGATTCCTTCACCCCATCATGATACATTTTGAAGTACCGGTACCTGAAAGATTGGTGGGTGTCTGTATTTAAAATCAGATTGATTATTAACTTAAATGACTATTAAAAAAAGTAAAACCGAAATAGATTTTTAGAATACAAAGTAGCTTATTTCCTCTCAAATAGTCATGAAGCATAGCTACTGTTTTGATTTTGCCTCATTTCTTTTGTTTTTATCTCTCTCAGTCATTTTGGGGTTCATTTCTAAATATATAGTGTTTTATTTTGTTAAACATTGTAAAATGGATCATTTCAACTTGTTATGCTAACTCGATTGCATTTTGTTTGCTGATGTCTGCGTTATATTTACATGGCTAAACAAATAAAGGATGGTAGTGTAATGAGATTAAATCGTGGCAGTAATTGTAAAATAGAACCAAGACATTAGTCAGGTTCACACGATGGGAGCTAAACTGCAAGTTTCACTTGTAGTTTCAAAACTTTAAGTTAACTTGTAGTTATCTTGTAGTTTCAGACAGTATGAATGGACTCGTAGTTTCGAAACTTTAAGTTTACTTGTAGTTCTAGAACCACAAGCGAGCTCATGGTTAACGCTGAAACCACAAGCAGTGGGTGGTCCTTCGTCGTAGTTTCGGACAGTGTGGACAGAATAAACTTTAAGTTTCGCAAGCTTGTAGTTAACGATGACCTTGCTGTTCGTTAAAGTTCCGGGTCATACCCTTCATGCGAATTATGAATACAGGATCTGTATGTGTACTGTAAACACAATCGGTAGTATCTACTTCCGGTGTTAACAACGATGATGACTCGGCTTGTAGTTTCAGAACCACAAGCATCTTTGTTTTGGGCCCATGTGAACCCTTACCGTGGTTAGGGAGTCGTTGTTTTGTTAACTTAAAGTTTCGCTGACTTAAAATTTGAAACCACAAGTCCCGTATGAATGTAGCTATTATTCTCTCTAATCAAACTAGTCTCAATGGAGCACCATCTTGTAGATATGTTAGTCATATAACAATAAGAATTGACTAATTGTGTTCTGATATAAAGGGCATTAGATTGAAGACATGCAGAGTGTTTACTGACAAACAGTACATGATATTCTCATTTTCATTTTTTATTTCCTGTAATGTTGATTTCTGTTTGTATTTTGCCTAGTCAAGTCTACAGATTTTTGTTGTTGTTTTGTTTCTGTCTTTCTCATTTTTGGTTCATTTGTAATGCAGGAGGTTTATTTTGTGAAACATTATGAAATAGACCAATTCAGCTTCTTATGTTAACAAGTCAGTGTGAAAATTCAGATTTTTTTTAATGGTGATATTATTGGATGGACAATGTACTGTGGAACGCCACATATGCATTGGGTAGGCTCTTGATACTGACTTCATAGTTTGTAAGATGTTGTATTTTTTGAAAAGTAGACTGACTTGGCTGGTACCCAAACTTAGCTCCCATCCTATCTGAAAGGCCTCCCCGTCAAGTGCTACATCAATATCGGTAATGCATTTATAAATAATGATGCAGCGCCGCCTTGCTCTCCAAGGTAATTTTCAGATTCAATCACAACTCATCTTTCCATAACATGATCACTTGTTAAACGAGTTCTAGAGAACGTTATTGGTCTTCACTGACTTGTAGTATACTACTACCATACCCTTGAGAATTGAAAGTTTAGTGTGAAATTCTGCTATTTAAATGTTGTGTTTTGGCATTTTGAGCAGTTGACTCTCCATCAACACGATAAAAACTACTTTCGAAAAACAAGCTCAAGGGCAATTTCAAAGGCCTATTGTACTGCCCATAGAAATCTTGTTCGGATTACGTAATACGCCATTGTAATGTTTGCACATTTCTAAAGGTGATAGACAGGGCTATTGAAATTGTCTTGAGTTTATTTTTCGAAAGTATACTTTTTATCGTGTTTATCGCATTTTTAGTGCTTTGTGGATTCATTCATATCCCCTGAAAAGATGTAACAGTAACAATGAACTGCCAATCTGTGACCTTTCAAAAATGATTTCTTCATTTGATTTCTTCATTTGTTCTTTAGCTTCATCACTGGTGCAGGCATATAAATTGAATACGTTCTTTCAATAATTGATGTCATATTTAAGAATTACTTTGTACCCTCTTGAATCAAGGATGGATGGATCTTCATGGATGATTCATGATCAATGTTCCATTTTGAAAAATAGTAAGAATATTCTTTCATTCTTTAAGGTAAAGTTGAGAACTGGTCATGCGATTACATTGTGAAAGAAATGGTCTCAAAGCATTTGGGAAAGATTGATCATGTCTACATAACAATTGGTCTATATACTGTGAGGTTTTGGAATTGTCAAAATGATAAGAAATTGACCAAATTCCCTGAAAAGCATGAGCACTGCACACAAATGTTCGGACCGAACACTTCATCTACATGTATTTCTCATCATATTTCGAATATGAGGGCATTTGAAGAGCAATCCTTTTCACAAGGAACATTTCTCGATGATGTTCTTCCAAACTGACATAAAGGGAATAAGAAAGCTCACAAACCATTTTTCCCCTTTCCCAGAACTCAACCTTCTCTTTAAAATACAAAATATGTTTATTCTTGTTATGCATTACTGCACAGTCTTGTACCAGTTGTATGTTGTGATGTTTTGTCAGGACACCCTCCAATCTTAGGCCCTCTCTCATCTCATAACTTCACCCATCAATTGAGGATACAGGCTTATCAGACCTGACATCCTAATGATGAGTGCCTTTCAGTTCCCCCATCCAATCATGCAAAGAGTACATAACCCCAGGCAGACTGCTATATTACTCATAACTCGAAGTAGTCCCATCTTAAACCTGTCTAGATCAGGCATGTTTTCATTAGCTTGAGTTTTCGAAACAGCTTGTAGAACATTTTGAGCACACATTAGTATTTGAAAACAGAACGACTACCTATTAGTACCTTCATATATGTTTCTATAGTTACGGATCCTGTCATAGAAGGACTGTTTTCATTAACCTAAGTTTTTTTTAGAATAGCCCACTAATTCTGATCGCACTAATTCTGATCCCAATCATAGCTCCAGCTGATTTTCATTGATGAAACAATACAAGTAGCAGACTATATCACAGTTGTGGTTGGGATTTTAGCTTTCAAGAGCTATTATCTCAAGCAAACTAGAACTTGTTTGTTAATCAGCTATTTGGACAATTAGTGGGCTAATTCAGTTCAGATGTTAAGACACACTCAGACTATGATTAGATTTGAAGCTTAAGCTAATACCTTGAGCAAGCAAAGATTGCTGCACCTGGGCTAAAACTGAAACAGGGAACTCCAAATTTTGACTCTTTTCTTGAGAAGAGCTGATCAGGCGGGGTTCGCTCGCTATTCATAAGGACAGCTATTCATAGAAAACACATATTTAACACATGTTATGAATAGCGGTCCTTATGAATAGCGAGGTAATTTGTCTATGGTTCGCTCGCTATTTAGAAGGACCGCTATTCATACAAAACTGCTATTCGTTTAGTCACACGTTATGGATAGCGGTCCTTATGAATAGCGGTCCTTGTGACTAGTGAGGTTGCCCCGATCAGGCTAATATCTCAAGCTTGAGCTTGTATAGGCTAATGGGGATGCTCCTGATGTGGCTGCAAGGAAGATGCATTCTATTTCTTCCAGGAATGCTGCCGGTCTGAGTCAAGAATGTTCATCTCCCAAATGTCAAAGATTTTGAGTGTGTGCTTAGATATCCGTAGAAGAGGTCCTCAAATGTCACCAAAAAGAGAGAAAAGTTTACTTATACAATTTAGTGGAAGAGTTTGGTAAATGTCATTTGTTGAGAATGCTTTACATATATCTCAGTGACATGAACTCCTTTCATTATGAAGTACTGAAATGATTAAATATTACATTTTATCGTTTGGCTGGCAGAAGCAAATTTCTGGCAACACGCTTCTAAGATTTTGATTGCTCTATATAATTTATACCATTTTTCTAAACATGACAGGGATTTCTCTCTTCATCAACTTATAAAAAGTGAAAATGGATGGTAATTACCTAATTTCAGCAGTTTCGTATCAGACAAGCTCATAATTTTGAAGTTATGGGTATTTTAATGCTAACGACTGGTCATCTAATAATGCAATAGTGTGTGTCAATGTTTTGATAGCAGAAAACATGGTTACCCCATTCTCCCAACCGCAAGATCATCTCTCTAACCCGATATTATCCTATTCTGTGCTACCACCGAGTTTTTAAGCTATCACCATAAATGAACCTTCACACTTGACTGCAGACTTTTGATGAATTGTCTCATTAGTAAATCAGGCATAAAATATAATAATAAGAATGCACATTTCAGTATACTTAGAATCCATTTTTTTCAATGAAGGTACCTGTTTTCATTTAACAGTAAAATGTAGCCATGCTGATTCCAAACATAACCTTTTCGCTCAAAATGTTGAAATTCACGCAAATTATTTTGCAGGATTCGCTGCCCAGGACTTTGTCAAGAGACATTATTTAAATCTATTAATTTTATTGTCTAGAGTATTTAGCATTATGTTCTAGATCATTAAATTTAATTTATATGGAAAATGAAACCAATTCTGTATTTGGATCTTGATGAAAAGGTTTATTCCTGTGTCTCTGATAGACCAGATATATTGAGAAATATACAATCAAAAACAACAAAAAAAGATCTGGATAAAAGCATGTTTACTGTAAAAATAATCATGGCACCATTATTAAGGGAGAAAAAGATGATATTTTCATTATTTAAATGTTGGCTGAAACACCATGAGATGTAGAAGATCTACATGATTCCCCCACAAGAGGGCAGAATTCAACATACATGCAGATGGCACAGTGTGCTGCTGAAGCAGTTTATATCTTAGATGATATAGGTTTAGTAATAATTCTGATGTACCTTCGTTTTTGTAACATACATGTATTTGGTTAGGTATTTTACTGTATGATGGAAAAGAAAATATATATAGATGGATCTAGAGGAACAGAAGGGGCTCACAGAGGTCTGGACCCCCTTTTTTTCTTCTCCTCCTTTTTTCCCCCTGCTGATCAGAGTTTCATGGTGTAAATCAAAATCCAAAAAATCTGATAAACTTTTCTGTTTGTATATATTGCTTGTCATAATTTTTGTAAACTCCTTGATCTGCCCCAGTGTTATAACCCTATTAATCTCACAGAAAGATGATAACTATAAGATATCGTAATTTTAGGTTCAGTTTTTCTTAAATTTTCAGTGATATGTAACTTTATTTCCCTAAAAATGTGGAAACACTGAATCTAACAACATGGCTGCTGTGAAACCTCATTTTGAAGAGGGTGTAGGCTAATGTATCAATGAATGACACAATTTCTATGCAACTTTAAAACCATTATAAAACAGTTTTCACATGAGAAAATTATTATTTTAGGTAGAAAAGTTTAGTTGTAACTTCAGATAGCACAGCTGTTTTAAGATGATAGAAATGGCATTGGTTAGATCAAGAAAGCTCTGATTTTACAATAGATTATATAAATGTGTGGTATTAGAATAGTACCGTTGTATTGAATGTTCATAATACATTGAAAAATATTGCACATTTTCACTCTTTAGTAATAGGTGAAAAAATAATTTAATAACCTTACATCGCATACACTTTGATTCCTTGAAAGTACCGGTACACATCTTCCGCAACCTTTAATTTGGTCACACTATCATAAAGGAATTTCTGTTTTTGATTTGAGTAAACATCACTCTCGCATATCGTGTGTCAGAGAATACTCATTTTGGTAGCGAATTTTGTCATCCGCACTTTAGTGTGGGGGCCCCCTGCATGTATAGTATGCATGGTGCTGTGTAGCCGGCTATGGAGCTGTGTGGTAGTGGAGCTGGCACACGTCATTATCTTTGGTCATAAAGTGAGGGAGACAGAGATGAGGGTTTTACTACACCACACACAGAAAACGTCACACACAGAATTCATTAAGTCAAGCTGGAAAAGTCCATTTTAGAACAGAGGGGTATTTATCATAGAGAGGCATTGAAAATTAAGTCATAGCTCGAGAAAATTAGTTTTCTGTGTAGAAATTTGACAAGAAATGTGTTTGCAAAGACTTTTAACTTCCTGAAATATTATCCAATCTTGAGAGCCAAAAGGGCATTGATGCATTGCAAAATACTGTGAGTGCTTGCCATTCAGGTTCTTGGAAGTGAAGATGTCTCAGCTGTTTGGAGATATAATAGTAGTAATTGAAGTTAAAATATATTAAGAACTAATAAATAAGGTTAATTATCCTTTTATCAAATGAACCCAAGCTCCTGGGCATACAATGGCATTTACACTGATGAAAGCAGGAAAGATGTGAATGTGAACTACAGCCAGGTACTTCTTTCTGACTACAAAAACTGACTTGTACATCAATGCTGTACCACTTTATAATATTCCATCTAGTAAGATGTCGTATCATCACCCAAATATTACCAAAATACATCTTATGCTGCAGCAGACTGTGCACATCCACCTAAGCACGATGTGCTACTTATAATCTTAGGCAGATGTGAACATACATGTAGCCAAAAGCTGCTCATAGACAGTTAAGATTAACCCTGATAACAGAGCAATGTGAACACAGCCTACAGTTGCTTATGTATATTTATGATTAACAGTGATAACAGATCAGTGTAAACTCAGCCTACAGCTGCTCGTATACGATTATGATTAACAATGATAACAAATTTATGTGAACACAGCTTGCTGCTGCTCATACATGTATACGGTTATGATTAACAATGATAACAAATGTATGTGAACACAGCCTGTAGCTGCTCATTTACGGTTATGATTAATAGTGATAACAAACCAATGTGAACACAGCCTGCAGCTGCTCATATACGGTTATGATTAACAGTGATAACAGATCAATACTCTGTCTGCTTTGACCCCCTTTGTCCCTGAAAGACTGATCAATAAAATGCATCTATCCATGGATCCTTACATGATCTAACCATACAGTGAACCTCTGTGAACAGTATACTGTAGCAACCATTATTTTCGTGAGGGTTTTAATTTTTGCAAATTTTGTTTAATGTTGTAGAGTTGCAAATCTTTAAAAAATGCAAAAAATGAGCTGACAGTTTATTTTGCACTGAAAATGTAGGATTATACTTTTCACTAGAGCATCAGAATACCTAAGGTTACTGTAAAGAGGGTTACATTATACTTATGAATACTTTATATTTAAAAATATATGTACATTTAATAGTACATGTCTCTTCATGCTTATAAATGACAGTAATGCTGTTAGGGTAAAACCAATATGCTTTGGAAGGAAAGAATGGGAGGTTATAAGGATGAAGTCATTTAGATCACTAATTAAGTCCTATTACCAGATGATAAATGAACCAATGCTTACCTTCTTAATCAAACTGCTAGTTCTGTTAATGACATTAAACTCCTTAAACATGGATAGAATGATTTATTGCTATACTGTGTATGCTGTGGACACTGATTTTCTGGTTGATTTATTGTCATATTGTACAGGGCAATGATTTATAGGATATCAGAATCAAGATATTTGTACATGTATATATCACTACGATATATTGTCAAGGTTAGAATGATTGTATAAGAAAGAATAAATATGACAATTCTTTAACAGAAGCAGATTTTATATTGGTCCCTTACTGCTAAATAGGATGAACCAAATTAATACAGATGTTTAAGATGTAGATGAATTCAAAAATGGGAAAATAAAATATAAAAACTACCTAGCTGCAATTTGTGATATAACATTTAACAATGGTCAAAACACTAGATTCTACTAATATTCCTTTATTGTAGACTATGATGCATTTTCATATTCAAACACACTCTTAATATAATATTATATTATGATTATTCAAATTTCAGGTTTAATTGCTTGTTTGTTAATATTCTTCTCATTTTAATATAATATTATATTATGATTATTCAAATTTCAGGTTTAATTGCTTGTTTGTTAATATTCTTCTCATTTTAAAGATCTAATTTTGCCAGATTGGAAGTTTATGTGTGCTTAAGAAAACATGTTAGTTAAGAAAAAATTCTAAGTTAGATGTCAAATTTGGAAACCATATTTTGAAGTAATATCAGTGTTTATCGAAAATATCTGGCAAATCAAATGCTTTTCAGATGTACATGTACATTTTCTGCTCCACAGTAGTCCACCCTATCTTCTTAAATGATACAACCCCTGTGCATGAATGGTAGATGCCAGCAGAATTATTCACACATAATTAAAGTGGTGCATCTCGAGTGGTGGCTGCGAAACATCTGATGGTGTTTCTCCCGTAGTACGCTGCCAATTTGCATCCGTCTTCCTCTACACATCTCATGAATTTCAAATCCCCCCCGCATCCATCTGTGAGCGATGCCGGTTCATGCGTAGATGTTCAGTTAGGTTAGGCCAGATTGTTTCCCAGAGAGTCTAGAAGGAGGAAGAGGGGAATAACGAGTCATTTATGAATACATTTTAGCCATGGTTTCCAGGTATGTAGTGATATGACTGGTTTTGTGAATGATATATTGATTGTCGGAGAGGAATGGGTGGATTTGAGATGAAAAATGTTACCAGTATGCTATGGTTCTCTGGCATTAGATGCTTACATTGATTATTACATGTCGGTATGTCAGTATCCGAGAGTGAATATGGTCTGTTGAGAGCAAGAAGAACATTAGCTCTGTGTAAGTGTATGTGTTTATGCCCTTCTGGCTCTCAGCCAAGGATATCAGTTCTTGATTTTACAGCTGAAACATACGAGTATAATGTTTAAGGGCAAATTTTTTCACCATCTTGTTTTGACAGATTTTGATCCTCAATTGGTAATTTAATATTTCTGCACTCAATTACTGTATAGTATTGAAAAAACTAAGGAACCATTCTTATCTTTTCGGAAGGAAATTTACTTTTGATATTAAGTATATTTAAATTTTCATTTGAATTTTCTGCAGGTTTTTAAAAAGTCTTTGTAACTGTGTAAGATCATAAGTGCTGAATAAAAGCTAGCTTATAAAGATGGAATAAAAAAGTGAAGAGAAATGTATTCTTAGACTTCACTTTACTAATCAAAACTTGCAAGACATAACCCC
Source organism: Heliocidaris tuberculata (assembly GCA_025618425.1). Taxonomy (NCBI): domain Eukaryota; kingdom Metazoa; phylum Echinodermata; class Echinoidea; order Camarodonta; family Echinometridae; genus Heliocidaris; species Heliocidaris tuberculata. The sequence continues at coordinate 20,859,894 of CM046846.1, forward strand.
CTCATAATTATTCTATATGAAGTATATTTATTGTAAATTATGCTCCATCCATCCCTGTAATATGCTCTTTCCCTTTGCTGATTACAGAATTCCAACATATCTCTGCAATATACTTATTATTGATGTCACTTTATACAATGCATGCATGCACCCCTCCCTGTTGAATTCCAAATCTCGTCTGTTTGGAGCCAAAAGGGCATTAGCTCATATACTTTAACACAGAGTTATCGCCCTTCTAGCTCTCAACAGACGGTATGTTCCATCTTTTCAGCTTATGATCAGCCATTGTTTTCATGCCTATGGCTACACCTTGCAATATTGTGACAGCCCAAGGCCCCAAGAATGAAATTAATATTTGTAACGTTATTGCTGTTGAGCTTTATTGGTTTATCGTTCTACGGTCAGAAGTCTTAAAGGGAAAGCCTACCTTCATATTTTAAATTGTTTCATAATAACATTTATCTCTAGAGTGTATTGCGAATTTGCAATAAAAATTGAAACTCTGAATCAGTACTTCCACAACTGAACACTTACTGTGCCATTGCTGCAATTTTGCACAGACTTTACAAATCTCATAGAAGATTTATTTAGGTGGTATACAAAAATTAATCAGTGATGACCCTAGTTCATGATATAAACAATTGAAACTATGGTGGGACGTATGACTGCTTGTAATAGGTTGAAAATGTAGAAAAAAAAAATAATGCTTTTGATGAAATAAAGTGAACTACAAGATTTAGGGCACCTGCAGACCAATAGTATATTGCCCGAACAAATTTATGGTTGCGATTTGTGAAAAATACAAATATAGAACTAATGGAAGATCCTCACAATGGGCATCGGTGCTATAAGAATACTTTCATTCTATTCTGCATGGATGTATTTAAATCCTATTAAACTCAGTAATCATGAAATAGGTTTCATTTTAATAGTAATGTGGATTCAATTCTACCGTAATATTTAGTGTATTATGTGGAATCAATTTTAATTATTTCCATTGTGGATGTTGATTATATGCATCCAGTTTCCAATAATTGATTAGACTAGGATGCAGTCTTGTATTTTATTGGGAGTTATTGAGGTTGGTACTCTAGTATCTACAGAGGATTGTGAATAATATCCAAAGGAACTTGATTATTACAAGGAAATGAATGAAGGAATTTGATCATGATCATTGTGTATATTGAAGACATACATGTACATGTATGTACACCTTTATTGATACCTTGTTTTTGCAACATTCCCTCTCTCTTTCTCTTTCTCTTCCTCTCTCTTTCTCTTTCTCTTCCTCTCTCTCTCTCTCTCTTCCTAAAATTCCCAAGGTGTTGGGTCAAAAGTTTACAACCATGTTCCAAGCCAATGAAAATAATGTTTCAGAATTTTTATGCTCAATTGTGTGTATTATTATAGTTTTTTTGTTTTACTTTGTGTTGTTTTGCATGGACAAATACTTTTCTTCTTGTTAAAAATCTCAACTGGCATTTATTGTTATAAATAGTCACCATTCTGCTTGTAAAGAACATATGCTGGTGCATGCATTGTGCGATAGATGCCTTGAGCAACACGTGTGATGAACCCAACCCACGCTATTCAATGCCGGCTGGAGCAACTGTCGGCCATGACTCATCAAGCATTCCTCAGAATAAATTAAAATGGCCTCACATGTAGTATCTATATCTGCATGACAATTGTTGCCACGGCGACGCTGTCATCCCTCTCCCCTCCTGCCCCAGATACATGTATACCCCAAGCAATCATCTAAAATTACATGTATGTTCTTCTGCATATAAAGGCAAAGCTGTCCATATGCATACTCATAATGCATAGTACTTACTTTCCCTTAAATTAGATATGGCAATAGTGTGTAGAGATGTGTATTTGGTTGTATGCGTCATCAGGGAATATTCATGCATTTATGGAATATTAGATATCCTTTTCACCGTTGTGGATAACTAAATATGACTAAATTAGAATTTTTCATTGAAGTGTACCAATCACCCCAAAAATGTATGGCTCTGCATATTAGGGTTCCGTGTCTCGATACTACTTCCAAAATGTGAGCTTCAAATATCACTTCTACAAAGAAATAGTGCAATGGCAAGTTTAAATATATATGCTCTCAGTGAACATAAAAGCAACATGTGAATAGACTAGTCAATGCATCCGTACACTTTGGCATAGTATATGTCGTGCACAGAACCCAAGTCCGACCTGGGTTCCATGCATGGGTTTTATGTTATCCTTTACTTTCTTCATACACCTTAAAGGAGAAGTCCACCCTGATTACAAGTTGGTTTTATAAGAAGCAGAAAAATTAAAGAAACAGATCAGTGAAGATTTGAGCAAAATACTATGAGAAAGCTATGAATTTTTGAAGTTGCTATCAATCAAACACAAATTGGCAACTCTGTGACGTATCTTGCGAGCTCCTCTACCATTTGCCATGTACCCCAAAAATCATTGATTTCTAATCTCTCTAAAGAAAATATTCAATCATACTTGCACCTTAGATGTAATCATTGCTCAAATGTTTTTTTACACAAAACCTGTATGAAACAAATCTATTCCAATTTGTGTTTGATATTACCACTTCAAAAATTCATAACTTTCTTATTTCTTATCGGATTTTGTTCAAACTCTCAATAATCTGTTTCTCTCATATTTCCTCTTTTATTCAAATCAACTTAATGCCAGGGTGGAGTTTCCCTTTAACTGTGATCCCGTAGAATGCCAGGTTAAGTTTTTTAAGGTTGATTTTATACAATCTAGCTGTACAAAAAAAATTATCTTCAGGTGATTGGTACACGTTGAAATAGAGTGTGTCGTACAAGTCTTTATATGACATTGGTGTGATCTTCATTTTTGTAATGAAATGGTTAACAACCACAGTAATACAGGGCTTGTACCGAAAGGGAGGGTAGCATCGCGTTGCCTGGGCAGCCTGGCATTGAATTGGAAAGCCACCATTCATCCAAAGCCCCCCCCCCTCCTGGTTTTGCCGATAGGGTGCGTTGGGAGCGTCGTGTTGACTGGAATGCCACCATTCGTCCAAAGCCCCCTGGTTTTGACGAAAGGGTGCATTGACTTTTTCTAAATATTGTTATTATTATTATTATTATCAGAAGGCCGTGACGCGACACGACCCGATGCTCCCAACGCACCCTTTCGGCAGAACAGGGGGGGGGGGGGGCTTTGGACGAATGGTGGCGTTCCAGTCAACGTGACGCTACCCACCCTTTTGGTATAAGCCATAATACATACCGTACATTGTGAACAGCAAGTTTTGTTACTCAGAAACTTAGGCCCGAATTCACAAAAGAGGTTTGGTTTAAACCATGGTTTAAACCCCCTCCCGGGTTTTTTAAGCGTACGTGCGCACGGAATCCGATCCAATCATATATTTTCTTTGAGCGCGCGCATGGGCAATGTGCGCTTATCTACGCTTATTTTAGTATGCTTACGGAGGTTTAAACCTTGCCATGGTTTAAACCTCCTTTGTGAATTCGGGCCTTAAAGTTTGTGTTGGAAAATGTCCATAATTAATCAGGTTTTTAAAGCAATTTATTTGATGATTAAACCTTGCCATAATTTCCTAATCTGATAGAAAAGTCGAGGACATTTTTTGTCTTTGATGGAAATTTGTCTGGGGAGCACATTGCCCCCTTGCCCCTCCCCCTTCAAATAGCTAGTGTTAAGGAAAGAATATAAGATGCAGGCATGGATGGGGTGCCCTTACTGTAATGAAACACAAACACAATTCGTCTTAAATGCAAACATCCTTTTCTCACTCTGACTCCGATATCCCATTCCATTCTATCATCTTGACACGTGGTCCTGATTCATCTCATCCCTTATGACGTCAAGAAAGGAGGAGAAATGATCCGGACATGCAGCTTTTTAAAGAGAAGGTGGAGTTCTGTTAAAGATGAAAAAAATATTAGCTTTCTCATGCTTTCTATTTCTATACATGTGGAAGAAAGATTAGTAGTGTCACAGGATTGCTCTTGAAATGTATCAGTATTCTTAATATTCATTTTTCACAGAGCTCTTTTTGAGATTACCAAAACTATTTAGGAGCTTTCCATCTAGTTCAGTCGTTCCCTGCTCCTCTGTATTTCTTCTCACTGCCCTGTTTTCTTCCTCAGTAGAAGTTATTAATATTGCAAGATTGATCTTACCCTGCCTGTACCATATCTTGGCTCTACAAAGAGATGAACAATCAAGTATCTGTGTGGAGGAAGGAGAGATGCTACATCCTTTGAAAGGATATGCGTACTTGCCTCTTAGAATAAATGAATCAAATCTAGAGAGACGCTCTAAATGCTAGATTATCCTGTATGGATCAGGGAGCAAGAGAGAGAGAAAAAGAGAGAGTTTGGGTTGCACTGGAAGTACCTCTTGACATTTAGAAATAAGAAGGCATGCTTTGTTTTCTGAATATGATTATAGTTAATGGATGAAAAGTCATCACTTTTTAAGGAGACTGGGTTCAACATCTTGCTGGAAGTCAAGATTTTCATATTTCATTGAAGCTTTCTGTGGGAGGAACTCGTAGGTATCATTTTTTGATATCATATTTTCATTTATTGAATGATAACTTCAGACTATAAGCATGTAAAAACATTTATACCTAGGATACTGCCTGAAAAAAAAAACAGAACAAGGTGGAAAAAGATTTCATATTTTGAAATAATAAAGAATGTATGATTTGTGTATGTTCTTGTGAATTTAGTCTTTCTAGGCACGTTTCAGTGATTTTTGAGATATCGTCTAAATTTATTTACGTCATCATGGTTGATAGTTATCACAACAATTAAGCAGGCTACTTACAATACATATTGGTACATGCATTGCCAGTTCATTCTTTTTTTTAAGTTGCACCTACTGTATATAACAATTTTCAAAGTTTGCCAAAATAAAGCCTTCATGAAAATAACTGCTTATAAATAGTACAGTGTACTTCAATTAAGCAGCTCTAAGGAATCTAGTAAAGACCTTGACTTTAGAGATATATTTATGGATGTACATGTGTAGAAGGAGGGCAGTGCAGGTGGTTCAATCAATGATGAGGCATGCGTCATGGGCTCTCAGTACCATGTTACCATGGTGATATGACCAATGACTCATCCATCTCTAAACCTGAATAAGATGAGGTCATGTTTTAGATCCATGGTTGAGAAAGTAACTTAAGGGTAAATTACAGATGCATTTCAAGGAATGAAATAATAAATCACAATTATATTTATTATCTGTTGAGCAATGTAGCATTACAAATAAAAATCTAGATTTTAATTGTCAAGGAATACAATTCCTGAGATTTTTAGTCTGGCTTAAGAAGCATTTGATTAACTATAGTACAAACCCAAGTGAATCTGACGAGGAAATAAACTTTGCAGGACTACATTGTACTTACATGTACATGCATTTCTTTATTAAGATATATTAAGTTTTTATGTTGTATGAATTTTTTTTTCATTTCTTCAGTTCAATTCAATTCAATTCAATTCAATTTCTTAGAAAAATGGGGTCCCTGAAAAGGATGCTGGACCTCTCGATCCCGGCAGACTGGCAAAGAGACCAACGTATTTCAAGGATCTGCGCTTGCTCAAAACATGCGCAGAGCCCCAAAACAAGCAGATCCCTAAGTCCGCCAACCGAGATCGAGAAGTACATTGACAAAAAACATGACAATGTACAAAGCTAATTACAAGGAAATGGCAAGGTTATTTAACTTTAGAACATATTTACAAGGGAAAAAGCTGAATCTTGAATCAGGTTTGGACAGAAAAGACTACACTGTAATGAATGAGTGGGACTGTGGAATGGAAACGAGTATTGATTTTATGCAGACCTCTGTGCTTTGATAGGGCAGACAATTAGATAGAACATCCTCTGTCTTCTTAGAGAGAAATATCAAGTGATATCTCAGACTCAGGGCCTCCCATTGTTTCTATATTGACTATTATAGAAGGGGAAATGGTCAACTATGAAAATCAAGACAGTATGATAAATCGTAGATGATTTTTGAAGAACCAATTTCTCATATGAGCTGAATATGTTACAGATTATCAAAAACTATATTAATAATAACATTTTGTATTCACTCTAAATTTCACATTGTGTTGATAGATGACTATGCATTTACTTGCTTTTAACAGTACTGAAAAGATCATTATTTCTATCAAGTAAAAGCAACCTTTCTGAAAGATATATGGAAAAATATAGGGTTCTATGCCCTCATGGCCTTCTTAATATTACATTAAAAACAAAATTCTAACAGGGTATTTTAAGAAGTAATATTATTATACTTAGTAACCAATGTTCTAATTGCTATCAGTAGAATGAACTGTGATGGTTATGAGATAATACAGGGCTCTGCACTAACTTTTTTCGAAGGGGTCGAAATCGAAATTTTGCATGGGCATGGGCCTTATGTTAATTTTAAAAAATATATATTTTGGATCCAGACTTAGATTTTGGGTGCCAATGTGTTTCCCATGTGCCTGTTAGTATCAAACCCTAAATAAGGATTTTTGTTTTTTTATGTACTGCTGTGCTGCCAGCTGGCTGTAGACATCCATTACTATCTAATGCAGATTGAGACATGTTGTGTGTTCACTCCACATGCTAAGAGGAATCTAGGCAGGATCCATCCATTAACCATCACATGACATCTTCTGTGCAAACAGCATCCATGCAAAGCAGAGAACAAATTTGCATTACAGTGGTCAAGAGATGAACCAGTAGAATCCATTTAGTAGATTGCCATTATGACTTTCTGTCTGTTCTTGATCTGGGCTATTTTTGTTTCAAAGATTGAAGAAGATTGAACAGGCAATAAGGCATCAGGGATTTAGCTCTAAAAACCCGAGTTGTGGTTCTTTTCATATTTTCCAAGCTAGTGTACTCCTTAAAAAAATATTTATTGAAATTTTACTAGATTAACTGATTTGGGCTATTCCAATGTGTATAAATTCCACTATAGACAATTACACTACTCCAAAGGTTTGTTCACTTTTATAGTCATGTCCAAACCCTTTACTCTATTTAGGGGGGGGGGGGGTGGCCTTAAATCTGTTTTTTGAGTAGTGGTTTGTGCTGACAGCTAAATTGAAATCAGTCATCTTTGATCAAGACACTTTGAGCTACTGTCTACTGAAGATTGTAATGTAGTGAAGTAAAAGGTCATTTTTTTTTTTAATATTCATGTATTATGTCTAATTCTTTAAGAGAAGTTGCTTTTAGCTTCTTGAGAGCTTCATAAATGACCCTAGGCAGCAAGCAATATTTGCATTGCATGTACAAATGCACTGCTTGTGTGTTTTGTTCTTGTCTGATGGTGGCTTGATAATTTGAATTCAACTTTATCTTCACAGCAACAATTGTGTGTCAGACAGTGAGTGTGAACACAATCTAGCTAGACAGGCAGAAAGAGAGTAGATACCTCATCTGTTTTTTCCAGTTTCCCATTAAAATATGCCAGGCAGCAGCGTCAGCCCAACTCCACCAATCAAATCTCCATGTTGTTTCAGTAGGACGTGCTGGTGGCAGTGAAAGGATCTTTTGCTGTATGTTTGATGTTGTAGACATGAATGTGTTATTCTAATACTCACATGGTTTACATCATCAGTCTACATTCACATTCCATCATGCATTCTTAGAATACATTACAGTGCTTCGGTGCTCATGATCTTGTAAAAATACCAGTGTATATCCTGACGCAATGCTATCTAACCCTATCTCAAACCCAAAACCTAAAAGAAATCTCCTAACCATTACCCTACATCGATTTGACAAAATAAAGTCAGGAGAAAATGTTGCTGAACCATCCATGACCCAAAACACCAGCCTGAAAAGACCTCTTGTGAAATGGCATATCATTATTGCCAGACCCTGAAGATTTAGAACTATTTCAGAGTTAGGAGTTTGGTTTATCTGAAATTAAATGCAGAGCATGTAATGCTGAAGCGTGTGTTGTAAAATCTTTGGGTCATATAATTACAAGGTACATGTAGCTAGTACCTTAAATGCCTTTCCATAGAGGAATTTTGACATGTAAAATGCCTGTGGATGTTTTGTGTCAGAATAGACATCATGTAAACAGTCAGATCCTATACGCCATATATTTCGCGGGGGGTTTATTTTCGCGAGTCGCGAGTGGGTCGCAAATTTAACAACACGCTAAAATGTTGCCAAACTTAATACACAGTAGATGTGCGTCTGGCCTGAGCATCCGTACACAGCCGGCCATCTGTACTACCAGTACTGGTACTGTATCCGATCGATCTTAGCGCGCGCTGCTATAGCTACATGTAGCACAGCATGGCTGTATGCACATAATAATAAATAATAATAATAATGGTGGCTTCTTAATAAGTGCGTAAGTCCATCACGTATGATGCTCTATGCACATGGACTGTGTAGAAGCTTACTAAATTCACCACTTCACTTTTCGAAAGTGCATCATCATTGCTGTTTGTAGATTTCAGAATTTCCCGATCGCGAATTTTAACCTCTGGCAAAATAGACTAGTTAGTCCAATTTGCGAAAAATTATGTCCGCAAAATATATGGCGTATACAGTAAAGGTTCATGGAGTCTCCACTCAGCAGTGAAAAGTGAGTGAGTTAATTAGCTCTGAAAAGCTCCAAAAAAAAAAGCTCTTGTAGTCTGAAAATAAACTCTGCTAGAAACAATAACATATTCCACATAAAAATTGCTGTGAGAAAATTTTACTTTTACAACACCATATTCAAAAAGAGCTCCAGTGAACAAATATTATTTTTACCACTGAAACATGGGCAATGAAAAAATGATGAGGTAAGGAGAATGTTAAGAGAATTGAAAACAAGATATAATGAAGGGGGATATGATTGGATTTTTGAGGAGGAAGAATAGATCGATTCTTGAAAAGGGATGGGCACGATCATGAGAGTAGAATGAACGTTAAAAACAGCAGGACCTACAATTTATCAAAGAGTAAACCCCCCCCCCCCTTGCACCCTCTCTAAGAAGCATATTAGGATAGGGGGAGATAAGGGAATATGTTAAAGATTTGACTCATGGAATTAAACTACCTTTAAGAAAATGGATATTAAAAAAAAAATGAACATAATACGACTTTTGCTCTAGGTCCATTTCTCTTTTATCACAATTGACTTCAGTTTGTAAAGAGAAATACAGAGCTCAATTGTCCATTTATCTTCCCTATTCTACATAAATCAACAATCTATATTCTCCTCACACTTTGATTTACTCACCAAATATGTAACTGAAGATGGCCCACGTTAACCTTTCTCCTCAAAGAACAAACCCTCCACCCTTTTCTGTCTTCCCGTCAAACATATTTTATTCAATTCTCTTGTGTCAATGATGAGGGTGTTTTCACATGACCTGGTCAACAAACCAAGCCAAATAAAACACAAGGTCCCTGCAATTGTCTTCTACAGAAAAGATGTAGTTGGGTTTGTACTACAGTTAAGTTCGAGGAAAATAAATTCAAGAAATATAAGTCCGAGAAGATTTTGCTTCCCCTCCGTCCCTTGAAAATGAAGGAATATTTTTACAAATAGAGGTGAAATTTTTTAATTTGTGAGGGAGCATTTTTTGACAATTGTGTGTAAACTACATGTATGCATACATTTTATATATTCTTGCTAGAATATAGCTTTCTGATGTGAAGTCAGTTCAGAAGGGAGCTGTGAAGACCCTTCACATTGTGTGAGGGATACTCACCAGTTTTGAATTTTCCAGTAGTTTTGGTTGATTTAAACAAAGAAGTTTTCTGTGTCATATCTTCCTGAAAACTAATATCTAGAAGCTATTAAGTCTGTAATGTGAACATGACTTCTGAAATTGCATACTTGATAGGACTTGAGACATGAAATATTAGAAAGGTATATATTTGTACAGTGATTTGGTTGAGTCACCAGTATAAGTGCTAGATCTTGCTGAGAGCAAATTGCTGCAAGAGTCTCTTTCTGCAACAAATAGGGGTCCTCATGTGATTCAATGTTCATTGATTAGGAACAACATATTCCCTGCAAGTTTTTTTTCTTTTGCTGACACTTTGAGTTTGTAAAATGGAGTTGTCTTTGGATATTGTAGCCAGGTATGTCAAATATTTTATGAATTTCTGTGTCAGAAATGATTTTTTGAATCATCTTTTCATCTGATTTCTTCACAACCTTGTTCACTTTTATGCTTGGATTGATGAGCCTCAGTTGTTCCTTATTGAAATTCTTCAATAGTATTGTAAAATACTCCATGCTTTTATTTTGCATAAATCTAGATTTTCAATGCAAACCTGTAAAATTAGTAATGAATGCTCCTTTTTTCTATACATGTTGTGAAATGACAGTTTTGAAATTGCGCTGTCTTGCTTCGTGCATTGATATGAGTTAGCAATACTTAGCTTGTGCTGTGTTTGATATAGTAGTGAAGATAGAATACTAGGCCAGCCAGGGGCGGATCCAGGATTTTGTAAAAGAGGGGGCACAGAGCCGGAAAAGTACACAATTAAGGGTGCATTTTTTTTTCATTGTGTACTTAAGGTATGCCAGTCGGGTTTCATAAGAGGGGGCACAGGCTGGTTTTCCCCCTATGTAGATCCGCCACTGAGGCCAGCTGTAGTTTTAGCACCATCAGTATCAAGACAACCAATCCCTATCAATCATGTATACACCACTAGGCTGAGGGTCCGTAAAGATGTTATTTATTTATATGTCATCCATAAATACCTTTGTGAGAGCAAGATGATTAAGCTGATTTCTTCTATGGAAGCCAGTGGGCATGATACGATTTAGGATTGCATATTTTTATCAACTTGTCATATTTCCTTTCCTTGCAAATGTTCAAATTCCTTTTCTGTCTGTCCAAGAAGTACACATGTTACTCTCTGAAATTGCATGTCTATATATGTATGTATATATATATATATACCGGGTATATATATATATTATATATATATATATATATATATATATACTGGGTATATATATATATATATATATATATATATATATATATATATATATAAACATTTTTCCTCTCCCCAATCCCCTCCCCTCCTATGCTCTTCGCTTCCATTTTCTTCCCATTGAGTGCTCATGTACTTCACCCACTCTCTAACCCTGCTAGAAGAAAGGAGTTGCTTGCATGATTAATGATCAAAGGCTTCATCCTAAATTTGGGATGATGTATAGTTATGACCTACCCATCCCAGTGGGAGCATTTCTTGTGTTCATGAATAATGAGCTACAATACCACTGCTGTTCTATGGCCTATATACTTAGTCAATGACACTTTTTCATTTTTGCATTCCTAATTTTTGCCTTCTATTGAAAGCCCTTAAGTTAGTATGCATGATCTGCTGATCATAATCAAACCAGGGACATTGTCTGTTGAGAGCCAGAAGGGCATTGACTCAGTGTTGAAGCATATGAGTTTATGCACTTCTGGATCTCAATCAGCAGAGGATATGTACTGTAGGGTGCTCCCACTGTAAGAATCCTGATCTTGAATTAGTTCATTCTCATTGATCATTTGTGCATTTTCCACCTTTTTGTAGTAATGCACAATTTCTCCATCTCTAGAACAATTTAAATGAGTAATTTGACAGACTTTATGAAACTGTATTTACATATTAAACTATTTGAAATCATTGGTATTCCATATTGAACTAGAGTTCATACCATGTAATGTGCATTTTTTTTGGGGGGGGGGGGGCAGGAGGGCTAGTTATGCTACCTTCCCTATTTGTTGCTACTATAACCTTTCCTATCGTATCTATACATTTTGCATGGAAAAGCTGGTTAAGGAAATGATGAACTTTATACGGATTGAGCTTATCATATAAGACCATTTATTAAAGAAATTATGTTTTTATCATCCTTGAGCAGAGGATTGTGTCATCTATTTGTATTTGGTGCAGAGAACCATTGGTCCATCTTCCATATGAGGGACTAAATTCTAGCTGGTCTGTCCATATACAGTCAGTATCAATATGCATTATGTGCTTTCTCCTTTCTCAATATCTCCAAAACTCACTCCTAGGTGAAAATTGGTTAACTGGATTATCAGACAGTTACTGCTGAACAAGGTGGCAATTTGCTGCCTGTTAAGCCCAGCACATATTTGAGTTAGTAGGACTAAGCAAACTGACCGTGTGGGTACAATAGATTAGTCTGGCTCCCCCAGCTTGGAAGATAGGAGTGAAAACATGAAAGAAAGAAACAGGCTACAAGAGGAGGAAAGGCTTTTAATGTCTTATCTTTCCAGGTTGTGTTCTTTGTTAAAACATACTATGACCTGGATGGTAATGTCACCGAAGCCTAGATGGCCAGTGATTGTGCAAATATCATTCATGTGGGTGCTTTTAAATATATGGGTCAAACCTGTCTATGGGGTCAGGGATTAGACATTGGGCCACTTTTGGTCCCATCAACAGTTCTATTCGCAAGCTCAGAAAGTGAAAATGATGTTGTCTATGCTCAACAGTTGTGCTTCAGAATGAGCATCAAATTGATAGATCCTGTTTTAGAGTATGTAGCTGTAGGTTTAAATACAAAAAAAACATGGTCCTTCAGTGGAAGTGCATTGAAGTAAAACAATCTAGTTTGAAATATCAAGCTCTGTAATGACCAGCTCTGTTACTATTTAAAGATGAATTTGATCATATATTTTTATTATTAGATACAGTGTGACCCTCTTATTCAATGTTTTCGTCTTTTTTGTTTTTCTGTCTAGATCTCAAGAGGGAGGTGCTTTCTGCGAGGTTCTGAAGACACTGCCATCAACATGGCATCTCAGAGCCCTGTTGTCAAGCAGATAGACAAACAGTTCCTGGTGTGCGGTATCTGCCTGGACCGTTACAAGGTACCCAAAGTCCTCCCATGTCTTCACACCTTCTGCCAGAAGTGTCTGGAGAACTACGTTCCTTCTGAGTCGCTGACGTTGACGTGTCCACTGTGCAGGCAGCAGTCCATAGTTCCAGAAAGGGGTGTCGCAGGATTACAGTCCAATTTCTTCATCACTAACCTGATGGAAGTCCTGGAGAGACCAGAGAGCAATGGGGGAGGAGACTCACCTATCGGAGACCAGATGCTTTCATGTGCAAGCCATGAGGGGGAGCCCTTGACCTATTATTGTGATAACTGTGAGACGGCTATATGTGAAGAATGCACAGTGACAGAACATTGTGAACACAGTACAGTATTACTAGCCAATGTTATAGAGGAACACAAAGAGACATTACGGAAGATTCTTGAGGAAGCCAAAACCCAAATACCACAACTCAAAGATGCAATAGCAAAGGTGACCTCTATAGCATCACGATTGTCAGAGAAGAAAGTGAAAGCAGAATCGCAGATCTCTGAATCCTTTGGAAACCTTGAAGAGGAGGTCAGAGAAAGGAAAACAGAGATGATCAAGGAGTTGGATACTGTGCATAGTGCAAAACAAAGTGTGCTACAAAGACAACGTAGTCTTCTTCAGGAGAGCTTAAATAGTATAGAGAACAACTGTGACTTCACTGAGCAAGCTCTGGCTAGTGACAATGAAACCCATGTGCTCTTAGTCAAGAAGCAAATGCTGAGTAGATTACAGGAATTGTCACAGCTTACTATGCAACTCAAGCCAGAGGAGAATGACTACATCAATGTATCATGTGATATTGATTCCATTCAGAAAAGCATTGCCAATATAGGGCTTGTTCAGTCAAACAGTGCTGTTCCACATGAATCCGTTGCCAGTGGAGAAGGCCTGAAGCGTGCAGTTATTGGTGATCAAACGGCAGTCACCATCACAACAAAGAACAGCCGTGGCATTCTAGTCAAAACAGGCAATGCTCCGCTTTCAGCACAACTAAGAACTCCTGATGCAAAAGTAGAGGATTTACCAATTATGGACAACCGTAATGGTACCTATGATGTAATCTTCACTGTGCAAAAGGAAGGTAGCCATAGTCTTGTCATAAAGCTCTTTGATGAGCACATACGAGGAAGTCCATTCAAGCTGAAAGGTTGCAAAGATGATGGCTCAACTACTCCAAAGTCACCTTCGGGTAAAATTCCAGTCAGGACTAGTGTTAGACAGAAAGCCACTCGCAGGCCTCAGAGTGCCAGCGGAAACATCAGAACATTCCGAAGCAATAACCCTATTGAGGATGATTTGATTCTGACCATTGGAACACATGGGCGCAACAAGGGTGAATTCACCAACCCTCAAGGCATCACGTCAACCTCAACAGGACGTATCCTGGTGACAGACAGTAACAACCAGTGTATTCAAGGATTCAATTCCAGTGGTGAGATCAAACAGCGCTTTGGTGTCAGAGGTCGTAGTAACGGACAGCTCCAGCGCCCTACTGGTATCGCCGTGAGCCATAATGGCAACTACATTGTTGCTGACTATGAAAACAAATGGATAAGCATCTTCAGTCCTGAAGGGAAATTTATCAGCAAGATCGGCACTGGCAAACTAGTAGCTCCTAAAGGAGTTGCAGTGGACAATAACAATAACATAATCGTTGTAGACAACAGAGCAAGCACCATCTTTATTTTCTCTCCATCAGGGAAGATTCTCAATAAGATTGGTTCAAGAGGGGCTCAAGACCAGCAGCTATGTGGCCCTCACTTTGTAGCTGTCAACAAAGACAACCACATTATTGTCTCGGACTTCCACAACCATTGCATCAAGATCTTTGACATTGATGGTCAGCTGATAACATCCTTTGGATCCAGAGGGGAAGGCAACGGTCAATTCAATGCACCTACAGGGGTTGCCGTGGACAGTCTGGGAAACATCATCGTGGCTGACTGGGGCAACAGTAGATTACAGGTTGGTTCACTCACCTTTTCGACTGTAGTGATAAGTTGCATGCATCATTCAAGGAAGAAAAAAGGAAATAGATTTGTGAGTTCAGGTTTGAAGTTCAGACAGATTTTCTTTATTTGTGAGTGAAAAAATATCAGGCTTCCTCGTGATAAGGTTTAATTTCTTGCAGATTGTTTTCACCTCTTGTTTTCAAATTCTGAATACATGTGTATACTGTTTTAGTCTTATCTGCCATAATTCTCCCTCTTTCTCTCTCTCTCTCTCTTCCTTTATTTCTCTATTTCCCTCTCTCTCTCTCTCTTTTTTCCTTATTCTTGATCTTTCATTCTTTTTTCATCTCTCTCTTCCCCTATTCCCTCTCTGTTTTTCTTTCTCTGCCTGTCTGTTTGTCTTTTATTTGGATCATCATCTGTAATAATTCAAATGAAAGTATAACATTTGCACTATCTCATTTTCTCCCCATCAAGGTCTTTGATTCCAGTGGATCGTTTGTGTCGTACATCAACACCATGGGTGACCCTCTGTATGGCCCACAGGATATCTGCATCACCAACGACGGTCACGTGGCAGTCGCTGACTCCGGCAATCACTGCGTAAAAGTCTACAAATACTTGCAGTAGGAGGTAAAGGAATGTCCCTATGTTGAATGCCGTGGGCTTCTTGATGAATTGTTTAATGTGGCCCCAGGGTCAGAGAGACACAGCTGGAAGTACTAGAAAGTTAATAGGTGGGATTGAGGGATGGTGTTAGGTCGTTAGTGCTTCATTAATCATACATTAATATTTGGATTGCCGGTCTCTTTATCATAAATCTAAACAAAGAGATGCGTGATTCAAAGCAAATTATAGAATAAACTAAAGTAGTTCAATAGAACAATTAGAGGATATTACCAAAGAGCGATCCAGGTTTTTAACCAAAATATTCTAATTTAAATATTAGACTATTAGTAGGAGGTTAACATTGGTATGTGTAATAGCTCTTACCATGAGCAAGGAAATAGCGTAGTGGTACAAAAGGGATGAATTTGTTCTTTTTGCATGTGAGTTATCATGATTCATATTGCATGCTTATTATCTCTGTAAGCTATATATGTACAAATTATAGTGCAATTTACGCATGATCATCCCACCCAATCAAATCAATCCTAACACTTTGCTCCAATGCATGCTGCAATAATCCACATTTGCAATTATCCACAGTCTATTACATGTATCTAGTAGTGGTACCACCTTGACTAGCCATGTTTGTGTGCAATGTTTTGAAATATTTTATCAACAGTAGACGGCGTTGTGTATGTTGTGTTGTCTGTTAGTAGTATATGTGATTTCATGATAAGTGTGAAAATTTCTTCTAAAAATAGTAACAATCATAGCTTAGCAGAATACGTATTTTCATCGTAGTTCAGAGTAGTCGTTTTGAGAACCAGATTATACCGTCACCAGGTGTCTTAATCCTCAATCTCAGGAGGTCATGTGATTTCAATCGATCATTGGTGACGTTTGATATGATATGGTTGAGGTGATAGTGTTTGAATCGATAATACCAATGCAATTATATGTATGTGTGGATGAATCTGTCTTGATGTGAGATGAAATAAAGGCATTATTGAAATAGCTGCAAAGCACTAGTGCACTTATAGTTCTAAGTGGTGATTGTTGTTGTTGTTGTTGCTGCTGTTGCTGCTGTTGTTGTTGTTGATGCTGTTTTAGATTGACTGCTGTGACTTATAATCAACCCAAATTCATTATAGTGTATAGGCTATATGTATCTGTAAAAAAATAAATAAAAAGCCTTGAAAATTATGTATTTGGAGAAGATAGCAAGCATAATATTATGACTGCATTGCTTTTGAAATGAAAGCGAAATAAAAATAGATATTACATATGTAAGTTAAGTATGAAATGAAAGATAAGTATGAAATGTATAATTGTAAACAGTTAATATGTATTACACAGCAGTAAACAGGTACTTTATTGAATTACTTGTGATATCTTGTAAATACATCTCTCTATTCTTTCTTTTTTTTTTTAAGCACAAGATATATCCAGAGGCAATTAAAAGAAAGAAAAATGTGTTTACTGAACTATACAATCCACATGTAGAAATTGTATGTCTATTTATGGCTGTATATGATTGTATATGACTCTAACTGTATCTAGCTATAGTATCAATATCTCTTCTTTCATAGTATGATTCATGTAATATCACACTCCGACTGAAAGTTGTAATACATCATGCACTGCCCATGTTGTGTGTATGTATATAGCTGTATAATTGTTAGTATAGTGATGCATTTGAGCTTTTTGCAAGTCAATATCCTGCCATTTCAGATTGAATTAGTAGTGATAAATGTACTCTATATACTTACTTACTGCTTGAATTTATTTTTGTAATGTTATTCATTGTCATTTTGTGAGGAGTAGCTGAAATGTGTGATTATATTCTATAGTATTTATTTCAATGCAAAGTGTGTGTGAGTGTGTTGTAACGTCCTATCATGTTGTAGTTTATGTGTAGCTTTCATGCTACGATTCAGTACCATGTAATTATGTAGTACTTATTCTTGGCTTCTTAATGAAAGTAAAATGCATCCCCTAAAAAATTTCCTTAAAACATCTCCTTCATGTTAAAAAGAAATAGTTTTTAATGCTGCTTATTGTGACCTTGGCTCAAATACATGTGAAAACAGGAAAACTTTATATTTCTCTTCTGAACAACAAATTGTTTAATAGTAAGTAGGACAATAGTTAATTTGTTGAATGTCTTAGTCAATATTTTGTATGCCTGTGAATAGTCTTGAGGGCTTTCATTGGTCTCTTGTATAGCTTATGTATCATTTTAGTTTTCTTTTAGACCATAAACGGGGGCTGTGGAGCATTTTTGAAAGTGGGGGGGGGGGCTGATTTGATTTCACTCATTAATGACAATTTTCAAACCTTTTTTCCGAGATTTTATGAAACATGCCTACTCAAAAAAGTGGGGGGGGGGGGGGGGGGGGGCTGCAGCCCCCTCAGCCCGCCAGTTTCGCGGCCCATGATAAAGATGAACTACCCAGAAAATGCCAAATTTCATTATGTCTAAATTTATTTACATTGCATTAGTGTTAAACATGCAATTTGAACCAAATAGTTACCAAATACCATTCCACTTCCCAAATGTCATGTAGAAATAAGACAACTATTATACCATGACCAAATACAATGTTGATGTTATGTTTAATGGAAATTCAGTTATTTCTTCATATTTCTTCGCTTTTATTAATTCCATTATATGTAGATTCCAAATTTATCAAGAGTAGAAATAATACAACTATTATACCATGACCAAATAGATGTTTATGGAAATTCACTTATTTCTTCATATTTCTTTGCTTTTATCAATTCTATTATATACAGATTCCAAATTTATCAAGGGTAGAAAAGATTTATGCATGGTTGACCTATCTTAATTATAGATTGATGATTTTGAATGGTTTACACAGAGAGAAGTGAACTGGCATAGACATGGTCTTGGTAATTCATTAATTCTTCAAAGGCTAAGTATATCGAAGTTGACTTTCAGAGAGTCCTTTCTAAAAGCTGTTTGAAGACAAACCCTCTGTGTAAGATTACAAAACCAAAAGAAAATTAAAGATTAATATCATTGGTATCAGGTGATCTAAATAAGGGGCAGATCTAGGGATTTTCTAAATATCTGACAAGCAATAACAACAACAACAAATTAAGAAAAAAAAGAGAAAAATATTGGTAAGGGGACACATTTTTCGGATTGTGTATTTACGATATGCCACTTAGGATTCGGGGGGGGGGGGGGGGGGGGGGGGGTGCTTGGACCGTCTGTGTCCCCTAAATCTGCTAGTGATCTTAAATTATTTCATTTCAGTAATCATTGCTCCTCTGAAAAGTTGCTCAGAATGATAGGTATCTTTCAAGAAATCTTACAAATAGACTTACCATTATATGTTGCTTGAACTAGCTTGTAACTGTGTTTGTAAGCCTTCCTCTGATGATCATTGTGAATATTTGAAATATTATCAACATTTTCTGATTTTGTCTTGTCTTTTCTGTTTTTAGTTATTATTGGGATGCAGGAAAATGTTCTAAACACCCTGTCCTTTTCTGTCAAACTTTTCATTGATTGTGGTGCTAGATATGAATTCAGAAATAGAATTCTAAGAAAGTATTCTTCCACAATTTTAATTACCACCAACCATTCCCTTTCCACCATCTTCTGTTCTTTCCACCATTGAACTTTTTAAAATTATCAATTGAAATGATGGCTTTCTTTCAAAAAATATGAATTTTACATTTGCAGTTAATATTTCAAATCAAATTTCATTGTTTTGTTGCATGGCAATATTTATTTTTACAGCAGTACTTTGATTTATGTATCAAATTTACCAAATTGTCAAAGTACCTTTAGTGCATATATGTATATATACCACCAAGCTTTAATGTATACAGTTTTGTTTTGTATGTAAAGTGTTGAAATATGAAATTTATTTTATTTTATGATGTAGATTATATGTAGTGTGTGTCAGATAATATAGAGGGATAGGGCCTTAAGAGATTTTAAACTATTTATTTTCATTATTTTTATTTTAAATTATCTATGGTTAATCCTTATATACTGAAATGGTTTTTAGTTTGTTTTTTTGTTTTTTTTGTTTTTTGTGTAAAGATAGCTGGAATTATTTTCAGCCTTGATAGAATGTTGAAATCCAGATTGTGTCTCTCTGATACTGTATTTGACTTTGTATATGCAATTACTTTTACAACACAAATATATAGTCATCATCATTACACACATATTTATTTTATCACTTAGAACATTAATCTATTGAACCCTATCTTATACATATTCATCATATTTAACTTCACTCCACACATTTTTTTAACTTTATGTTACTCATATCTTTATTATTTTTCTCCATTTAGCACTTTTTCACAATTTTTCATTTTTTATCATTTAATCCAGAAATTTTACATCATTTTCTTGTCACGTTAAGGGCATAAAACATGTTTTTTGGAGGATCCTGCCCCTCTAAATGTTGTTAAAAGAAATACGGCACCATGCAGTTGCTGTGAATCATCATCATCATGATGTTTTTTTTCTTCATTTATTCATATACGTACATAAGTCATACTTATACAACATTTCATTCAAATTTACACAACATTTAGTTGAAGTCATGAAAGTCAATTCTGCCACTACCATTTCATTTCGTCAAGACGTTCATGAGTTATTAACATTTGATTGGAAAATGACTGCAATATTCATGTTAGATGTCTCCCCCTAGTGCCCCGTAAGTGGCCATTTATGCAAACTTAACGAGGCTTTTGATATCTCATAACATAATCATAGCTTCATGAATTAGGCATGTCTGTTCGAGATTTCAGAGGGAGGGGCCCCAATATGTATGATGGACACACAGCACAATCATTACTTAGATGATCCTCTATATATGGGGCCATGGAGGAGGGAACAGCTAGAAATGTATATCCTAATCTTGTAGGCTATCAGAGGGAGTGATTTTAGGGATATGGGTGAGTGGATGCCATCAGAAGGCAGTGTAATAGGGGAATAGATGATTTCTCCCTGTGATCAATTGAAATGCCTCTAACAAGGATGTTGAAATTGCATCTTTCATATTCTCTTGATTCAAGTTGTTGGTTTAATAAATGAAAGATGAAATTCATACCTCACTCATACCCTTCTGTCTCTTCAGAATAGACATGCCTTGCTCTATCCCTCCACTAAAATGTTTGGATGTAAACTTATTTACATTTGATAACAGGCTCTTGTCAGACAGTTGAATGATGTAGTTTATTTACTTCATTCACAAAATAGCTGAACAAAAGAATGAATATTATGTCCCTATCCATTGTTTTAGGAAATACAATATTTTTATCAGTAGTTGCCAGGCTCACTATCATTCATAGACCTATTTCAATCATGCTTCAATATGTTTTTTTACACTGTGTGAAGTGAATGAAATCCCAACTAGAGTGTATGTTTGAGACTACATGAAGCACCAGCCTGAGCACCAGGGAAAATGAGACATTTATCATGAATATTGCAGTTCAATCTTTGATCCAATCACGTCTGAGGTTTGCTCTGGTCTTTATCTCACTTCACGATGCAGAATGCTGCATTGTGGGATAGGTGGTGTGATTTCTTACCTGTTACCCTGCGCATACTAACCATTGCTGCAAAGTCCTTATCGTGTTTCTTGTCAAATGCTGACTTTTATTTGGAGTATTTGTTTGTCATTCTTATACGAAAAACATAGAATTGATAGGAAGGGGTTATGAACTAACAAACAAATTGATAGATTTGCCCTCGGTAACACTGCTCTATATAATAAAAAGTTAATGAGTCTGCATCGC
The DNA here is from genome assembly GCA_025618425.1 of Heliocidaris tuberculata. Taxonomy (NCBI): domain Eukaryota; kingdom Metazoa; phylum Echinodermata; class Echinoidea; order Camarodonta; family Echinometridae; genus Heliocidaris; species Heliocidaris tuberculata. Next base: position 20,881,117 of record CM046846.1, read on the forward strand.
AGTAAATTTAATATTCTAACTCCATTCTGTTTCAAAGTTATAACTAAGTACCTTCTTACACTGATATAAAACATTAAATTAACCTTTTGACCTTTGACCTGACCATGTTGGTGATGGGAACACTAATTGCTGCATGTGGTAGATGAATTAATGCCTCTTGGTTTAATTAATTACATTAGAAAATCAATACTTGCATAAGTCACATGTCACAACCTATAGGCCAAAATAAAACCAGTTATAAGTGTCTCAAGGATCTTATATCTGATTAGAAATGCTTACGAATTGCAACTGAATTATATTTTGGCTGAAGTCAAAGCTAGTATGTTAAGCAAATGCCAGATTTGATGATAATCACTCAATAGCAAAATATTAATGTTTCAACTTTACCTGTGATAGTGAAAATTATATTTTATATTTAGATAAATTCCTTGTGAATACAACTTGCAAAGGGTTGCATGGTAAATCATACTTTTAAAAGCAAACCAAATAATCGTGAAATGTGGCATTTTTTTAAATGAGCAATGCCCCGTGGTTGGTGCAAGTTTGGTGCTCCCCATGAAAATGCTATGGAGACATTTACTTGTATTTCTAATGGCAAAGGTAACATGCATGGCATGCAAAAATGACCCTTTTTGCTCTCTGAAAGCGATTATGGATCAAAGATGCTCAGACACCACCCTAACAGCTATCTTATTCTTTATTTTCTTATATTTTTTTTGCTCAAAACAGGCACAAAAGCTCTGAGACCCTGATCATAATGAACCCTACCAAGACAATCCCAGCCAGACAGCACCCCAGCCTAAATAAGGTCACAAGGTCAAAGGTTTTAGGATGAAAGTCAAGGGTGAGAGGTCACACCAGGTCATGAACTGAGCACACGCCAGATGGGGACATAACCTGTAAACCTACCCACTGTTTGTAACTTTCCACATTGTGTCATTTGTGTTGTAGTTACAAGTTCACATTGTTTCGATTGCAAAGACTTTCAAGAAATCAACTCCAAGGGTTATTTCAGTACCTTATCGTATTGCCTAAAGAAATCATGTTTGGGTCATGTATGTCATTGGTTTGTTCAAACAATTCAATAGGTGATACATAGGGCTTTTGAAATATCCTGAGGCTGACTTTTAAAAGTATTTGCAATCGCATTCATATTGTATATTATTGTAACAGATTAAAGGCACAGTATTAGAGTTTTACATGCATAATCATGAGTAGACTTAAAAGTGAGATCAAGATTAAATCTCATAACCCATGATGGAAATAAAATTATATGTGTATTACTGTCATATGATCATTATGACAGAATAATTTTTTAAAAAATTAGAGTTTTACCTTAATAAACAATGATTGTGTTTATAAATATGCTGCTTTTCATATGAATTGTTTTAAACTGCTATTCTCAGGATTGATTTCTTTGATAAGGTCAGGCATCCTTTAAACCAGCAGACATTTTGAAATGTTCACGTTGATATCTCCTTTTCACTCATGTTCAGTGATATTGTTATAACAGTATTTTAGTCTGTTCAAGAACCAGAAGGGTTTAATCAGCTTCACAATTTCTATTTAAAAAGTATAGAAATCAAACAAAATTAAAGAGAAGGTTGAGTTCTGAGAAAGGTGAAAAATAATTTGTGAGCTTTCTCATTCTTATTATGTTAGTTTGGAAGATTATCATAGTAGAAATATTCCCTCAAAAGGATTGCTCTTCTAATGCCCTCACATTCAAAATATGACAAGAAACAGCTGATATGTTCAGGCTGAACATTTGTGGGTAGTCCCGTATACACATTTCTGTGTGCAGTGCATGTGACGCTCAGCAGGATTGAGTTAATTTCTTATCATTTTGGTAATTCCAAAACCTTACAGCATACACCAATTCTTATCTGATTTATAATCAACCTTTCCCAATTGCTTTGAGACAAATTCTTTCACAATTCAATCTCATGATTAGATACCATTCTGACACAAAATAAATCAGAAAAAAATGGTACCAAATTTTGTTATATTAATATCAAATTCATATATATGTTATTCTTAATGCAAATTACAGACAGAGATCTACATGATCAATATTTTCATACCACTAAAATTGATTTGACACCTTTCTGGTCCTGAGTAGACACTCCCAAATCGCATAGAACATTGGCAGTTGATCAAATTCATATCATGTTCATTAATACCGTAGCAAGATAATAATGATTTCTATCAAATAGATTCATTTTTATGTCCATGATATGGTCTGCTGGTATGAATGTTATTAACATTCTCTTAGCTTGCTTCCACTATTTCAACAAAATCATATAAAAATTTAAATGATAGTAATCATAATAAGACACACTTCTAATGCACTTGACACTACGTTTCTAGACACCAATACGAAGAAAGAAGATCAAGGAGAACTTATGGCAGGCTACCTGTCAGGGATAACACTCCACAAGCCATCATTAAGTTGATAGCCGGTAGAAATAATCCACATTTATTATTGATTGTGCAATGGCATAGGATTTTGTGTAATTTTCCTCTGATGATGATTGCAACCATGGATTTCTATAGATCTTTTAGAAGAGTTTTTCTTGATCTGGAGAAATGTTTTTTCACCCACCTTTTCATTCCATTGTGCCATTTCCACAAAACAGAAAAGTAAAATTAAGTGATTATTTTGTGTGTACACGAAGCATGCATTTCAAATGCATTTAACGATAGCCTTTTTTTCCTTTTAGCAGTAAACACAATGTGTCAAAAGGCCAGTAAACCTGTCATCATGCAGAAAGATAAATTCAAAATTTATCAGATGTGTTGGATTGCTATTTGTATGCCATAATAAGACAAATAGAGGAATAAGTTGTGTGAAATTATTAACTGTGTCTCCTACTATAATTTGACCTGAATTGATTTGCAATGAGCGTTGCAATGACATACAATATCTGCATTTGTGGGTATTGTAATTGACAGCGCATGAGTATACTTGCTCTTATAGGTTTTATCTGCAGGTTTTGTGCATATTTGTGTAAGAAATTATGCAAATCTTTTTTGATGTTCTTCATTCACTTTTGCCAAAGGTAGTTTGGAATTTGCAAAAATCATTCAATCCCAAATGTATCCACTTCTGCAGTAGTTACAAAGTGTTTTAAGTGTTAACTAATCTGTTAGAATTACATTTGGCATCTTTTTTCAGTGACCATCTTTTATATTATCCTCGGAATTATCCTTTGCATGATTGAATTATTTCACTTATTCTTGTAACTTTAATTGACAATGAGATCTACATCTACAAGCATGTGATCTTGGGTTTTTATTTCTTTTAATTAATAAACCTTATTTTACCTTTAAGGGGGCTCTTTGCTAAAGCAACAAACATCAAAGTCTGTCATCTGTAAGTTTGGAGAAAAATTACTTTTGTAGAATGACAATTTTAGTGCAATAGGCAATAGTGATATTACATAAAGATACTTGAATATGATTACCAAAACTAGATTTTTTTTTTAGATTATAAGCCTCATTGACAGACTTATATGTTAACACAAAATTTCAGATTACTATCATAGACAAATTGTTCCCTGTTCATTTTGAAGAGCAACCATTGTTGTTTCTTGCTGAAATATTGACTGTACATTTGAAGCAATACAGCTTTTTTATTTTTTATTTGTACATATGTCATTTGTGAACATTCTCCATTATCCTTGATCTTCAGATCCAACTTTAAAAAAGTACCAAATCCAGTATAAACAAATTACTTGTCATGTTAAGTTGTACAGATGCTATGATTGTTTAAATGAGTTGCAATTGAGATTTATTTATTGTTAACACGGTACTGGTATGCAAAGTTTTATTAACTATATGTTTATTTCTAGAGAAGGCTCTCTAACATATGTATTGTTTTACTTGTTTATATGTTTTGTCTAGATTTTAATGAAAAATGTCTTGATCTGATCCATCAAGAGATGGCCGTCTGTCTCATGAGACATTTTTTTCTCAATTAAAGAAATCACTATGATATTGTCTTTTTGGAGCCAGAAGGGCGTTGACTTTGTGTTTAAGTATAGGAATTAATGCCCTTCTGGCTCCAAACAGACAATATCACTTTAAAGCAAACAAAATCCTCCTACCATATAGCCTTGATAACACATGACATGGTAAACTGCAACAAAAGAAACAAAAACAAGAAAAAAATGGCCACAGCAAAATGAAACCAGTTTACATGTATGACAGGGGACCCAGAGCTACGCACTTGTATTTTCAATGGCTAAAAACATTTGATTTCCAGTGATTTATGCAAATTTCTTTTTATCTACCTTGGTTCTACATATTCTGAAGTCCAATTGTTGAGAAAATTGGGGCGAACAAATGTCAATAACAAATGTTATCAAGTCGATATTGATGCCTGTGTCATCAATATCGACAAAATGAAAAAGTCCTAAAGCTACGCACACGTAATAAATGAATACAAATCTTGATTTTGAAGCTGACTGATGGGAGTTTCACCCTGATTTCCAAATAATGATAATATCACAAATATAAAGGAAAATTTCTAATTCTTTTTGGTAAACCTCAATGATATTCTCATAGCTCAGTCACAGCAGAAATGCGGCGCATTGAACGCGTTGCATTGCACTTATCTGTGCGGTGCGTAGCTTCAGGTCCCATGTAGTTTTAGGACCCCTAGCCATAATTGAATGACAAATGAGGTGAAAAAAAGGATAGCTGCAAAAGCCCACTAAGCATACTTATCGGTTTGTACTATCCTTATGTCATTTTATTTTGCTGTGGCAGGTTTTTTTTGGTAACCTGGCTAGTCATAAGGACCGCTATTCATAAGGACCACTTATACATAAGGACCGCTATCCATAACACGTGACTAAATGATTAGCAGTTTTGTATGAATAGCACTCCTTCTAAATAGCGAGCAAACCATAGACAAATTACCTCGCTATTCATAATGACCTCCATTCATAAGGACCACTATTCATAACTATTCATAAGGACCGCTGTTCATAACGTGTGTTAAATGAATAGCGGTTTTCTATGAATAGCGGACCTAGGTTTTTTGAGGCTGTTTACCACAGTGTGAATGAGGCTTTACATTACCGTACTTTTGTCTACAGGCTGATGTTAAGATATTACCCCTGACTAATGAATACTGACATGTTTGTAATAAATTGTAAGGATGGGTCGTCATTGGTTTGAGTTTGGACACATCACCATTAGTCATTTGGTAAGTGAATCATTCTAGAGCTCCAGCCTGCCTCTATATTCAGATAATTTGAGAATGAATGATATGGTCTTGATATAACTCAATTTCTACACCTTATAAGCCGTTGAATTCTAAGCCTAAGATTGGAAAATGTGTGTTATATCGATTCAAATCGTATTCAACTGGTTGAAAGAGATGAACTTTATTACATTAGTATACGATAACTATAGCCTCGTTCACACATGACTCAATAATATTTTGAAACAAACGCTGCTTGAGAATAAACCAATTCCACATGTACTTGTAAATGAATGGCAAGTTAAGGTGAAAAAAGCTGCGAGCAACAAATGCCCCTAACCTTACTCACACTTAATATCTGTTTGTTGTAACATGGAGAATTGTGACCTGCACTACGCTTATGTCATTTTATATTTTTGCCATGTTAGATTTTTTTGGAGGCAGTTTTTGTCATATGTGAACAAGGCTTACAGGTTATTGTATGAGTTGTGATCAATCACACTTTGGTATTCTTGCTTCAAAGTCTTCAGCCTTGTTCATATCTTCGAATGTGAATTGGTAAGTGATTTTCCTTGGTCACCATTATTATAAGTGAGGAGTTGATATAGTAATATTACAGTATTCCCCTGTGTGCAACTGTTCATAATTGCATTAACATTTTAGTTACCAAGCATGAAATGGGCATTTCGGCCAACAGAGGGTCAGAGCCTTAGACATGGCTTTACTACACAAGCTATAAATGTAACAGCTACTTGCAGATCCTCTTCATATTCAATAGAGAAGGCAAGATCCTGTTCATATTTTAATAGAGGAGGCCCCGATGGCTCACTTGTACAGCAGTGGGAGGACCGGGTTCGAAACCAAGTGGATGTGCTATTGCCCTTTGGTAGGGCATTAATCTTCAGTACCAAGTCACTCGGAGAGGACTTCAGCTGCTGGTCCGATCCCCTGGTTGCTTACTTACAAGCATACACATGCTTTCTCAGTAGTCGGATAAAGTAAACCATCAAACCACATAGCTACCAGGTAATAATACCACATAGGTCCCAGCTGGGTAAAAGTTGCAAAATTGCTGTGACATATCAGCAACATTTGCAGCTATTCAAAGGAAATGTGTGGCAGATATGAACAGGGCTGTGAAGGTATATTGGTCTTGGGTTCTTATGATTGATCGTCAGGAGAGCCAGGCTGACTTGGTAGGAAATTGCAATCAAAATCCAGTTTGGGTAAATCATAAATCATCTTGTGGCACTATATTCTCTTCCTACTTTTTATGAAGTGTTTGTGGATACCTAACAATCTGGAGACTTGATTAATGTTTCAACATCTTTGCTTTATTTCTTATTTCTGCTTATAGTATGATAGAAGGCCTCTGCAGACAGAATACCCTGTTCTTATCAAAGGTCATATACAGTGTTGGTAAAAGTGAAAGGTGTCAAATAAAAACACCCCAAAAATCTACTTTTTTTGAGGAATGACATATTTAAATGTTTTATTCATCAATTGATATCCTGTTTAACAATGAATTCACTCATATCATGTAGGATATTGTTCTTGGATTTCATATTGATAAATCTCTGAATTGTAATGTAGATAGTGTATTCTCAAAGGAGAATAGTGCTTTTGAAGGGGGAAAAGTTGTAGTCTTAAAGCTTTTAAAGCTTACTGAAGAAAACTGATGATCATTTTTTTTCCTTAGACCAACTTGATGCCCATTGCAAGATAAATGCACTTTCATCAAATCCATGACCTTGACCAACATTGTGTAAAACCTATAAATGAATTTCTTCATTTGCATCATGAATTATATTAACTGTCAAACAACACATTATGACAGAGAGGATATAGAGAAAACAAAAGATACAATTATGCACTTTTACTTTTTGCTGCTGATGAAACCAAACAAATCATTTTTATCATTATGATTAAGGTCTTACAGTATCAAGCTGCAATAAGAATTGATACTCTTATCTTAACTGTGTTTTAATGTGCATACTCTTGAATGATTTGTTATCTTTTAATAGACAAAGTATAGATGAATGAATCATGATATGTTGGTCATTTTACTATTATATGAATTATTGTATGAAATTCCATCTGATTTAATGTAATTTATTCAATTAACTCAATATATGTCAGATTTAACTTGCCATGGCAGTGCAGTTTGAATGTGTATTGATTATGTATTACATTTTATAAACATTAATATTATGACTTATTAATGAATATTTATTGGACCAATTAAGTAATTATTGAGGGTATATGAAGAAATCGAAAGTAACTGGCACTTTCAACAAAGGTATATAGTAAGCACTTAATGACTACATGTAGTGAATATTACTAGAAACTTCAATACACTTTGATGTTGTAATCTTATGGCAACAAACATTTTGAAATAATTCTTGTTGCCCGACTTCAGCAATTTTGAAAAACGTTATTTATTTTCCAGGTTTTAATACTCAAAACTAATTTATGTGTATAATTGTATAGGCATGAGGGCATTTAGCAATTATTCCAGACCCATTATTTTAAATGTACATGACTTCCCTCATATTGCAAGGCTGGTTGATGCCTCGTATACATTAATTATAAAATGAACAGAATGTAAGTCATATAGCAAAAATGATTTCTACATGTATGCCCTCTCATAGAGATATTATAAGGACCTTGTATCACAGTAAGTTAGATATTTTAAAAGCAATTCTCTTGATAAAGAAGTCAGTTCATTTCAAAATCAGTTAATGTTTAAACAAAAAGCTTGAGGCAAGGTGTATGACTGAAAGAGAATATTGGTTAATTTTCAACATGATCCCAAAGACTTCCAAGAAATCAACTTAAGGGCAATTTCAAAATCATGTTTAGATTATGTAATACGCAGGGGCCTTGATCGGATCGATGCCCCTGGTAATATGTCATTGTCATGTTTGCATATTTCAAAGAGTGAAGAGCAACGCTATTGAAACTGCGTATGTTGATATTTGGAAGTCTTTGCAATCATGATTATCATTGACTTCAAAGGCATTGGTAGCAGAAAGACACTAATGTTGATATTTGGAAGTCTTCACGATCATGATTTTCACTGACTTTCAAATGCATTGGTATCAGAAAGGCTATAATGGCCACAATATTTCCAACTCTCCTTTGTGGTTTCTTAACAGCCTCCATGAAAGAACTGAGTAGATATTTTTCTTGTTTTATTGTGATCCGTTTCGTCTCTGTTGAGTGTGTCCATGTATGTGTTACCTGAAAATAAATGGCTTCAACTAAATGTTCAAAGCATCATCAAGTTTCTGTTTGCAATAATTTATCAAATAGGGTACTGCGAAAAAGATTGGAAATTGAGAAAGTGAAATGATGAGAAGAGAGGATATAAGAATGACAAACAAGGAGGGAAAAACAGAGAGAATATGTGAGAGTATTGCACTGAATAATTAATTATCAACAAAAAGACAATTATGAAATAAAACTGGAGTGAAACATTTATCACATAATCAAAAACATCGTTATGTGGTCATGTACATGTACATCCAGACTATCCCAATGCTGTCCAAAAAGCGAGATATACCAGTCAAACCGATGGCCCATTCAGAAAAATTATAAGGCCATCGGTAGCCCTGTGAAAGGGGAGGGAGCATGCGCGTTCAGAAAAAAGCTGACAAGAAAAAAAAAAGTGAAGTTCAGATATTTCCGGTGCTTTTGTCTAAAATTAAATTTGAAGGGGCACAAGAACACAATTATGGGGCTCATTTTTGTGTACAGGCACGGGCCTGTAAGTGCACCCCCAGCCCCTAAAGCGGCCGCCATTACACTGTAACATTTGGCCACGATTTGAACGCGCCCGAAGCCCCTATGCATTATTCATTTTGTAAGATGCTTCCTATTGCGTATATGGTTAACACGGCAAGTAAAATAAAAATGTGGATCAGTGTCGCGCATGCGCATTAAGAAAGGTCAAATCCGCTTAATCTATTCATGTATGCTAATGTATTCATCACTTGGCTAATGACGGCGCATCGATAATTGACGAATGGGCGTCATTCATGTGGTGTCATTAAATCTTTATGATAATTAGGTCCCAACATGTGATTAATTGCTAATTGATAGATTTTCAGCACAGAAAAGGTCGACGCCATTCACCGTGGTCGAGTACGAGTGGAGTTGTATACCGTAGTTATTAAGAAGATAAATACATGTTGTTCATATTTATCACATCTCACGAATTAAGAGAAAATTTTTTACATTCATAATAAGTAATTTTTCAAAGAAATTAATAAATTTGCTCTCTTTGACCAGCATGATAAAGAAGTTATAAAAAAGGGGGAGGGGTGTACAATCGAAGGCAAAGGTAAGAATAAAATTTTAGGTGTAGGGGAAGAGGTATCCTTATATTTTCTTAAGGGGCAACTTTTGCATTGTTGCCATGTTTGTGAATCTTATAGTCTTGTGAACATACCTTTCAAAGAGAATTATGAACCTTGAAAATTCGGCCATTTTAGTTGACCCGAACTATTATACTTCCTCCTTTATTCTTAACTTTCTCTCTCTCTCTCTCTCTCTCACCCCCCCCCCCCACTAGCGTACCCAAGGGGGGGGGGAGAGCAAGGGGCAGATTGCCCCCCCCCTAACAGCTTTTGACCCCCCCCCCAATTTATTTTATTTCCTTTTTTTTTTTTGAAAAAAAAGTACCGGTATACATTGTGCCCCCCTTTCTTTTGGAACTGATAACATTTTTTTTTTTTTTGCTTGTCAGAGAATTATGGAGTAAAACTGGACCCCATAAAATCTGGTGACCCCCCCCCCCCCCCCCCCCCCCCCGAGCGACTTTTGAAGGGCTGGCGAGAAGAAAAAAATACGAATCTCCCTCCAAGCAGTTTTTGCTCATCATTTCCTCAGAAGTTTTGCCCCTCTTGACGCCAAGGTCCAGTTATGCCACTGCCCCCCCCCCCTTCTCTTTCTCATTTTCACATTTTCTCATCATTTTTTTTCTTCCCCCTCTCTCTCTCTTTTATCTCTCTCTCTCTCTCTCATACACCTCGATCACACGTCCTGGTTCATTTCATTGATATAACGTGAGAGGACCTTTGGCATGTTCAGGGAATAACTTTCAATTACATGTTTATCTTTCTTACAATCAAGATTTAAGGTGCAATTATTTACACACGTCGATTCGGAAATAAGTTTATATTTTCTTACTTTTTAATATTTTCCTGCATAAAGAAATGAGGAGAGTCTTTAGAGAAGTTTAGACATTGTCTTACTTCTTAACGTTTAATTCTTTTCCTTAAAAAAAAAAAAAAAAATTATCTGCAGTCTTACACTCTTTCAAATACAACAAAACAAATAAAGAATAAATTTCCATCACAACCGACTTGAGAGTAGTACAAAATTGTACATGCATTAAAAAAAAATGAATTTCAATCTAAATGAATCATACGTTATTAATTTCAATCCCTTTCCAACAGGTAAATTATTTGAATTACAATGTAGAAATATATATCATTAACTTATTTACCCACTACACCCCACAAAAGAATGAATAAAAGTTAAAAGAAATAAATGACCATCTAAGTTCCATGTTCAAAACACACACCAATGACAACAATTTTACTCTTGAAATCAAAGATAATGTTGACAGTTCTAAGAAATTTAAATTAAATGATTAATCTCATTTTTAGTTGGTACATGTATATTGCTTATTGCTAGTATTATAAGTCTAACTATAAAAAAAAAAGGGGGGGGGGAGATACACACAGATCTAATTCTATAGTTTTCAGTTAAATAAAATGTTGAATAGTATGGATTTTCTCAGTAGATCAATAATAGAATAATAATTCAATTAGAAAAAAATCATAGAATCAATGAACTAGATTATTATTACTAATTTGTTATACACGGGGAGAAGATTTAATAAAGGAGAGGCCAAGTGGCTCTGGCAGTGCTTATCTTAGTATCATTAGGGGCCATGTAATGTCACTAGGTCACATAGAAGAGGAAGACCTCCTCTCAATAACGAGCGACTACAAAAAATGGCTGCATGTGACTACAACATTTGACATGGGGAGGGGGTGGGTAAGATGGTTAAGATATAAATGAAGAACTTTAAACTCCTCTTCAGTCATTCTAATTATGCATATTAGACTTGAATCCAGGTATGATTTTAATATGATGTTGATCAAAGCAGGGGGCTATTTCACTGAAGAGCTGAAGTAGAAATCCATGCCTGTTGAAAGAAAAGAAGAAAGATTTTAGAAAATAGAATCCATTGTGTATTTGATAATTAAAAAGCAACAATTAGAATTTTTTAGAAATACTGAAATTTAGAGCTTTCTATTAACACTAAGTGGGAATTCTCAAAAGTATTAAAAGAGGAAAAAAGTTTGTCCAGTTGGACACATAAAATTTTCAAGGCTATTCAAAAGAAACCAAATTAGTAAAGTCTCAGGAAAATTATGTTCATGTAAAAAAAATAAAAATATGTACCTAGATTGTATTGAGATACTAATAACAACCAGTGGCGTCGATTATGGGGTGGCAAGTGGGCAGTTGCCCCCCCCCCCCATAATATTGAAGGCAAATATATCATTTTGCCCCCCCCCCTTTAACATATTCTATAATTTTCCCTGATTCACGTAACCACGGAGAAGCTGGTAATTAAGAGGCGTTGAAAAAAATCATGAAGAGTACTATTAGGCTGTTCTGCACCCCCGCCCAAAAAAAAAAAAAACACCCCAAAACACACACAAACAAAAACAAATCAACACCCCGATAGCAACCTACCATGCAAAACTGGAGCAGCTAAGTATTTGTTTCTCTCAGAATTTGTCTTCATTCACAGTGGGTAAGCCTTCATTTTTATCATCATCATCTGTAATAGATGAAGTAGAGAAGCATTATCCTACATTAAGAAAAAAAAAATCACATATACACTCATCCTCACCCTCTTGATGTTTTCAAAGAGGATAAATCCTAACTACAATCCATCCTAAAAAGATTCATAGATTTTAACTGAAAGTGTAATGTTTTGGCCCTGAAAATAATAATAATAATAATAATAATAATAATAATAATAATAATGATGATGATAATAATAAGTAAAAATAATAATAAATAATATTATCAATAACATAAGTTCATCCATCTTATTTGGTTTGTTTCTATTTGCAGGAATGAATGAAATGTTTAATATAATTATTAAGAGGACTAAAAATTTTATTTATACGGACATCATACTGAACATCCCCTAAAGATCTCATAATTGATTTTTAAAGACACTAAAAAAGCTGATGTAATACTACACTTAAGAAAACAGATCTCAGTGGTGGATAAAGAAAAAAGACAAATGAAATGTCTATTCTCTCAGAAAAAAAATTGATGACTTTGTTGTTGCTGTTTTGGTTGGACAAGTATGTAAACTAAAAACTGTCTCTCTTTATTGTGAACACATCAACCCCCCCCCCCCCCAAGTAAACTGATCCTGGATACACTACCACTACCAGACCTATAATTTTTAGCTGCATAGGTCTAGGTCTAACTAGACCGAAAATTCTGTCTCTAGTTTGTTAGCCTCTTCACTTGGAAGAAGCGGGCCGTTCGATCTACTAAGCAAACCGACCACACACCGACTACACAACAGCTGTAAGATTTTCAAACGGAGAATACCTTGGACCCTGAATAACCTGAAAATGGTGCATTGAATGGATTATACAGACAAAGTGGTAAGTTGAACAGATTCTTGAATGAGTAGAGCCTAGGCCTAATCAATATATATGCGGGAGGAAAAATAAAATTAAAGCGATTTTTCCAACTACGTCGGCGTGTAGTCGGTTTGCACAGGAGATCAAATGGCCCGCTTCTGTCTCTAAGTGAAGAGGCTAACAACGAGATCGAGAGACAGAATTTTCGGTCTAGTCTAACTAGTTAGGTCTAGACGTACCTACCTGTTTATTTCTCACGGTCTCATCAAAATCCGCTTCATCCGGCACCTGCAACACTTGTTGAGTTGTGCAAATACGCAGATATTTAAGACGTCTATTAGGCTTTAAATCCTCTAGATCTTCAAGTAGATCAGCCACAAGTTAGTTCCTTGCCATGTTATTATCTGAGGGAAATCAAAGTCAACATGATGAGACTAATGAATGCGATACTGAAACAAAGCAAAAAAGGCCATCCCACTATTATTGCCTGGGTTTTGATTCTGGTCTAGAATCAAGACTAAATATGACCCCCCCCCCCCCCTTTCTCTCTCTCTCTCTCTTGAAATGAAAAATAAAACCTCATCATGCTTGCCTTGGCTTTGGCCGTGGCTCAAGTTTAGAAAAAAAAGGGGGCCCAAAGCCTATTTAACGTTAGTAGATCTAGAACCACTGCGTTAAAATTACAACCCGGCGTTTATATTATAGCAAACTGTGTGTGTGTAACATTTACTCAAAGTAGATCTGGATCTGGGCGGGGATCTGGACTGGTCTCTGGAAAAAAATATCAACATGGAACCCCCTCCTCATTCTAAATTTAAAAATAAAAAAATACGCTATTTAAAAATCCACACAAGAATAGCCTACAAGACAGTAGATCTAGATCTAGTACAGAATCAATTAGAAAGGCCAAAGGGCCCCACCTGGGCCCTTTGTCTTCCAGAAATTAACAGGGTCTATGCGTCTACATCTAACTTAGATAACCAAATCATTGACATAGGGTCTACAGACTAAGTTCGATCTAGGTTTACTGAATCTTTCGGCTACAACTCTCTAATTCAGTAATCATCTATCGAAACATATCGAGATAGCCCCGCCCGAAAGTCCGGGTAAGCCGTCACGAGTGACAGGGTGGTAAGGGAAATCGAGCTGCAACATTAGCTCATGACGATGAAAATTGTTTTGAAAGTTTGAGAGTAGATTACATATTGTTTCATGACATACAGCTCTGTAGAATCCCTTCAAAATGTAGAGAAATTGAAACAGATTACTCACAGTGGCAGAACTTGTTCTAAATATATTCTAATTTTCGAAAATTAAGCATAAATTCATGTGTACTCACCTCTAAACTTTCCACAACTTTTTTGTTACTTTGTGCAGTGACGTGAATCACAGCGGAAGTGACGAAAAGAGGTCAAATCATTCCTTTTGAAGAACATTCATATTCATAAGGTCCGGTCCAATCAAAGTTTGATAAATCGGAGTATGCAAAACAAAAATGAATAATGCATAAAGTGTTTCTCGATACTTATCGATATTTTTTGGTATCGGGGGCTTCGGGAAAAATGAAATGTTACCAAATGGGCGGAGCCTAAATACGCTTAAATACGCTTAGACAGCCCGACGGTGACACAGGCTCCACTCCAAAGAAGTGCTCATCACCTAATCACAAAATCCCGTCACAGCCCGAAATCGACGTTGCCAGTATTATCACGCAGGTGATGACCGCAATTCAACCAATGATTGTGAAGGCGATCACCTCTGCAGTGACAACAGCAGTCACCGCAATGATGGAACGGATGCCTTCTACCGTGAGCTCTGTGGCGCCATCTCAACATGCAACCCGACTCCAGAACGACATGGATCGTCTGGAGCAATACGGCAGAAGGGAGAACATTCGGATATATGGCATCCCAGAGTCCGACGCGGAGGACACTACTGCCAAGGTGGTGTCAGTCGTGCAAAGAGCAGGAGTTCACGTCTCCCGTCATGACATAAGCGTAAGCCATCGGTTACCCGCGACGAAATCACGAGGACCATCTGCAGTCAAGAAGGCGAGGCCCATTATTGCAAAGTTCGTGCGTCGGGAGACCAAGGTGGAGGTAATGAGAGCCAAGCGTCGTCTGCGAGAGGAGCCAAACATGAGCAATGTGTACATCGAAGAGGATCTTACTCCTGTCCGAGCAAAGCTTCTCCGTGCCGTGAAGGGTGACCAAAACACGACAAAGGTGTGGACCATCGACGGCAGAATTAACTGCATGGTGAAGGCGCCGGGTGGGCAGGAGAGCAGAAAGGTGCTGGAAGTACCACAGGACCTCTGCACCTAGCTTGGATGGTCCGAGGGCAAATTAAAGGATGTTGGACTGTAGGGGTGCCATGGCAACACTAGCATGGAGTCGGACGCACACTTCCCTTGTACTGTACACTCCAATCTACAAATTCTAGGTGTTAATGTTTGTGGACTACGATCAAAGCTTGAGTTAGGTATTTTGAATGATTATATAAGGAAAGTTGATATTGCCTGTTTTTATGAGACAAAAACCGATATTTTGGATGATAAGTTAATACCTCAGGGTTACAAAGCTTATTTTAAAAAGAAATTAAATGAGAATCAACCATTTGGAGGTGTCCATGGTATTTGTATGATCATAAAAGACAAATATAAAATTAGAGTATTAAATGAATTACGTTCCAATAATGTACTGTGGACGAAGATTGACGTGAATCAAAATTTTAGTATAATATTAGGTGTTGTTTATATCCCACATGAAAATTCCAAATACTATAATTCAGACAGTTTTGAAGATATAGGCTTAGATATTATTGATTTGAGGAGTACATTTGATGCACCATTATTTTTAATCGGAGATTTTAATGCACGTACGGGGAATCTGCCAGATTTTAGTGACAAAGAAGAAGATATGGAGTTATTTAATTCATACGACATAAATCATGTCATTCCCGAGAGAATTAACATGGATATCTGTGTAAATAACAATGGTTTGAAATTAATTGAGCTTTGTAAGTCATTGGATTTAAGTATTATTAATGGTCGGGATACTGCTGATGTTCCCGGCAGTCTGACTTATGCCAATACAAGTGTTATTGATTACTGCATAACAACTCAGGAAAATTATAAATATGTGCAGAAGTTTGTGGTTGAGGAGTTCGACAATTTTGTTTCAGATAAGCATAATCCAATTTATGTGCACCTTGATATTAATGCTCAGTACGATATAGAAGATAGTAAATTGACTATAAAAAGGGACAAAGGTCCTGATTCATTTAAAATAGCATGGGATAAGTCTCGTTCAAAGGATTTCGTGAATGGGCTTGAAAATGTTTATGATGACATTAATTTCATGATTAGTAATATTGAAAACGAAATGCTTAGTCAAGAATCAGTTGATGAGATTTATGATATGATTAAGACAGTGTATATGAATGCAGCTTCTACAGCAAAAATGGTGAAGAAAACTTCTTTGCAACGTCGCTTTAATAATTGTGAAAAGAGAAAACCAAAAAACTGTTTACCTTGGTTTAATGAAGAGTGTATAATATTGAGATCGCAGTTTTTCAAATTGAAAAACAAACGAAAGAAAGCTACGGATACTTCGATCCAAGAAGAATTTGAAAACGTGAAACGTTTATACAAGAAAACTGTGAATAAGGCGCGTTCGGTCTATTTTAATAATCTTCATAAAAATTTGCGTGACTTAAAAACGAAAGACCCCAAACAGTATTGGAATATTCTTAACGTGAAGAAAAAGGGGGGAAATTATTGTCCTGTCGATATTGAAGAATTTAGAACTCATTTCCAGGAATTAAATGATACCAATAGATTACTTTCACAAAGATGTAATTTGTTAGGAAACCATAACAATGATTATTTGTTACATTTTGGGGAATTCGATCAACCTATTTGTGAAGAAGAAGTTATTAATCAAATTACCAAATTGAAATGCAACAAAGCGTCTGGAGTCGATCTGATATTAAATGAGTGTTTGAAATGTAGTCCTAGGCAATTGATCAGTTTACTCACCAAGCTGTTTAATTTAATATTTGATTCAGGTATTATTCCAACAGATTGGACCCTTGGGCTTATATGTCCAATATACAAGAAAAAGGGGTCACCGAAAGACCCTAATAATTATAGAGGAATTACCCTGCTCAGCTGTATTGGTAAATTATTTACATCGATAGTTAATGAAAGATTAAACTACTTTTTAGATAATAATAATATAATTGGAGAGGAACAAGCAGGATATAGAGAAAATTATTCGACCAGTGACCATGTCTTTGTTTTACACTCTCTTTTAGATTTATACCTATCTCAAAAGAAAAGAGTTTATTGTGCATTCATTGATTATAAGAAGGCCTTTGATTCTATAGATAGGACTTCATTGTGGTTTAAGCTTTCACAAAGTGGAATAAGTGGGAAACTCTTCAATATAATTAAAAGCATGTACGCAAATTTAAAATCTCGAGTTATTAAACATTCAGAGAAATCGGAATATTTTGATTGTAAAATTGGTGTAAGGCAGGGCGAAAACCTATCTCCATTACTTTTCTCGTTATACATTAATGATTTTGTATCTTTCGTGAAAGAAAAATATGATGGTGTTGATTTATTACCTACTAAAATTGACAATTCATTGCTCTCGGAAGGTGTTGATATATACTTGAAACTTTTTTCACTATTGTATGCAGATGATACCATCCTACTTGCGAAAAATGAGAATGAATTGCAAGCAGCTCTTGATGCTGTTAGCGTTTATTGTAACTTGTGGTCACTAGAGGTTAACATTAGTAAAACAAAAGTAGTTATTTTTTCGAGAGGAAAAGTTCGAAAATATGCGCAGTTTAAGTTTAATAATGACATAGTAGAAGTTGTAGAGGAATATACGTACTTGGGTGTGATATTTTCTTACAATAATAAGTTTAAGAGAGCTATTAATAAACAATATAATCAAGCAAAAAGAGCAATGTACAGTTTGATTATAAAATCAAGGCAACTGAGGTTGCCGTTGGATATTCAAGTTGAACTTTTCGACCGTCTTGTCGTGCCAATTCTTCTGTACGGAAGTGAAATTTGGGGACATGGAAATATTTCTCAGATAGAACTGTTGCAAACCCAGTTCTGTAAACAGGTTTTACGACTACGGAAGAACACACACAATGGCATGGCTGTTGGAGAACTTGGAAGGATGGAAATGTCTTTAAATATTAAGGAACGAATGCTAAAGTTTTGGTTCCGAACTGTTAATGGTAAAGAGGCTAAATTAGCAAATACAGTTTGTAATATTTTGAAACTTTTACATGACAAAGCTATTTATTCTTCCCCATGGTTATTATATATTGAACGTAGTCTCCACGAGATTGGTATGTCTAATATATTTTATGACAACAGAAATGTTTCTTATTCATGGTTTAGTTCAGCGATTAGATTGAGATTAAGAGATATTTATTCGCAAAATTGGAGAAGTAATATCCATGAAAGTACGTATTGCACTAATTATAGAATTTTTAAGAACAATGTTGGTCTTGAAAACTACCTTATCAAATTACCTTTTTCAAATAGAGTTCATTTGTCGAAATTTCGTTGCTCGAATCATAAACTTCCTGTTGAAACTGGTAGATATGTTAATATTGCAAGAAAAGACAGAATTTGTACGTTGTGTAGGCAAAATAAGATTGGGGATGAATTTCATTATATTTTTGAATGCTCGGCAACAGATGCTATGAGAAAGAGATTTGTAAAACCGTGCTTCCGAAACAGACCAAGTTCATTGAAAATGGAGCAATTGTTTAATTCTAAAGATATGAAGGTTTTAACTAATCTAGCGAAATTCTGTCAGGGGATAATGTCCCTCCATGCTTAGATATTGTACAATATATAATATTCAAATATGTTTATACAATGTATATACTGATAGGTGCACCTACTATATTTTGGGTTGTTTTGTTGTAGTTTAGCTTTGTTTCATTGCTTCTTACACTTTTATTTGATTAATTTTATACATGTACATTGTTTGTTATAGCCAGGCAATATTCTAGTTTCCATTACACCCACGTTACGGAATAAGTGTCTGTGCAAATCAGTGCATAATATTGTACGCTTGTTGTATAGTTGTGTGTTTTTGTTTGTTTTTTTTTTTTGGTGTTTTTTTTCTACGCAGACATACTGTAAATATTGTATATATTTGTATATAGTTGTTCTTGTGTATACAAACTGATTGTGAATTATTGTTTCTCCAATACCCTGGAAGGGGTGACATGGGAAATAAAATCATTGTCATTGTCATTGTCATTGTCATTGTCATTGTCATTGTCATTGTCATTGTCATTGAATGGGGACGCTGCAGCTTATATGCAAATGAGGCAAATCCGCGCGTGCTACCTTTCCGTCTATAAGTTTTAATTTGTCTATGGTGCACCCCCTCCCCATCCCCCGTAATCCGTATACAGTCATGGCCGAGGTATAAGGGAACAGAATTATTTGATTACAGTAAAGATCAATAAGACAAGGAGTGGGATTATAGATTATCAAAGCTGAGCGGATTGCTATTTTATAATGAATGGATGAAGAATTAAGATCCGCTCCCATACATAGTATATTACAAGAAATGTTTCTATAGGTAAATATGGCTATAGGTAAATGTGAACAAATCACAAACTGATCCCAGCGTTTCATCATTTCATTGTGTAATAGATTCAACCGTCGAATTTCATTTTACGTTGGTTATTCATAAGACGTAAGAATAGAAATGAATATGAGTGAAGACATATCAATGGCCGGTCAGCCATTTTATTAGGGACGGCACCAAAAGTTTGAGAATTTCATGTAAATGTCTTCAAACCTGCCGAGTTAATTTTGGTCAATTGCAATAGGTTTCATCACAAATTGAATATGACTGTCGGCATCATTGGACAAAATATTTGTTTATATCTACATGCTTGCAGCAGTCCATGTCGGAGCTATTGAATGTTGGACCTTTCTTAGAAGCTTGCACTGACGCAACTTAGTTTCGAGTAAGAAATTATAATATGAATTAAGATGGTAATGAGATTGCAACATTAATTTTCATTTAGCTATGCTATAACCAGAGGCGGAATTTAGGGGGGGGGGGCACTTCAAGCCAGTGCCCCCCCCGGAAGAAAAGTGTAGGCCTACATTGTGCTCCCTCTTTTTTCAAATTGTGCCACCCCCCCCCCCCTTTGAAAGTGATGACCTTCTCTTTCTTTTTTTTTTTTTTTTTTTTTTGCTTGCCAGAGAATTTTTGACGAAAACTGGACCCAACAATTCTGATAACCTACCTTTTCTTTTTTTTTTTTTTTGCTTGTCAGAAAATTTTCGGAGATTTGTGTGGCCTTCTCCCTCTTTTACAAAATCCTGGATCCGCCCCTGGCTATAAGAAGAGAGAGGAACTTATACTGACAGATTGAACTTGCATATAGTGTTCACAGATGGATCTTTATCAGGGGCGCATCCAGTAAGGTCTAGTGCGCCCCCTTATTCGAGAAAAGACCCCTTTTCCGCTCTCAGAGATTTAGGAGATACGTTAATTGACTTGTGTGTGTGTGGGTGTGTGGATGTGGGTGTCAAATGGGACAGATTGGCTAGATCCAAGTTGTCCTCTTATTTAAGAAGAAAACAGAAGATCTTTCTTTTAAGCAGAGCAAGAAAAAGTAATTTTCAAATGACTAACAATGTGCAAAACCTTAGAATCAATTATTTCCATCATGAGTCAGATACTCTAACATAGTATCATTGTGAATTGAACAGATAACGACTGAGAGAGGAATAGAAAGAAACAAAAAATACATAGTTTTATTTTGAATTTCATATGGAAATAAAGACATT
Organism: Heliocidaris tuberculata; assembly: GCA_025618425.1. NCBI lineage: Eukaryota > Metazoa > Echinodermata > Echinoidea > Camarodonta > Echinometridae > Heliocidaris > Heliocidaris tuberculata. The sequence goes on from CM046846.1 coordinate 20,901,884, forward strand.
TTTATCATTATGGTTATCAGGGGCGGATCCAGGATTTTGTAAAAGAGGGGGCACAGAGCCGGAAAAGTACACAAAGGAGGCAATTTATTGTGTACTTAAGGTATGCCAGTTGGGTTTCAAAACGGGGGGGGGGGGGGGGGGGGAGTCCGCGGCCGATTCGGCCTCCCCCTGAATCCATCCCTGGTTATGATTAAGGTCTGACTACATGGGGGGGGGGGCTGTCATAGAATTTTAGATACCCTTGCATTGGCGTAGACAGGTCTTCATAAGTGGGGGTATGATTTCCCTCAACGGCCATATACATGTATATATATATATACATATAGTGTAGGGTGAGGGTGGGTAAACATATATATGGTTTTTCTTTTTACATGTCCAAGATACAACTTTATATATCATGCTTTGCAGTTTTGTAGTATGATTTGAATATTGAGCAAGCGAGCGAAGCGAGCGAGCAAAAAATATTCAAAATTTGTGAGGTGGCAATTACATTGTAATATAAAAATGGGGAAACACAATTCTGATGGGGTTACATTTGCAAAATTTCACAATGAAAATTTATTCAATAAGCTATACTTTTAATACGAGAGAGCGTAGCGAGTGAGCATTTGGGATTATTGGCTCTAAGTCACTTTGGATTAGGTGCACATGTTATGGAAAAGGGAAACAAAGTACTTATCATGGGGAAAAGGACACTTCAATTATTAGAAAACTAAATGAATGTGTCGAAAAGGTAGAAAAGGCAGTTCATCACAGGTGAAAAGGGGCACTAATCACACCTGAAAAGGGGCATTTATAAGAACGGGAAAATGATCTTATATAAAGTAGAAAAGTCAAATCAATGTCTATATATTACAAAGAAAACAATGACTTGTTTCATTAATAGGAATAAAAGGGATTAAAAGGGAAAAATGCTCTCGTTGAAATAGGAGCATTTATCAAAGGTAATGTGAGGGATGAGGTGTAATTATCAAAATGGGCACTTAAAAGAATATGAACGGGAACTTATTCGAAAGAAAAGTGGTGGTACTTATCTGAAGTTAAGGGGAAAAGAAAGGGTACTGTGCCTACATGCAACGCCCGGAGCGGTGCTTCTGACCGGGCCTAAATGTTATGATTGTCATTTCATATGGGTGATGATGACACAAGTCATCATCCTCGATAAATATTGGAGGGGGGTGATGTAATTGGATGTATTCCCTCTTTCTCCACCACATTCGATTCCTGTGACTATATTTTCATTTCAATTTTGTAGAATTGCATTATAAAGGAAAGTTACCGACTGAACACCCTAAATCCAGAATAATTACATGTACTTTTAATCTAGATAATTTTTCTGCATTATGGCTTCGAAAAAAAATCACCTCTAAATATATTTGGGGATGGTAACACATGCATACCCCCCCCCCGATATCTACGCCCCTGTATCCTTGTCGGACCCCCGAGCGAAGATTCCTGGGTCCGCCTTTACTTATTAATTTTTGTAGAGCTAGAATCAAAACCATTTTCAACTTGATAGGCCTAGTTATGTTTCTCTTACTAAGATAGAAGATACGAGCACTATATTTCGAATGGTGACGTTAAAGATTCCCAGAAGCAAATAATAATATCTGATTGATTATTTAAAAAAAAACACAACCCCCCCAAAAAAAAACAACAACAAACAAACACACAGTGATAAACCTATAAGCCTGCTAGTATTTGTATTTGCTTTCTAGTTGAGCGCCATCTGTCGGTAAAGAATGTGGTTAAATTGACGCTTATGACGTCACAGTTGCTACAACACATTATTCAAGCTAGCTGAATGTTCTGACTCGAGAACACTTGAAATTGCGAACACTTATGTGATGAATTTGCAACAATATTAGCGATTCAAATACAACTGATGACCACAGGATGAACCAGGAAGGTAGCCCAGAACCGATAGACTTCGACTTCTTTGACGAAGGTCCATCAACGAAGCGCAGTTCGAGGTCAGATCCTCCGGATCCAAAACCAAACCGACCGCTGAGCGGTAAGCGGACGGGCAGTTCACGGGGATACGACGGGGACTATGATAGAGAGTCTGTGCGAAGTGTGGCCAGCAGCCGCAGCAGTGTGAGCGTCCGAATTCCAACAGCAACTCCAACTCACGATGACGGTAATGATGCGGATTATTATTCCGATGATTTTGATGATAGTGATAGAGAAGAGCAGAAGGCAAAGAATGGGAATGACACATTTCGTTTTAAAGATGATATTGATGCACTGAAAGAAAAGCAGCAAGATAGAGCCTTTAGAGGACGTGCTTCTAATGGAAAAGCTGCATCTAAAAGTAAAACCAGTTCAAATTCTCGTCCCAAAACATCTGTTGGGAGGAGAAGAAGATCAGATAGTTCAAGTTCCAATGCATCCACTGAGAGCTCAAGATCAAGCTCTAGTTTTACTTCAGAGTCGAGTCAAAGTCACAGAGACAATGACAGTGTGACAGATGTGTCTCCCCTCCAAAGTCCACCGAGTTCCCCTATTCCTAAGCTGGAATATGATGAACAAGAAATGGAGCGGGAAACAGAGAGAATGAGAACTGTTCACTTTGAGGAGGATCATACAGATAGTTACAGAGATTCCAACGAAAGACGTGTCAAGAGCAGACCCAAATCATCCAAGCCCAAAGAGGGTCGCAAAGTGACCAAAACACCAGGCTACTCACAGTATGATGAGGATCCCCGTCGACGAGAAACTGAAGCTAAAGAACTGAGTATGCTGCTTCGAGCAGTGCTGGAATTGGATGAAACCCCAGATGAATCTGACTTGTCCGCTCTGCACAAGAATTTAAAGAGACCCATCTCTGGGAAGAGGAAAAATCGACCGCAGTCAGCCCCGATGCCCCACCAGAGAATGAACATGTCGTTTAGTAATGATGAAGTGAAACGTATTGATAGAGACAATAGGAGACTCCTGGAAAAGATTGTTGGGAAGTCTAGTGAGCCTTCTAGATCAGGTCGAGTCAATAGACCAAGCAGTGCAAAACGGTCCACCTTCAATCCAGAGAAACCTGTTAGCCATTCAGCAGTAAAGAGACAGAGAGAGCAGCGCAGGATAGAGATTGAAAACATGGTTCGTAATTCAGTTATTTGTTTACATTTGAATACCTGAGAAGAAGAAGGGCTCAACTTTATTAAAACAGCTTTATTTATTACTTTTTCTTAAGTATTACACTTTGCCTGAAGATGAAACATTCTTCCTCTAATTTCATATTTTTATTAATAACTCAAAAACTTTTGAGTTGGGCCCTTCTTCGCCCTCTTGTGTATTTATTGAAAACAATATTCTGGAGTCATACATACATTTTTTGTACATACATGTTCATATATTTCTCACTCATAGATCCTCAGGGTTATTCCACAGCTATGTGGGGTTATGGCACTCATAAGCCCATGCCTACATGTATGTGGGACTGTGTCAAACATTCTCATGTTGCAGTACTTACATGTAGTCAAAAACAGACAATAAAATTGCTCTAGAAGCAAGATTTAATTTTCTTAAATTTGCTAGATTACCTGATTCAGGGACTCTACAACTCTTACTATGCTACCAATTTTGGGTTTCAGAGTTGAAAGTGAAATTTTAAATAATTATTTTCCTCTAATGTATAAGTGATGTAGACAATTCCTGCTTAAATACACACAAAACCTACTGAAGCCTATTCACCCGTTAAAGCTATTGTGGAGTACAAGTTTATCTTCAGATAAGCTTGTACATGTATAAGTGGGGTTATGGCCAATAAACTCACATAAGTGTGAGTATGGCAAACATATTCACTACTTCGCTAGTAAGAAAGAAAAATATCCAGATTAATTTAAGACTGAATTCACTGACATTTACCTGAATTTAATTCAGGGACTTTCCATGCTCTGCTACGAATTTTGAGTTTCCAGGATGTTCCTATCTCCTTATGTATGATCTGTGTATGTACCATAGATTTTTCCTTGCTAATCCACATATCAGTCACCTATTGTAGAAGTCTCCCAATTCCATGTATCTAGCCGTTTGCTGTACACACAAGATTACCCCAGATACATTACAATGTATGTTGACAATGGAGATTTGCAGTGCTGTAAATTATGCAAAAAATTGACATTTTCATTTTCATTATAAATGTAATTTTCATCATTCACTCCAGTGAAATATCAATATTTCAGGCTTTTTACACTTGATTTTTTTTAAAACCCCTGACTATCCCTGTACTATCTCCCTAGCCAGAGTGCTTAGTCCCACCTTATAATCCTGTACTATTGTGGAGTTAGCCCACTTTGGTAAAAAGCAATGTGAACAGAAAGTGCACTAAGCTTAGGCCCGTGCTATCGGTGGGGCTAAATCCTCGTTTAGCCCCACCAATAGTATGGGAGGCCTATATGGGACTAAGCAAAATTTTGCAAGTGTAAAAAGCCTATTTGTCACTCAGATGCATAATAAAACCCCTACTCAAATACTTAGCAGATATACATGTATACATTTGCATGTAGCTTTAGAAGCATTTAACTGATGAGTCGCACAAAGATTTACATGGTAAACTTACTCGACATGAAAATATACATGTACTGCATTGAAAGTTTTCTAATACATGTGTGTGTGTAATTGAGTTTTGACAGACATGTATCAATCGAATATTGGTCCGATCAGAGACAGTTTGTAGGTGAATACAAATAGATGCCCGTAGACGTTACCGCTAGACCAACTCCTGATTCCCTGAACATACATGTATGTGTACTAAATAAAAATCAACTATTTACTGGTTAGGAAACATTTAAACATTTACAACATAATGTAAATTACCATAATCAGATATACCTTGCAATGAGAGGCTCCAGTTGAAATTATATGGATTCTCTGAGGTGACTGGCATAGCAGAAAATAGTAACTATGCCAGTGACCTAAGAATCCATAATTTCAACTGGTGCCTCAAAAAGGGTGTATGGTATATTTGATTGATATCCTATTCCTACAAGAGTATGAGCCTAGATAAATACAAAATAAAAACTAAATATAGAATCAGAGCAGACAGGAGCTCGCACAAACATTATCACAATACATTGTCGAGAATCGAGATATCGATAGCTTTGAAAATTGAAATATCCAGAAAAACAAAAAAGTGACGTCAAAATATCGGTATGGCGAAAAATATGTGGAGGTCTTACGCCAAGCAATATCCATTTTTTCTTCATGGTGAAAGTATTTGATGTCACTTGAGACATTCCTGGCTAATCCTTGCATGAAAATATGATGTAAGTAAGAAATGATAATATTAAATATCTGCAGCATTGATATAACAATAACTTAATGACAGCGAGTGATTTGGCTCTAGGAAGCTCTAAAAGAGCTTTGGAAATGCTAGGTTACATGTAGACTCCTGGTCCTAATCAAGGTCGGATTTACCTGCTTCAGTCTGCCATTTAAGTTATTTTCTTAAGTAATACAAAAAAAACGGCTAAATTATATTTTTGCAATTTGAAATCATTTGTAATACATCAACACACCTCTCTAATAGGCGTTTTACACTTGACTTGTTTTACCCCATACTATCCTTAACCCCAGATTATTTTATTGCTGTTCTGTTTTCATGCAATTTTAGTCCCTTACTATCTCCGTAGCAAGAGCACTTAGTCCCACCTTTGGTGAGGCTAACCCTGCTTTTTTCCAGAGCTAAAATAATCCGGTACTATTGTGGAGTTAGCCCACTTTGGTAAAATGCAATGTGAACTGAAAGTGGGCTAAGCTTAGTCCCCTACTATGGAAGGGGCTAAATCCTCATTTAGCCCCACTGATAGTAGGGGACTAAGCAAAATTTTGCTTGTGTAAGAAGCCTATAAGAATAGCAAACATATTATTTGTAAATTGATATGTTACATTTTACAGCTTCTTAGTTGACTGTAATGCTGAATCAGAATTTTTTTTTCTCCAAATATAGGAATAACAGTGACAATAGATCTTCTGGACTTGTACTTACATGTACATGTAGTCTATCACAGTTACCATTTACATGGTGTATATAATCACATTTGAATAATAAGCACTGTCAAAACTAACCTAATTACAACTTACTGTTTAAAACAAAAACAACCCAAAATAAGAGAAGATATTAGTATGTACATGTATGTCATGAATGGACATTTATTAAGACTTTTGTTGGAGGGGTATGAAAAGAAGTTAAAGGGTACCAATTACCAAAATAAATTTGCTCTGTATGTTAGTTCTGTAGTTTATTCAAAATATTAGCTTCAAATTATACTTCTTTGAAGAGATATTGCAAGTTTAATTACACTCTCCGTAAGCGTAAATGTGACTTGTGAGTAGAACACTAGACGCATCCGTACGCGCTCGCAAAGATACATGTAAGGGCTCATGCGAAACCCAACTCCGAGTTGGGTCCCGCGCGAGCCTTCATGTTATTCTTTATTTCCTTCATACTCCTATGATCTATAGAATGCCAGATAAAGTACATCGAGGTTGATTTTATACTTTCCAGCACAAAAAATACACAAATTACTTTGTCATTTCATGCTTTCCGGTTTCCTTTTCCTTCTTCTGCTGTTCAATTTGAACAAGTGGTTTCACAGTTACAAGCATGAGCAAGAATCTTCAGGAGTGAAGGAGGCAGAGTAAGCAGAAGAAGAATAGCAAGGGACAGCTGACAAAGCTGTAACAAAACTATGGTCACTGCTTTTTAGCAATAAATGTTTGAACTTCCAAGGAAACCATTACACATGTTGTAAAGTGTAAACAGACTTTACAGATGAACAGGGATCAAATAACCTCTCACTGAGAAGTACATGTACTTGTATACATGTGCCTTCCTTAGTTGAAGCTCCTTTGTTGCATGTCAGTGTCAACATCATTTGATTCATTGTTAATGATTGATATTTTGAACACCAAATAGGGATAAATGCAGTAGAGCATGGTATATCCATGGGTAGCGCAAGAGAGGAGAGCAATTTCAAATGAGAAGAAAGCTCTAGTGCTTTGTATATATAACCAATGAGACTAGGTCAGATTCATACCAAGGTCAGATTCATCTGCTCCATTCTTTACTAGTTCCATTGCTAGGCAACACCCTCCAATGTCTGCTAATTAAAATTAGTCAATAAATTCATACCGCTTATATTATTTTGTAATTTACCCAAGTGATTTACACTGGGCATGGGAGTTTCATTAATGGGTTCAGTTGATGAGAAAAGTCAATGTGGGGCTTGTATGAGATGAGAAGTTGTACTTTGCCCAAGAGAAAAAGGGATATGATTTTATACATGTTAACATACTCTATCATTTTAATTTGTCTGTGTAGATGATAATATGATTTGGAATCCTCATTTGGAATGGAATTTTTTCAATAATGATAATATTGATAATAATAAGTTCTTGTATAGTTCATAATAAGGTCTACATGTAGACTTTTAAAAAATAAATATTGCAACATGCACCAACCCTTAAAGCAAAAATCTGTCAGTTGCCAAGCTACAGTATGATGAGATACAGTATACATGTACATGTATTTAAGGCTATCATGAGCTTACAGACCAATGAGACCATGCAATGAATATTTCAGTTGAACACAAAGCTCCAAAGCCAGTGTGATTGATGAAAGGTTGCACTCCATTAGGCCGACACCAAACCTTCTAGTTACGATGGTTACCATGGTTTCCAATCTAACAAACATCTATCCTTGAATAGATCTGTAGTTTAAGAGCAGAGACCCTGCTGAAAGCAAATGAGGGATATTAATCCAATGAGGGCAAATAAACTGATAATTACCTTCACATGTCATCTCATCCAAACACATACATGTAAAACCCCACAGCTCTCTATCTTTATCTCTCGCTCTCCCCCTGTTATTTTCACATCTCTCCATTACACACAAAAGCTGTTCCACTGTTAAAGTCATTCATACTGGTTAAAGCAGAAAATGTTTGCCAGTTCTTCGATGTATAAGTGTAATAATGATAATAATAATATTTATAATGATAATAACTATAATAATAATGATAATGATAATAGTAATATACAGTTCCAATTTTCTTTTTTTCCAAGAACAGGCATTCAGTGGAGATTTTCTCAATTTTAAACATGTACATGTATGAAGGGCCTTTTAGGCACCAGATTGAATTATAAATATTTTTGAATAGATTTGTGGGTAGCTATGTTTGAAAGAAGTAAGTTTCTCTGGTAACCCTTTGTATGATTATCATTGTTCTTTCACTTTCCAGTATTTCAAGCATCGAAAGAAGTATTCAAATTTCATTGCCACTTTAAAATAGCAAATAGTATAGGCCTTTTTTAAAGAATGTAAATTTTTTAGGTACCAGGATAATGTATAATTGACAGTCGAAGGTAAAAATTTGTAGGCCTATGCACAAAATGCAATTACAAGTACAGTGGTTAAATATTTATTTTTCTCCATTTTTATTACTCAAACAAATCCATAAAATGTCTGTTGAAGCAGACTAATTTATTTGACACATTATCCGATTGATATTTGTTCACTTCATATGTCATTTAGGGAAAGAGCTTGATATGAGGTTTCATTTTTTTTGTGTAGAGTATTTGCTCTTTTTTGGTTCATTTTCATTTAAATTAAAAATTGTACATCAGCCAGCAGTGTATGGTGTGGTTGGACGTATCTTCAGACTCTTTTATTGATACCAGCGACAAAGTGGTACATCTACATCTACATACATACATGCCAGTCATATTATTTACAATGTACATGGAAAAAAGTGTGGATGACAGTATTCTTTGGATCTTATACGTGTACATAAATGTGTATATTTGTACATTCTTAAATTTGCTTTCTGTCGTTTGTATTTATCCAAGTTTAAATTTTCTTCTGTAAAATAAATCACATTTGGGTATTAGCAGTACATGTACAACATCTAACAAGTGAGCGATGTAACACTGGAAAGTTCCATAAGAGCTCTGGGGAGCATTTCATCAAGTGTTTTGTCAGTGATTTTTACCGACAAATTTGCTGTCACCCAATCAGATGCAAGGATTTCCATAGCTTATAACAGTTGTCAGTAAAAATCACTGACAAAACACTTGATGAAACGCTCCCCTGGATAAAAAACAATAAAATACATGTACATGAAACTCGCTGTGAGAAAATCACATTTTTTCTACACCAAAGGAAAAAAAAGAGCTTTTGTGAACAGAGGAGTATATTTACGCTGTTGGATATATTGAAACTTTTAAAGTTTGTATGGCTATATTTTCACTTTCCGGCAGTTTTTGTTCATGTATCGAAACTCCCAGCATTCTTTATTTTTGCATAAATATGCATGCCTGTTTGAATATATGCATACTTCTGTATGACGCAAGCATGGATAACTGCAGAAAATACTCACCAAACAATGTGTTCTATATGTATTTCATTCACATTTGGTATCATGAAATATGAATCTTCTGATTATCCAGTGATGAAACAGACAGGCTTATCAGCCAAAAATTGTGTACCTTTGGTTCATATTGAGTGAAATACATGTATGCTCTTGCAGCATTTTTGGGGTTGATCTAGGTGATTTAGTAAGACCAAAGCAATTTTGCAGGCTGAAACTCTGCATTTAAAGATTTAATACCCATGTACATGTAGGTGTCCTTGTAGGGGAGAACTTATTTGCCCTTGGTATTTTTGTCTGATATGCTCAGTGCTTGGTCTCCACATCAAAGAGTTCTTCACTGGCAAAAACCTTGAATACAGAGATACATCATTGAATAACTTTGATACATTTTCTCATAAAAATGTTGATTTCTCTCGTTTCCCTCTCCAGCAAATCTTGAAGCGTATTGAAGCAGCTCGGGCTACCCCGCAGGTGAAGAAAGATGACCTCCTTAAAGATTACCATCAACAGATGCAGTATGCTACACAGGTCTCTAAGACCCCAGGAGGACCTAGATCTAGACCAAGCAGCGCTAAACGAGCAGGTAAATGCAGGCTGGCTTTTATTAGTCCAAGTTTTCACAACAGCCTGCTAATTCTGATCATGGGAAACTAACTCGATAACAACCAAATGTACATGTAGCATGAGTTAATTCACGGTGAAGACACAAATAGCGGGCTATGTTACCGTTGCACTTGAGATTTTAGCTTGAGTTGTTTGCAAAATAGCCAACTCTTTGGCCAAATAGCAGGTTAAGACGCACTGACTATTCTCATTGTGAAGCTCGAGCTACATGTACATGTAATTCTTTGAGCTACATGTACATGTTATTCCAGGAGCAGGCATGGATTGCTTGACTCTGGCCAATTTGAAACTGACTTTTTTTCTCAAGAAGCGCTGTTTAGTCTGATATCTCAACTTGTTCAAGCTTGTTTGTATTAACCCTTTCAAGACAATTGACCACATTTTGTGGTTTGGCTCAATAACTTTTGATCCAGAGCTCTAAAAAATATACCAGATGCACGAGTAGAAAGAGCAAAATTTTCTGCACACACTATGTCCATTTTTATTGCATGACCATATTGCGTTTGATGCCAGGAATTTTAAAAACAAGAATAAGCTTTGAGATCCTTAAATTGGCAACACATTGAGAGGTTTAAAATCATTGTTTTTCATCAAAATTGGCAATTTCTTTCAACTATTCAACAAATTTCTAACCATGTATATTGTTTTCAAAGATATTACACCTTATTTGAACCATGTAGCACTTAAAGAAAAATATTATTGTTGCCAATTTGAAGAACAAAATGTGATCAATTTAGCCCTTAAATAATCCCTGTCCTGAAAGGGTTAATGGAAATGCACCTCATCATTCAAGGGAGAAGGAACATTTCCTGTTTATGTAACATTGCAATATTAAAAAAGTCAAGCTAAATATCCCTTTCATTCTTATCATTCTAATAAAGATAACATTAGATTTACTGGGTTCTTATGGGAAATTTGACATTTTGTTTTTGTTTTTTTTTAATTTTATAAATGTTAATATTGGAGGGGGTGGAAAAAAAAAAGCTACTTGATATAGTGTAGGGTATTATAAGGGGACCATGCGAACACCTGGGCCCCTTCTGATAGAGTTGCGATAAATTCAAATCAATTTCAATTTAAAATCAATTAAGTCAACTCTGTACTTAAGGGAGAGCAGTTGCAATTAATTTTAAGTTGTGATCCATTCAAATCAGTTGCAACTTTTTTAAAGACAGGGCCTTTGCCAACAGGCATCACACCTGAACTAGTTAGTATTTTCTAATGGAACATATATATCTTTTTTGGTTTGGTTGCTGTTGCTCCTCCATTGTCTTTTTATGCAAGAATTTTAACATACATATGCAGAAAAGGCAAAAACTATAGCATGTAAAAGGAAAATTATGGTAGTATTGCCATGATGAAGAGGAAACGCTGATCACTCCTGGGTATGGACAGTCGTATTACCATCCTGTCTCTTCTTATATCTTTAATCCAGGTACAGGCTACAGCAATAGTGGAATGAACAGGGCCTCGAGCATGTCCAGTCTGGGAACAGACTTCAGTGCTGATACTTTCACTTCATCTAGTACTGGCCGCTCCAGACCCAGGAGTGCCAAGTGGTCTGGTTATAAAGCTGGTAGACCTGCGTGGGATGACCGCTTCTATCTTGATGACTAGACAAACCATCTAGAGCACGCACTTGATGGTGTGAACTTTCATTGTAAACTACTTGAACCAACACCAGCTCTATTGTAAGCACCAAATCTTGATGTTGGTGTATACTGAACCTTAAATTGACCACAGTTCTGTTTTAAGCACCAAATCTTGGTGTCAGGGTACACTCAGTCTTAAATCAACACCAGTTCTGTTTTAAGCACCAAATCTTGATGTTAGGGTACTCTCAGTCTTAAATCGACACCAGTCTTGTTGTAAGTACCAAATATTGGTGTTAGGGTACACTCAGTCTTAAATTGACACCAGTTCTGTTGTAAGCATAAAATCTTTGTGTTGGTGTAGATCAAACCTTAAATCAACACCATTTCTGTTGGAAGCACCTCATCTTGATGTGTAAACTCAGCATCATGCTCATCAACATCTCGGGGCAAAAGCAAATTTATGACTGGACAAACAACAGTTCTATGGGGGAAAATTCTAGACTTAATGTCATTAATAGTCATTCTTCCTCAAGGATCTCTGTCCTGAACACGTCCTTGTTCATTCTTCTTCAGTTTCTTCCTCCTTTCCACTCTTCTTCCTTCTCCCTCACATTCTCCTTTACACCAGTATTCATTCTTATTCCTATTCTCTATCCTTTGCAATCTTATTTATTCTTTATAAGATTCTCTTTTTTACACCATTATTCATTCTTTATGAGATTCTTTCTCCTTTCCGCTGTTCCTTCTCCCTCAGACTCTCCTCATTCTTATTTCTCTCCTATACACCCTCATTCATTCTCTCTCAGATTTTTTCCTTTACATCTTTTTCCATTCTCTATCACATACTATCTCCTTTACACCTAATCACTTTTGCATTTATATTCTTTAAACAGCTGTTTTATTATACTTTGCTCTTGCTGCTCATTGGATTTGAAGATTTTCACAAAACCATTATGCTGAAAATATGTTCAAATACTTATACACCTAAAGCAAGAAATTGATTTGAAGTTAAGGAGATATCAAAGTACTGCAGTTATTGATGTGACAAGTGGAACTTCTCTTTTAATTTTCACCATCAACTTACAATAACCTATTTACAAAGATGTGAAGTAACATTTTGATTTGTCACAATCATTGCAAGTAGATTATGTAATATGCTTTTATAAGATTCATCAACATAAAAAGAACAAAAATAACCAAAGAAAAAAAAAACCTATTTGCATTTATTAACAGAAAAAAAATAAAATCACAGCATAAAATGTGAGGAAACAAATGAGATTTGTAAACTCATTTTTATTAGGCCAGTATTCAGTTCTGCTGTCTTTCATTTTGTTTTAATTCATCCATCTTGTATTTAATATCATTGTGCCTTTTTGTGTTCAGTCATTCAAATTTGTATGAAATATAACCAATTCAGCATACGTAGTACCCAAAAATGTATTCAATATAGATATTTTAGATACATTCAAAAGACAGATTTGAGTTTGGAATGTCCAAGTAACATCACAAATAAGTTTTTGGCTTGTTTTATTTTTATTTTTTTTTTCAAAATAAAAACACAATGATATTATGCAACCATTGATGTAAACATCAGTCTACTGTATACATTGTAGAGTATAATATTGTTGCCTCTTAAGGCATTTTTCAAAAAGTTCAAAAACATTATTGCTTTATTCAAGTTTTTCATTTCAGTGGGAAATATAATTGTGAACTTGTGGTTGAACAGATCTGTGTTTCAGTTATATTGAATTTTATGTATATATCAGTAAAGCCTATGTAGAACAAAAAGTCTGGGGGTACTATTCTTAAAACTAAGTTATTTTTGTATGTTAATTGTCATTAAAAAAATCCAAATTAGGACACATCATTGGTTAACGTCTTCACAAAGCTAGCAGCGTATGCATATAGTTAACCGTTACATCTGTACAAGCTCAAATGGTGAGTGTAAATTATGCATCGTTTCAATATATTATGACAAATAACATACTTTTCACTAACATACATGTAGGAGATAACATAGTTTTCTGAATATGGCCCCAGGAAAAAGTAGCAATATTCATCTGCAATATATAGTTGTCGGAGCTTAGTTAAACTTCAGTTAATACAAATACTTGAGCATATATTTTGATGAAGTAAATAAATATTATATATCGTGCTCAAATAGTTTGTTTTTTTTAACCACAAGATTTATCTTTGAAAAGAATCAATAAGAAATTGGATCCAATAATTCATTTGATGAATTACACTATTTGATGAATTACACTATGATAAAGAATAAAGCAGAATTATTTTAAATACATGTATATAGTAAATTTATTATACATCAGTTACAAAACTAATTCTATGGAAATAAATGAAAACATTACACCCCAAATACTGATCTGTGGTATTAAAAAAAATATAATTTGAATCACTACTACTACCTTTTAGACCTTTCTGCTCTCTTATCCTGGTCTTATGACTTGATAAAGTTATATGTGTTGCAATTTGATAAAGTTTTAGCTATTTCAGTATTATATGTATGTGAAAGTCAAATGTGTCGCAGCAGAAAATTCAAGACTTCTACAAAAGAAATGTTGCAATTTGTAAAAAAAAGTTAATTTCTTAATTGTATTAGGTTATGAGTAAGATAGCATAACTGAAGTTGCAATGTCTGTAGTTTATTTCTTCATGTATATAAGATCTTTATATGTGCTTGCTTGCTTGCTGTGATAATAATACATGTTGCAATCAAAGTGTGTTGTCTCGGTTCATTCATTCTTGTCACCTTTCGATCTCATCCTGTACAAACGAAAGAGGGTAGAAACAAGAATATGAATAAATGTCTATGTATCTAATAATATAAGGAAATAGAAATAGTGGAAATTGGTAAGGGATTTAGGGGATGAGTGAAAGAGAGAGGAGAAACAACGAGGGATAGAGGAAAAAAAGAAAGTGCGCTAATGAAACAAGTGTACAGGAGGTTCAGTTCTGTCAACTTTTAAGAGGACAATTTTTTCCTCATGAAAGCCACACCAACAAAGAATGTAAATCATCTAAGATTGTTTGGTATCTGAGCTTGTTTGTGCTCAGCTTTTCATTTTCATTACCATAATACAAATATACAATACATAGGGTCTCCCATTTACTACACGAAAATCCGGATTAGGGCCATTCTCTGTCGTGTGTGACCAAAATCCTGAAAAGTAGTTGATTTACTGTATAAGCTGTTATTTTCGCGTACAGACATTTTCGCGAATGGCAAGGTCCAAGACAATTTCGCGAGATGTTGTTTTCGTGGTTTGCCAAGGCCAAATGACCAACATCACCAGTATTAATTCGCAAGACTGATATAATTGCTAAAGATTATAAAACTACTAATTGATAAGGTCTTGCATGTAATTTGAACATAAACTCTGCCATGTAAAAATTGGTTAGACTATTCCAAAAATTTGGCTTAAATTTTACTTTAATTGTAGCTTCAGCTGAAAACTCAAGCCACAATTCAATCTGCAGTAAAAGCAATTTGTATTCTTTTATTCAATTTAATTTTTTGGTTGGATTCCTATTTCAGAAAGTTGGTTTTGGTGTCAAAATATAAATTTCTATAAATACATCCTGCCTTCTCAAACACGTATAGTCATGTGACTCATGAATATTTATGAGTTATGTGAATAATCAGAGAAATTCAATAATTTGACCCTAAAACTGAATTATTGCAACAGGAATTCAATAAAAATCATATTCAATGAAAGAATATAAATGTCTTTTACTGGAGGATGAATTGAGGCATAAAATCTTAGCTTTGAGAAGAATAAAAGTGAAATTTAAGCCAATTTTGGAAGTACATGTATCTAAATAACTTTTACCTAGTGAAATTTATGGACATATTGAGGTGACCTTCAATTGTGTTTGTGGCGATGTAACGTCCAAAACTAAGTATTCCTACTGCAATGGCCTGTACATGCCTCATTTTTTTCGTTGGGTGAATTATTGCAGCCATAAAGAAGTGGCGATATTTTCGCGAGCTGTTAAATTCACGTCCCAACATCAACTCGCGAAATTAACAGCTTATACAGTAAACATAATTTGTCAGTATTTGTCTTGTAGTTGAAGTCTCTCATTTTGAATTTTTAAATAACAATCTTACCCCCAACAGACTGAGGGTAATTTATTTTAAATGAGAGGACATCATTTTCTTTCAGAGGTCAAAAAGGATCCAACTTGTTGGTATTCAAACCTTTTTTTCTCATATTTTCCTTGGAGTGCATGTTTCACTTTTCATTACTGTATGATGGGATTGCTCTGAACAGTTTGAAAACAATTTTCCATAAATGAGTAAACATTCTTTTCTTTTAGAGCTGAAAATTTGGTTGGTTACGCTATCCACAATATATTTTGAGTACTGACCTGAGGAAAAGCGCTAACCCAGAATTAATGATATTTTAGTGTTTAAAAAAAAGTGAGAATTCTTTTAAAATGACAGTAAACTGAAGCTCATAAATAGCGCCATCTTTCAACAGGATTTGATAAGTACTGTGCCTCTCATTTCTCCATCATGCCCCATTCTAGTTTGTAAAAGCTTAAAATGTACCTGTACTCAATTTTCCACAATGCCAAGTCAAAAATAATAGTTTTAAATATATGATTTGCCTATTATCCAGACATGCTGATTGTCAAAATTCAAAATAAAATGCATTTCATTTTCATATTATAATGCTAATTTAGCATTCACTGTAGGATGGCGCTGTTCAAGTTCTACCAGCATAATGCCACTTTAAAATATGTCACAGTCATTTGCCAATTTGAGGTTCCAGTATGCATAGTGATTACAACTTTGAAAAATGAATAACTTTCTTATTGTTTTTTCTGATTTTGTTCAAACTGTCACAATTCTGTTTTCATCCAAGTCTACTTGTTGGAATCATTGACCACTAAAAAATGGGCGTTTTTAAATGTCTCTGTAAAAACATCATGGTTAGGAAATGTTTTTTTCTTGTCAAAGAAAGGGAAATTTCATGTAAGAAATTGGTGATATAAAAAAATCAATAACATGCATGCTGACTTTGCGGTAATGAGGCAAAATTAGATGGTCATGTGTGTGACCGTTTGTTTCACTCTATAAAAGAATGTCCCATTACTTGAAGATATACTAACACCATACCTTGTATCAGGGTTTAAAGATTACACAAATAAACACTACCCCAGAAAGTAAAAAAAAAATATATACCTCTACATTTGGAATAAATAGTACAAGTATATATAAATTAGTAATTCTAAATAAAATATCATACCTCTGTTTTGATTGGCTTCTTTTTCTCTACAAACTCCCATGTGGCTGAAGCTCCACGATCCTAGAGATAGACAAAAGATTATATTCTAATGAAATCAAACTTTAATAGCAAGTTGCTTTGAGAAAAAGAAAAAAATTCAGAGAAGCAAACTGGTAACAGTTTTAATGAAATTGGACAAACAATAAGAAAGTAATGATTCTTTGAAAGTTGTAATCACTATATAGATGGGAATTTCAAATTGGCCAGATTGATAATGGCACTGTGATGTAGAGGCAGACAATTATCCCACTTGTTCCAACACACAAAATGACTAAAATGTTATTTTTCATTCAAAATGTATGACAGGGTAGGATCTTTCTGTTGTGGAATACCTCTATCAATACACTATCCACAATATATTTTGAATACTGCCCTGAGGAAAAGCGCTAACCCAGAATTAATGATATTTTAGTGTAAAAAAAAAATATGTGAGAATTGATTTAAAATAAGTCACAGTCATTCGCCAATTTGAGGTTCCAGTATGCATAGTGTTTACAACTTTGAAAAATGAATAACTTTCTTATTGTTTTTTCTGATTCTGTTCAAACTCACAATTCTGTTTTCATCCAAGTCTGTTGGAATGGTTGGATTGCTCTTTTAAACATGTAACAACTGTCTTTTTTCATGATGAAATACAAATTTTGATGCACAGTTGCATGCAAGAAAGTAAAATTGTTTACTTCATTTTGATTCAATTTCTCCAGCAGCCTATATTAAAGTGACATACATGTATCTGTCAGTGTAGTGTGACAAGTTGATAATGTATCACAATTACATACACACAACTGGGAAAAGGATGTTATCTATCACTAACCACATGATTTCTCCTAATGTCAATAAACCAGTAGTTGTATGTAATATGGTATTCTATTACTTTACTGAAGAATACTCTCTAGATTACCTTAATCTGTATGCCATTCTGTGCCAATGTATCTCTAACATGATCACATGCGTTAAGCAGTGGAGCTCGCTCTTCCATCAGCTTTTTTCTCCTCTCTTTCATATCCTCTGAATCCCCTGAAATGACATAAGAACAGTATATTTTTGAATACTCACAATACCATCATCCAATGTAAAACATATACATGTACATCTCCTCTGAAGCAATGGATGCTCAGAAAAACAGAGATGAGCAGAAGCTGATATATCTACAACATGCAAAGGTGATAATTCTACTATTGGTAATCAATGAACATCCTTTATCCCACTTATTACTCTCCATGTTCTGATACACATCACACTCAATTATTCACTAAAACTTAATCAAATTATACAAGTTTCTTGTTGAAAATTAAACTTGCAAAAATAAAAGATATTTGCAAGGAGGAAATACATTCTTTCCCATAAGGAGGGCAGCAAATCCTGTATTACATGGATAGTTGAGAGAAATAGGTACGTGAAGTAGCTCCTGATAGGTCATTCATTACCTGGAGCTCCACATAGTTCCCTCCCAAAAAGATTGTATGAGGGAGGGTACAATTTGGAGCTCCTTTATTTAACTTATGACGGCACTCCTGTACATACATCACAATTATCCCTCTCAATACGCTACGCCATGTTAAGATTGAATATAGCAGCAAAAAAAAGGTACTTACATTTTAAAGTTTGTTGCCATGTTAAAAAAAAATGAACAAGAAAACAAAAAAATGAACAATCAAATTTTGCACTTTTAATAAACCTTGAGGCACTCCATGGGTAGTCCAACATATGCTCCAGTGACAACTGCTCTGGGTATATTTTCTTTAGAAATACTGGGGTTAGGGTTGGGGTTGCAATTGGGATTTAGGATAGCTTTAGGGTTAGAGTTAGGGTTAGGTACATGTATAGTGTTTGGTCCAAAGTTGAAGTTAGTATTGGATATAGACCAAGGAGCTTTTGTCCCCGAGCATGTGTTGTACAACCGGATGATGAATTTATGTTGTTCAAGACACTCAATGGTACAATAACACTTACCATGGCTGCTCTGACTAACACTAGATATTCCATGATCTTCTTGGTCAGTGAGAGCCCAACGGCGGACATCCTGTCTGAAGTTGACCAATGTGTCGAGAGCAGTGGTCATGGCTTGTGAGGACTGGTCAAGATGGGCACTCTAGAATAACAAAAATAAACACTGCACAATGACACTGCTCCACAGAAATTAACCCCTTCCGTGCCATGAGTGGCACATCACACTCACAAATGGTAATATTCTTCTATGTGTTTGGATGAAAAATAGCTATTTGTTTTGTCTTAAGTAGAAACAGGTGCATACATTTTGAAGGTTGTTCTCATAGAAGACTTTCAATCCAAATCTAACCATCAAACAAAGACTTAAGGTGACAAATTTTACTCTAGAAAGTTCACTTAGGCTAATTGTTAGCAATCCTGCTGCATAAAATGTTGCAAATCGCAACTCCAAAAATTATATGCAAATCCCTGATTTGTTGAAAATTGAGTTGCATTTAATTTTTTGAGTTGTGTTTAAACACAAATTTTTATGCAAGAGGTCCAGGTGGCACATAAGGGGTTAGAATTTCAAATTGCAACTGACCTTTGATAAAAACGTAAGAATATCACATTGGCAATCATTTATACCAAGAAGAGACCTATGTCTAGAAGTCTTAGGATTTAGGCTATTTAAATTGCTGATGAAATTGTCCGTGGACCCAATGTTTTTTTTCTCAATGAACTTGGGAATGAACAATGAATAATAACTTAAGAGTTGTTCTGAATTTAGAAATATCCTTATATTTTGGCAATTTGCTTCACAATCCTATAATTATCAGGAAAAAACATACTGCTCCACAAATAAATAATAAGTGGAAATCATACTTACAGCTCTTGTAGACATTTGTAATCCTAAGCTAGATAAGACATGGTTCATATACGTTGCTACTGCGGCCACTACCCCTGGGCTACGTGCTGATACATCCTGCCAAACAAAAAAAGAAAAAAAATCCCATTATAAACATCTACAACATTGGTAAAATCATATCAGATATTACTATACAAACACCAAAATTAACCTAATAAAAAATATATGTTTTTTTAAAGAATCTTATTTATTTTGAGCCACCACAACACTTATTTTACGTGTAGTTTACTCCTTCCAACTGTCTGATATATGCATGTGTTATGGTTTACTCTAAGCCTGATTATTCCTGTTCAACTTTAAAGGCTTCCATGCAACTGAAAGCAATTCCAATTCAATGTGTTTACATGATGCTAGGCTTACCTCTGAAACTTGGCTGAAATTGGAGTTACATGTATGAGCCAGCTTCATGATGCAGTCTAGCGCCCTCTTGGTATCAAAATCATCAGCAAATGCTTCAATGACTTCCTCTTGAGTTTCAGCCAACCTACATCACATAATAAAGATGGGACATCTCAAAATAAATAAATGGAACAACTGCAGAATATCCAACTACAAAAGTAACTCTAACCCTGACACTAACTGTAAACCTAACCCTAATATACTGTACTTATGCTTGGTAGGGTATTTTGCAATTCGAGCGATCGCCAATAGGGTAAAAATGCCCGGATGCAGGTATCGGGGTGCGTTTGCTATGCAATGTGGGACAGCTTTTGTGACCTAGTTACTTCCGGAATCTGACCGGTCGGTGAATGACCCGGCGGCCGTGCATAACCTCTCAAATCAGCTTTCCAAGATACGGCTTTGTCATTTAAGTCTCGAACAGAGCCGTCCGCAGCGGGCACCCGTCGTCGCTTTCTGCCGGACGCCTCCCGGTCGCAAGGCTCAATAACGCTGTAACATTCAGCGGCTCTCCGTACTAGCAATTCCAATTCGAGTTTGCGTTTTCCGTTGCATGGAATGCCTCTTTCTGTCAGAAAAGCTTTCAGCTGCAGAACGGTCATATTCTTGAAGTCTTGAGAAACGCTCGCCATGACAATTCTACGATTACCTTAACTTTTATTAGATAAGTTTGAAGAAAAATTCCTGAAGTGTGTACTGCGTCCGTATACACCGGAAGTACACAGGTCCCGGAAGTTGAATGAGAATTCGCCAAAAACGGTACATCCGGGCATTTTTACCCTATTGGCGATCGCTCGAATTAAGCCCAAAAAATATAATAAATATCAAGTCATCCATTTTTGGTTACATGTTCACATGGGTGGAATCAAAACAAATGACAAATAAAAAAATGGCTTTAAAGTATTCCCAAAGTGTCAAATGTATGTACTACTATAAGGTTGATATTGTCAGGAATATAAATAATAAATAAATAAATATTACCTTTGCATGAGTTCAGCCTCATTGAATGGTTTACAGCATATTTGACCTTTGACATATGCATCGGCATCATTGAGAAATGCTGACATCTGTCTATGTAGCACCACAGCTTGCTGCATTGTGTCAGGTCCATACTCAAAATCTGATGTGTAATGGAAAAGAAAAATAAGAATTTTGAATGGCATATCAGTTCTGGTAATGCCATCTTTATTTTAAGTAAAATCTCATTTTAAATGAAATTTGAGTTATCTTATGTACTCTCAGACCCATGGTTAATATCTATATGGGGCAATAATTTGACATTTTACAGGGAACTCAGACATGAGAAAATGACATGGATGACCAAATCATGCTATGCCTTATCTCTAAATCACTGTCTTAATGCTGTTTCAAACAACATCTTCACCATTTAACAAAGTTCAAAGCACTTGTGATTCTTAGAGGCAATTCCAGGGTTACTCATATTACATTTTGAGAGGTTTTGAGTTACATCTTAAGCTCCTGTTCTCTTACTACTACTACTAATAATACTCAGTTCTTTTATAGCGCATATCACATTGCAGGATAGCATGTCCCTATGCGCTTAAAATAAAAACAAAAGAAACCACAAGTGTTAGGTAAATGGTGTTCAGTAAATGAGTTTTAGTTAAAACAATGCACACATATTAGAGTACCTAAAGACACTGTCAAAACTTCAGAAGAAGAAACTTAATTTCTGCCAACCCTGCAAATGTTTGGTTATTACAGTTTTAAATAAAAATATGTAACTCAATGTAACTTGAGTAACCTTGGAATTGCCCTTATGATTAAACTTGGACATACGACACAGGAGTCTTAAGTGTTTTGGTGTTTAGATCTTCTTTACCATGACTGTACTTTGACATAAGACATAGGAATCTAAACTAGTCTAGTGTACGAATCTTCTTACCATGACTATACTTCGACATAAGACACAGGAATCTAAACTGGTTTGATGTGTAGGTCTTCAAGAAGTCCTGGATACTGACAACATTCTGCAAAGACTTTGACATCTTGTCGACATCATGCTTCCTGTACAGATGACCTACACGAATGAAAATAATTCAAATCAAAGAAAGCCAGTGAGTACAGCCTTGTTTTAACCATACCCACAAGGTAAGAGGTGTGTCATGGAGAGATAGAACCACATGAAGAGTTATTAAATCATATTCATGGGAGCATATACCGCTGAAAACAATCAGAGGACAACAGAAGAACTTGTTAGGACACATAATGTAACATGAAGGCTTACTGCTCAGGATCACAGAAGGTCATCCAAAGGGAAAGAAGACACAAAGGAGACCTCGCAAAGCTTTCATGGAAGATCTCCTTGTAAATTGTGGTGGAGTGGGTTATGGTAAAGTGAAGCAGTTTGCTCAAGATTGTAACACTTGGAGAGATAGCTGTGTGAGAAGATGACAGGGTCACTGATCCTGTCTTTGTACAGACCACTACTGATGATGCAAGGTAGGAATGAATTAAATTCTGATGGACCTGAGAGCAGGTTAAAATCCTCATATGCCTGTATTTCTCTTATCAATTGATTCAAAAGATAAATCAATCTACACAGAACTGGAAATGAAGTGTCATTCATATATTAAAGGGTATAAAGGGGTACTAACATACTCTATAATGTTTTATCAGATGTAAACAAATAGCATTATAAGTTTGAATTTACATTTTGAACCCGAGATTCCACAGTTTACAATGTATTTGAGTACTTTAATCTTATTACAAGCAACATGCAATGAGAAGAAAGCATCTGACTTCAGCATCATAAAAACTATTGTTATCTGCATTATTACTGTAAGACTGTACCTGAATGCAAGAAGTAATTAGCCCATTGATGTGAGTTGAAGCAAGCTTCACATTGAGCTATCTCATTGTTGTGATGTGGGAAAGCTAGATCTCTGCCACCAGTATGAATGTCCAATCTCTCACCAAAGATAACTCTACCACAGAACAAGAGAGAACACAGCATCTCCATATTTAGCTGCTTGATAATCATCCAGTTTACGTCATGATTTGAGCATGTCATTAAAGGGTACCAATCACCAAAAAATATTTTACTTTATATGCTAGAGGTTCCATGTCATTCTACTGTATTCCAAATATGGGCTTCGAAAATCACTTCTATAGAGAGATATTACAAGTTTAATTATACTCTCTATAAGCATAAAAGCAACTCGTGAGTAGACTACTCAACGCACCCGTACGCGCTCGCCAAGATAAGGGCTCGCGCGGAACCCAACTCGGAGGTTCAGTTCCACATGAGCACCTTCATGTTATCCTTTATTTCCTTCATACTCCTTAACTGTTGACCTATAGAATTTCAGATAAAGTTCTTTGAGGTTAATTTTATACTTCCTAGTAGTATACATTTTTTTTTTCTTCAGGTGGTTGGTACACTTTAACATACACTCTGACTTCATTCCTCTAAGCAGGTCAGGACATGAACCAACCGAGTTAAGTGCTTTGGCCTTTTATGAGAGCTATGCTCAAACACAGAATTTCTGTCATATTCAGTAGGGTTAGGGTTAGACTGAAGTGTCTAATCCTCTATATCTCTATATCTCATACTCACTTAGACATAGCTGAACATTCAATGTGCCATCCAGGTCGCCCTCTTCCCCATGGTGCATCCCACCAAGGTTCCCCAGGCTTGACCCCCTTCCACAGAGCAAAATCTCTAGGGTGTCTCTTCTCCGGGTCAATGACCTCTTTGCCTTCGTCATGTTGGACGTCTAAGTCTTGACTGGCTAGCTTGTTGTATCTATCTAGTGTGAAGGCATCTACGTCGAAGTACACACTACCTACGGAAGTCAAACAATTCATTTGAAGACTAAGCTCTGGTAGAGGCGAAAATTAATTTGTGAGTTTTCTCATTTTTGTTATTCCCATGTGGAAGAATATCATGATAGTAGTAATGTTTCCCTTAAAAAAAAATGGCTCTTGAAATGTTCTCATATTCCAAATATGACTTGAAATAGGCTATAACTTT
This sequence comes from Heliocidaris tuberculata, assembly GCA_025618425.1. Classification (NCBI taxonomy): domain Eukaryota; kingdom Metazoa; phylum Echinodermata; class Echinoidea; order Camarodonta; family Echinometridae; genus Heliocidaris; species Heliocidaris tuberculata. Next base: position 20,926,039 of record CM046846.1, read on the forward strand.
GAACCAAATTCTGATGTCACAAGTTTGTGTACAAATGTGTAGTCCCTTATACCCATATCTGTGTCAAGCGCTTTTCATTATTGTGATTTTGAGGAAGATTGCCTAAATTTGTTATAATTTTGATGTTTCTCAATGCTCATGATATTCAATTTTCCCTATTTACTAAATAATGAACAATTGATAGTAACTTCTAAACAGTTTCTTTTACAAACAAAAATACACAACCTTATCTTTAACTTTACAATTACCACTTTATTAGCAACTTGCAGAATCACTGTGTATACCCCAAAACCCTCAATGAGGAATGCCTTAGTCAGTTCTCATAGTAACTTATTTTAGAATGACACAAACAGGCATCATTCTGTCAAGTATTATTACTTGCCAAACCTACCCCACAGGTTTTTCTACAATGAAATTGGTTGCAGATTAAATCAAAGCCCAGTACTATAACTATTCATTCAGTGTCACTAAAGCCTAGGAGGGGAACACAGCACTTAAAGGGAGTAGCAATTGGGATCCCATGTGTGTTTGCATCGGACTGAATGCCATAAAATTAGATCACACGAAGTTGACCGAACCGCCCGAACTGGCGAAGGTTAAGAGACAAACATACACTTTTTCTTGATTTTTGGCCTACTTGACACCCTAAATACATCATGTGCCTTAACCAGCAAAAACTACCCTTTTCATGCGTTTTTTTGTTCTCTTCCTACTACAAATTGGGATGTGCAGGTGTTCCATTTCATCCTAGTTGCCTCAACTCTTTTACAAAGAATGGTACTCGGTAATAGACAAACGAGGTGAATAATGATTGATATACCGGTAACGGTAACTATCTAAATCACCTTATATTTTCCTTTAATATGTACCTTCTGTACATCTTTGGATTCCAAGTAGCCATCTTTATTGAAGTTGTCAAAATGCAAAAAATGCAAAATATGAAGAGGATCACATTGTATTTGTGACTCTTGAATGACATTACCGTACTACATACAAAAATGTCTTAAGTGTGCACAGCCCTAGGCTATATTATGTTCATTATTTTACTTAATTATGTTTAGAGAAAGGAGATTCTACTAAGTAATGTCAGTCAATAACATGCTATGCTTCAACACTAATCAGACTGGTGAAGTAAAAAACATGTACATGTACATGTATGATTGCTAATCATGTTCATGTTGATTAGCAAAACAGACAATGATTTTTAACAAAGTTCTGTTATTCATACAAAGACAATATGGCCCAAGAGAAAACCACAAAAAATTTTCCTCATGTTATAATATCTTTATTTTTTTCCTTTTAGAGTAATCAACGATGCATCTGAACTGAAGTGAACAGATAAAGTTGAATGCCTTACCACTGCTTGTAGTATAGCCATAGCCATTTCTGATGATCTTCTCAATGAAAATAATTATGTCTGGTATGTGGTCTGATACACGGGTGTACACAGTAGCTGGTAAGACCTGTAAGAGGGTGAGAGGGAGTCAATCATTAATGAAAATACACTTTCCTTTTTAATATAGTAGAAAAAAACAATAAAAACAGGTCAGTGGAATTTTGAGAAAAATCCCCAATAATTCATTAAGAGTTTCAGTTATATTGATGTAAAAAAAAAAAAAAAAAAAAAATCAAATTTCTTTAAACACAAGCACCGGTATAATGACAGTAAATTAAATGAACAAAAAAAAAAATCAGTTACAAAACACATATCACTATCAATGTGGAATGGCGAAGAAAGAAACAAATATTGAATTTTTTTCAAATTTTTCTTTTTCAAGTTGTTTAAGGCATTTGACAGACTGAAAAACAGTGTATTTCTTATATATCCTACTGCCTCCCCCAGAAAAGATAAGAATTCAACAAATTGTACACAGTGTACTAGAGATATTCATGCCTTTGAAAAACATATACTACCACATATACTTGCATCGAGGTGTTGCATATCTTCATAGAATTCTCCTTCATAGTGTCTGGATATTTCTCTGAAGTCCTTTACGTTCTGCTCCTGTGACCGTCTTATGATCTTATCATCGATATCAGTGATACCCATCACCATGACGACGCTCGTCTGGAAGAACTCTGCTAAGATACGACGGATGATGTCAAATCTTACATAGGAGCTGTATTGTAAGTGAGCAATGTAGAAAAGTTTCCATTATGTTAAGAAATAGGCTACATACAGTGCGTATCAAAAAAGTATACCCAACTTTAGTAGCTTCTAGTTACAAAATAATAACCTCTATGAGCTGGAAATTTATTTTTTAGTAAAGAGCAACCCACATTCATTGCATCAGCCCAAACTTGGTACAAGGAGATTTTGACGACTCTTGTGCTCAGTCATCTGCGGCAGAAAAGTCATGAAAGAGGTATCACTGGACAGAAAACAAATTACTCTTCAGTCTTCACCAGGAAATAAATTTCAAGGTCACATTGGTTAAAGCTTTTTAATAAGAAGCTGTCAAAGTTGGGTATACTTTTTTGATAGGCACTGTAAATAGAATGACATATGTTATGCTAAGTTTCACAATGAAATGTGCTTGATAACGAAATAGGTCACTATTTTCCAAAATTCATATAACAGGGGTATTGACAAAGAAATGGTCTCGATATTTCAAACAATTAAGAGTTTCAATTGTCTTGACAGAAAGTGGAATTACAATTACATGTACAATGAACTTCTGCAAAACTGACCCAAAGATCTTGTTTATTTTTAACAATTCGTAGCCTAAAAAAAAAACCCAAAAGACTACAGTATTGTCATTAAATTTATCATAAATTTTAAGTTTTACACTCTGCCTATCACACATTAGGCCTATCAGGCTTTACATGAAATTCAATACTTAGAAATTTCAGAGCCTTGGCATATTAAAATTTCATTGCTAATTATTAGGTAGGCCTACTAAAGATTATTGATGCGTTGTAGTACGTTGGAAGAAAGAAAAATGATTTTTCAGAAACATATCTGAAGTTAAAAAAACTTACAGGAGTGTCTATTTCACCCAATTTATGGGGAAGATAATTAAAACAATTCTAGTTGTAGTAGGTTCAAAGATACATGTAGGCCTAACTTTTACTAATCTTAAAGGGGAAGTCTACCCTAAGGTATAGTTTATTTTAATAAAAGCAGAAAAATGAGAGAAACCTATTGGTGAAAAAGTTTGAGCAAAATCCAATAAGAAATAAGAAAGTTAATTAAAGTTTATTCAATCAAACACAAATTTGCAACTCTGTGATGTAGCTTGCAAGATCCTCTCCCATTTGCTCAGTACATTTCATTTTCTTAGCTGTTGATGATGGAATAGATTTGCTTCATACAACTTTTGTGTAAAACATACATGTATGTGCAACGATTGCATCAACGGTGCATGTATGATCGAATATTTTCTACAGAGAAAATGAAAATTTATGGGGTTTTTTAAGTACAGGGCAAATGGGAGAGGAGCCCGCAAGATACGTCACGGAGTTGCCAATTTGTGTTTGATTGATTACAACTTCAAAATATAATTTTCTTATTTCTCATCGGATTTTGCTAAAATTTTCATTAATCTCTTTCTTGTATAAATTGTATTTTTACTTGATATCAGGATGGAATATCCCTTTAAAGCAGTGTATAAAATAAGCAAAATAAAACAAGAAAAAGATGAAGAGAATATTAAAGCAGAATGTACATGTGCTGGGGAGTAATATCAAAGAAGTTTAATATAACTGCATGATGAAGAAATTTATTGATATTTACCTTGCATGTCCAATATGGGCAGAGTCATAAACTGTAGGGCCACAGGCATACCTGAAAATGACGAAAGGAAATATTTAACAGATACTGTATAAGCTAATATTTTCATGTATGGATATTTTCGCGAATGAGAGACTCCAAGACATATTCGAGTGTCGTTGCTTTCGCGAATGGCCGACCCAGGCACAGGCCCGCAATCTGTCTATCTAGCGATACACAATACACACCCGCACCGCCTCTCTAGTCAGTCACACAACGCTGCATGCGAACTGTACATTTCCACGGTCCATGTTGATGTGGCATTATATTCTCATGGTGTTAAATTCGCGATTGGCAGGTTACTCGCGAAATTCGCGAAAATAAAACCCTCACGAAAATTTCAGCTTATACAGTATTGCCATCACAAATGTTGAATAGTAGTTAGTACATTATTGAGTGAAACAAAATGTTAGAAAAACCATTTTATACACAGTATCATTATTTGGCTGATAATTTAATTAGAGTTGGTCATTAACAAATGATGAAAATGGCAAAATGCAAATGTTAAACTGAAAATGAGAGTTTTTACTAGCTCCTTAAAGGGGAAGTCCACCCTGATGTGGAAATTGGAAAGGAACCTGTTAAATATAGTCTCATGTTAGTTCTCCTTGTATTAGAAGACATTTGTAAGAGATAATTTGGTATTCCACTTTCATTTATGGTGATATCTGCAAGAAATGCTAGATCACTGCAATATGCTAGGACCTTTCCATCCCGAAGGCTCTCCGCACAGCAATCTTGGGGCTTCGCATAGAGACAGCATGTGTGTCACTGTGTGTAGCTACTCATCGGTTTAAAGGGTACCAATCACCCAAAATAATTTTGCTCTGTTAAGCAAGGGTTACACCAGAACCGAATTCTCCCGAATAAATTCGGACCGATTCTGCCCGAATATAGCCTGAATCGGATGGATTCGGTTGATTCGGAACTTATTCGTCTCTGATTCGGGGAGCTCCCCGAATCTGAGACGAATAGGTCCCGAATAGGTCCCGAATCAAGCAGAATCGCCAAGAATTGACCCGAATCGATTTTGGGCATCCCGAATAAAGTCGAATGGCAATCCGAATAGAGGCCAGAATCGAGCCAAATGTGACCAGAATTGAGCCCAATATGGCCCGAATTCCCCGATTACACCCGAATAATGACCCGAATGTCGACCCGAATCGGGACGAATATGGCCAAATGCGCCGAATACGCCACCGAATTACCCGAATTCGCCATAGAATCATTGGATTTTGGCCGAATTATAGCCGAATTAAAAAAACATGATTTTCCCGGAGGTATATATGGGTGTGCGAGGCTATTCGGGTTATTCTGGCCCCTCATTCGGACCTATTCGTCTGCTATTCGGCTGTATTCTGGCCTATTCGGCTTATTCGCCTGTATTCTGCTCTGTATTCGGATGGCGATTCGGATGGATTCTGGGAGCTATTCGGGGCATTCTGGGCAGATTCGGCTCTATTCGTGTTATTCGGGTCTATTTGGCTAGATGATTCGGGTCGAAGCCCGAATCTGCCTAGAATGCCCCGAATGCCTCCCCGAATCCAACCGAATCCGGCCAAATTCCATCCGAATATATCCCGAATATGGCCCGAATGAAATTTGTCGGGGCCACATTCGGGACCATTTTTTAGCGTATTCGGATGGTTTTGAACATTTCAAAACAAGCCGAATCCCTCCACGAATGTTTCAGAATACCTCCCGAATTTTTGCCCATTCGGGGAGGGAGAACAGAATGCTCCCGAATCCACCCGAATTCGAAAATTCGGGTGTATTCGCAGCTGATTCGGTTCCGGTGTAACCCTTGCTTTAGAGGTTTCATGTCGTTATACCATATTCAAAATATGGGTTACAAATATTAATTCTATAAAGAGATATTGCAATATCAATTACACTCTCTATGAGCGTAAAAGCGACTCGTGAGACTACTCAATGCACCCGTACGCGCTCGCCAAGATAAAGGCTCGCGTGGAACCAAACTCGTAGTTCGGTTCTGCGCGAGCATTTTTATGTTATCCTCTATTTCCTTCATACTCATTAACTGTTGACCTATAGAATACCAGACAAAGTTCTTTGAGGTTGATTTTATACTTTCTAGCTGTACACAAATTATTTTTTCAGGTGATTGGTACAATTTAACACGTTTGTGTATTAGTGCATGCTGCCATTGTTGGGAGTTTACGTGCCTGGTCCAGCATAGCTATACGAGCTCTGTGGCTTATCAATCTGGTACTGGCCACAGAGCTATACAGCCCATGCCTATACTGTGTGTGGAGGAGGATATCAACCAAAAAATCTAGATCTAAATATCACCATTTCTCACATACTGTGAGCCATGCAAACCACCCTCGGAGTTTGCTAAAGGGGTTACCTTCCAGGATCAACTAAGATTGTAAAAATTGAATGAATAAAAAAGAAAAAAAGCCACAAAATTGGCAGGTGTGATCAGGTTTTTTTACCTTGCACTTGTAACTTGTATATATGGGACTACACATGCAAGGTAAGATTGGTGTAGTCCCATATATACAAGTTACAAGTACAAGGTAAAAAAACCTGATCACACCTGCCAATTTTGTGGCTTTTTTTCTTTTTTATTCATTCAATTTTTACAATCTTAGTTGATCCTGGAAGGTAACCCCTTTAGCAAACTCCGAGGGTGGTTTGCATGGCTCACAGTATGTGAGAAATGGTGATATTTAGATCTAGATTTTTTGGTTGATATCCTCCTCCACACACAGTATAGGCCCATGCCTATGTACCAGATTGATAAGCCACAGAGCTTGTATAGCTAGGTCCAGCATTTGCCTCTCATTTGTTGAATATTAAAGTGTACCAATCACCTGAAAAAATAATTTGTGTACAGCTAGAAAGTAAAAAATAAACCTCAACAGAACTTTGTCTGGTATTGCAATATCTTTTTATAGAATTAATATTTGAAGCCCATATTTTGAATATAGTATATGAAGCCAAAAAAGGGGGTCGTCAAAGCGGCATGTCAAAGCGACAAAAACACCAATAAAATTGGCAAAATTTTGAGAAAATACTTCCTTCTACATTTTAGAATGATAGAATATCTAATTTCATGCCAGATCCTTCGATAGGATCTTTATCATCTTGATCAAGTGAAATTTTTAGGCTGTTTTTGGTCGGTGATCTTGCTCCCCTCCTGCACACATATGGGCAAGATATCACACACTTGCCTATGGGAGGCAATTGCTCACGGTATGAAGGTACAGAGTGCGAGGTTAATATCTCCAATAACCTCGCATAAGTGTGAGTGCCCCATCCCAGCATTCATTTGCAAGAATCTGACTTTAGGAGCAAACAGAAGTTCTAAGATTAAAGGAGAATGAAACCCTGGGGAAAAATCATTTTTAATGAAAAGAGAGGATAGAGAGAAGCAATTTTTAAAAAGTTCCATCAAAATCGGTTAAGAAATGAGAAAGTTATGAAAGTTTGAAAAGTCTCAATTTACTTGGCGATCCTCAAATTGGCAATGTTGCTTCAAAATGACAGGTTTAGTAGGACAACTCTCCATATATGTTTTGTACACAAAATTTCATATTTTCCCCATTATCTCTTGACTCAAGGTGCAGCTTGTCTCCTTCTTAGCTCAAAGATATATCATGGAAAAATGTATTTGACACAACATATGTTGAGTTCACAAAAAGACAAGCATCATCTTTAGAGATAATGGAGAAAATATGAAATTTTGTGTAGAAAACACATGGAGCATGTGGAGAGCTGGGGGTCGTTTCATCAAACCGTCATAACGACAAGATCAGCGACATCTCAACGCTGTCGCTCAACTTGTCCGCTAACTGTTTCACAAAGCCGTATTTGGGAAGATCAGCGACAACTTCCCTGACAAGTGACTTGTCGGTCCTCCAAACCTGTCATATCTTTTTAGAACGCCATCACAAGCCAGCTTTTAGTTAGTCTATGGGCTGCTAAAAAATGAAAAATGTAAGTTAAGAGAAAATTATTTCCTGATCTCCAAACACATTTCTTTATCATTCTTTTTATCAAATAGTTTTACTACCCTGACTACTGTTTTTATTATATTTTATAGACGGACAATATGTTTTTATGACTTCTTGACCCCCAACAAGTATATGAGATTAATATTAAAAATACCCACATCGGTCTACCATAGAAAAAGCGTCGAAAACGGAACAGTCTGCATATACAGACCAATTTAAACGACGACAATTTATCATGTATGTATTTTACCTTTATTTTTCCCTTTTTACGCAATCCTTTGATATAAACAATATTAAATGTATTTTTTATAACTGAATATTAAGAATTGGGTCATAAAATATCTTTATTTAATCATTTTCTCTAAAGTGTACACGATTTGGGTCTTCTTTCCATAATTAGTCAATTACGGTATCCTCTTATTTACAAATCTAGATTCATACATCGCAAATGCATCCTCAAGTTTTCTCAATTTTATAAATTCTAAGATGCCATAAGTAACACATCTTTTCATGTAAACAGGATGTTTGTATCACCAGTATTAATTTTCGCTGCCTTTTTTGACATTTTGGAACAGTTTGGAGAAAACTGAGCCTCAAAGTCTGTTTGGGTAATTGACGATAAATCCAATGGACTGTGATATAGACTGTTTTTTAGCCGATGAGTATCGATATCATTGAGTTGTCGTTTATCATGTCTTCGTGAAACAGTTTGTCAAGTCCATGACATTTCCGTAGATCGCCGACAAAGTTATGACTGTCATGGAGTTGATTTGATGAAACGAACCCGTCCTACTCTACCTGTCACTTTGAAGCAACATTGCCAATTTGAGGATCGCCATAGAAAGTAAATTGAGACTTTTCAAACTTTCATAACTTTCTCATTTCTTAACCGATTTTGATGGAACTTTTTTTAAAATTGCTTCTCTCTATCCTCTCTTTTTATTAAAATGGATTTTCCCCAAGGTTTCATTCCCCTTTAAGAATGAAAATAAAAATAACAATTACCATGTCGCTACATTTTTGTTCATCAATAAAAGAGGCTCCTTTCTTGCACCTTTTTTATCATGTGCTGCTGTTAAAGAATTCAAGACTTGAACATGAGTCCTTCCATCCTTCTGCACTGGATGCCTCACTGGATGCCTCACTGATGCGTTAGATGATGCGGAGACATCTCTTCTCAAAAAGTTCCAGTGTTTACATGAATTCAAAATTGTGCCATGTCTCCCAAATGCAAAGTCAGCTGCAGGTCTAATGAATCTCAACCCCATCTTAAATACGCTCTTTCCAGAATCTGGTCATTTATTTCAAGCTGATTGTCACCATTCTGACCCACTGAACTTGCAATGTATGGACCTGGAAGTGATGTTCGACAACAAAGTAACAAGTTATAGCGCAGCGCGTACACCATACAGCGAGCTAGCTAGAGACGGCGCTCCCTAGGGCTAGGCTATCGCCTAGCTAGGGTTAGGGTTATGGGGTAGGGGTAGGCTAGGCGCCTAGGGTACCCAATGCGCATGGATACGAAAGTGCATTAGCGCCGCTAGAGACTGCCTAGCCTAAACTTGTACTCCGGCATCACTGCACTAGCACTACCACAAGTACACAAACACACACACACCACTGAACTCACACGTGTGCGAATTTATCCTTTAAGATTGGATTATACCATTACTCACATAGGGTAAATTATTAAGTGAAAAATGCACGCTTACAAATAATTTCTAAATATCGAGTCACTAACTCCATAATTCACACTCCCTTTAACAAAAAAGTTTAAATGTAGTTAAATTTGTAGAATATTCCTCAACGATTTATTTTTTCAATAATAATATTCATTGTTTACAACCCTTTCTATCCCTTCGTCAAGTGTAGATTAACCCATAGGTCAGAGGTAAACAACACTGTCAAGAACATAAACCGAATTTCTCCTTATAAATAATTTATGCTGATGGATTGCTACAAGATATCGACTGCGATTGCGTTCTTCTTTTCCTTGAGTATTTCAGTTTACATTATCTTTGGAATCCTAAGGTTTATCTTCAATTTACTATAGACGTAAGTATAGCATTTTGCTTTTTTAATGGCCGTAAATGTGTTTGAGATGGGCGGCTATTCCAGTCCCACACATTATAAATGGTTGAGTGGCAGTTGAAACTTGCATGCGCAGTAGACCTAGAGTCTGATTCATAGTTTGATGCACTCATACACATACGAGGTTTTCTTGATTTAAGATAACCTCGTACTCCATACATGTTATACTGTTATATTTCATTGTCTACCATCTTTGAACCTTTGTAGAACTTTTCCCGTCTTCTTAAAAACTCTCAGTCTCACTTAATTAAAGTGATTGATTAACTTTGTGAAAAATCGTAAAATCAGCTCAAATGCCAGTGAATTACGTGCAGTCCTCTAACTACATATATAATTAAGGATATGTGAGAGTATGAGAGAAAATGGAACCCGTTTGCTATCCTAAAAAAGAGAAAATCGCGATCAATCGCTAGCGCAAGTCGCTCGGCTTCTTCGCTGCGCTGCAGTCACAAAAACCAAGCACCAGCGCTTGGCGATTTCAGAGCGGGTTTCCAGCCCATATATTCTGTGATAGAGCGAGGTATGCCAACATTAAGAGTTCTTTAGGGTTCGGTGGTACTCTATCCCGACATCAATGTTCAATCGTAAATATCTTGATATATAAACGACCGATCAGCTTATAAAACTCAGGCGATTCCTGTCTGAGCTAAAGGTTTGCAATTATGATTACAGCATTAGCTGGAACAGTGATTTTTTTTTTCAGTCCTGGGCAAAGTTAATCAATGCCTTTAACTTGAAATTAAATTTTAAGCCTGAGTCGAATCGATTTGTAAACCGGTCCTCGATCGATGCTATTGAGCCCCGGTGCTGTTTTGGCAAAACCAGGGCTTCAAGGTTATCTTGATTTAAGATAACCTTGTACTCCATACATGTTATACTGTTATATTTCATTGTCTACCATCTTTGAACCTCCCCCATGTCATTTGTAGAACTTTTCCCATCTTCTTAAAAAAACTCAGTCTCACTTAACTTAAATTTTAAGCCTGAGTCGAATCGATTTGTAAACTGGTCCTCGATCGAGGCTATTGAGCCCCGGTGCTGTTTTGGCGAAACCGGTGCATCGATGAAATTTATGAAAATGATATAGAGTAGATGCGAAGTGCGGCCGGTAGCCGGTGTGCGGCCGATCCATCGTTTGCATTGCAAAATCACTTTAAAATAGAGTATAAAGGGGGGGGGGGGGGGGAGAATTCGGCCACTTGAGACAAAATCCTATTTTTTTACTCTTTATTTCATATTTATTTTCACTTCTTAACTCAAATCATGAGAGCATATATTGTTACTAATATTTTAACCAAAAAAAATCACAAAAGAAAATCAAGAATTGCCATGGTAATATTCATTTTCATTTACCCTGTCTTGGAGGCAGTTTTCGGCCTAGCAGATCAGTTTTTGGCTGTGTGTACAAAGTCAGTGGGGAGCGTGCGCGCGCGCCGTGCGTTCGCCCGCTGATCAAAAGTCCCAGCGGCCCGAGCCGGCATCCAACGTCGGAGCTTCCCCGCGTAAAACCCGTGAAACCACTACTATTCCGTGGGGCTCACAATTTACATGGTCATGTGACCATGCATAGTTGTATCATAGGTACATATTTTTAAATTAAAGTATCATACGATGCCACTTACCTAAATAGACCTTCCGCAAATCAGCTCTTCCTCACAAATGTATAGAGTCGATCAAATGTCACCTTTTTTCACTCAATTATAATCCTCCTTTCTCACGAGTTGGAGAACGTATGTAAAAAAAAGGCATTGGAGCTGCTACTGACGCACATGCGTATTGCAAACTATACACTGGCCTACGGAAGTGTTTAGAATAGGAGCTGGGAAATTAACAGGCCTTTTTTTATATCATCCTCATCGAAAAGAAAGACGACAGTTATCCAGAAAGTATTGTAAGTACCTAAAGTAGCCTTAAATGAAGTTATGTCGTGTTTTGTGGCATAATGGCATAATTTTGACATACGATCTTGGATTCAAGAGGCACCCAACCTTTCAAAGGGCTGCAGCAGTAACACAGCATCATGATATATCACATATCACACACACTGACACAGGATAATGTACCCTCTGTGTGTGATATGTGATATATTATGATGCCATGTATTTTAAAGTGATTTTGCAATGCAAACGATGGACCGGCTGCACACCGGCTACCAGCCGCACTTTGCAGCATCTACGCTAATACAAAGTCTCAAAGAAAAGAAGTACACAAATCCCTTGCTCTTAGTCTTACTGTCTTACACAATTATTATCATCAGGGTTGTCACCAGGGACTTTTTAGTGGTGGAAATGTTATCGCTCAACAGTGCACGGGGGTTCGGGGGGACAAAAACTAGTCGGTTTTCAGGGCTTGTAAGTTATAGTTCAACAGTAAAAATATCATGTATCTACATAGTTGTAGCTGCAGCGTTAAGCATTGTAAGTACTAGTATTTGGTTTACTTTGTACATATACCTGCTGTCAGTGCCGTCAGATTACTGGCTTGAACCACAAGGTCAAAATCGTAATATTTTTTCTTTGTCAGTGGGGAAATTAGTGCCGGGTGGGCGGGTGTGATATTGCATTGAGTGCCGGTCGGAAATTTCGAGTGGTGGAATGTTCCGACCGGCGTTGACCACTATAGTGACAACGCTGATTATCATGTATTCAAGACGCTTCTTACTTGGTCTTTTATTCTTGCCATGACTGGCATTTGATGATCGGCCGCTGGTCGGAATCTGGCATTGAGTCGAGTGCAGAGAGTAGAGATGCAGCGCATGCGATATGCATTGCCTTGCTGTACATGTATTTTACATGCATGCGATCGCAGGTGAGATAGTTGTGCGCATGAGCAATCCAATTAATACTTCATATAGATCAGATTATCAATCAGAGGCTAGCCCACAGAACTAGAGAGTTCTGTGGGCTAGCCGAGTGAGGTACTGTATACGCGAGATATGAGAATGTGAGTTGATGAGATTAGATGATCGGAAGAGACATGATATTAACGTGGTTATGAGTGAGCAATAAGTCATGACGTTGTCAAGATAAATAATGGGATGTTTAAATGAGATTAAGTTGTTATTCCTAGATGCAAACACTATATTGAAAAGATGATTTAATGAAATGGGCAAAGTAAAAGTCGCGGCGGTGTCTGTCCGATAAATAAAAAGTTGATGGTGAACAGCAGATCATAGACCAGTGCCTAGGCCGTGAGTGCGCCGTACATAACGCGATGTTGCTGGGGGACATACACCGTCGCGCCAGAGCAAAAAAATTGTCTTCGTTTTGTGTGTACTCAACCAAGAAATGTACACAATGACTCTGATACACCGTTTCACCAGAACTGACAGTAAATTACAGGTTTTATTTTGGGAATTTTATTTTGGAATGATCTTTTTCCAACATCAGTTGAATTTATTGTATTTTATGGACATGTTGGTGTCAGTATTTGTAAATCAAATGCCAATTTTGAGTGAATGGTAGTGACTTTTGTGCAGTGGTGTTTTTTAAAATGTTGAGGTGTATGACCGTCCGATTGTGTACACACGAAGTATAGTAAAGTCACTATGTGTGGCTTTAACGTGTGAATAATACTAGTGGGGATTGATCCAGTCTAGATCATTCATACCATTCTGAAACCCCAAATTTGTAACGTAGTAAGACTAAGAGTTAAAGAGTCCCTGAATCAGGTAATCTAACAAATTTAAGAAAATAAAATCTTGCTTAGAGCGATTGTGTTGTCTGTTTTTTACTACTGCAACAGTGAATGTTTGACACAGTCACATATAGGCTGGGGCCTATGAGTGGGTGTGACCCACTCTTCGGCCCTTCCCTCCAATTTAGACAATCATCAAATACGTCCATGGTGTGTCAGTAAAAACTACTGATTATTAATAAATAAGGTGAATTTATTCACCAACACCATCACTCACTCAAAAGAATCCTCCATCATTCGCTTGGAATACCTTGACTTATGATAAAAATGTTTAAAATCGTATTTTGTACGCCTTTTTCTCTCACCTCGCGTGTATGGCAGCGAAGACTGGGCCAAGTTAAAATCATCTATGCACAATGACCTCTCAACAAGAGGCCTTTGACCTGAAGCAAAAAGTATTGTTATGCGAAGAGTGCTCAGCCCGCTACTAAGCATGTGTGCTTATTGTGGTGCACTCGTATGGCTCGTACACACCCAGATGAAGTCATTAACGGTTGTATGTGTTATGGCAGATGACCTTTTTTTGCCAAAAGCATTCATAGTCCCTGTGATTAATGGGGGGGGGGATCCCCCCCAATTTTTGAGCCTTTATTATGCTTTGTCAGAGTCTCAGATTACATGTAAGTCACATTTTAAATAATTTCAAATTTCAATATTAGGGGGACTGTAATCATTCTGGAAAGTCCTCTCATTGTCAATTTGACAAATGTGTCAAATTTAGACATGTTTGATTCTAATTACATGTACATATTGAGAAATACGTTGAATGTACTCACCTTTACTGAAAATATTAAATAGTTTTTGTGCTGTTGAAATTCTGTGTTTTATATCTCTTTTTTTTTTCAAGTATCATGACTGGACTTAGATACAAATGTACATGTAATGTAGGTTGAATAACCCTTTTCTGTTTGTGCAGTGTGTTGCTTAGTAATGTTTGAAACTTTAATGAGTTCTAGCATTTAGAATTGTAGTAATAGACCTCCATGTTATCATACCTGTACATAGTCAAATGATGTGCACATTACTCTAGAAATTCTTCTAAATCAAACTAATTGTAACTTTATCAAGTGACAGATTCTAATGAGATTCTATGCTAAATATGAATGGGAAAATCAAATCATCTGCCATCCCCCCCAATAATTAGTGTACATGTACAGTAATATCTCCTGAGTTAGCCAGTTAAAGTTTTGGTTTATGACTGACATGTTTTAAATAGGTGCATACCATGACAACTTCAGAGAAATTGTCTCCCCTTATTCTTTGATCATCGGAACCAAACATGACATTCCCTAATCCTGGGAGACCTTGTTTCAATTCATTCCTAATTAGTTGGTACCCCTGCAGAAGCATGGATTTTTCTTCTGAATGTGAGATTTGTACATGTATGCTTTATGGGAATTCCCCTCTCAAGCTTCCCATGTGAGTGAACTCTGATGCCTTGCACATGGGAATGAAAGACCATCTTTTAACAGTTCAGCAATTAATACAGATGTCAACCACAAAATATTCTAATTTGACTTAATTAGGTGAAAGGACTTTTAACCCTTTCAGGACAGGAATTATTTAAGGGCTAAATTGATCTCATTTTGTTCTTCAAATTGGCAACAATAATATTTTTCTTTTAGTGCTACATGGTTCTAATAAGGTGTGATGTTTCTGAAAACAATATACATGGTTAAAAAGTTTGTTGATAAGTTGAAAAATTGCCAATTTTGATGAAAAACAATGATTTTGAACCTCTCACTGTGTTGCCAATTTAAGGATTTTAAAGCTTATTATTGTTTTAAAAATTCCTGACATCAAACGCAATATGGTCATGAAACAAAAATGGACATAGTGTGTGCAGAAATTTTTGCTCTTTCTACTCATGCATCAGGTATATTTTTTAGAGCTCTGAATCAAAAGTTATTTAGCAAAACCACAAAATGTGGTTAATTGTCTTGAAAGGGTTGAAATAGTAGAAAACTATACCAGATGGACAAAATCTGACCATTGATTATTGAAATGTACATGTATGTACATACACAAATTTAAATTTAACAAAGGGATATTTTATGTATTTCTCTACCAAGACTTTATACCTTGGGTTTCTAATTAATTTGCCTTTTTGAAAAGAAAGATCTGTTAAGCTCATACATGTACATGTACATGTATATATAGTCTGCTGCCCTCCAAAAATCACATTTCTTTGATTTTACTTGATGAACTATAAAATATCAACAGTTCTGCTGAGATTATATTCTCTCTAAATGGAATATTAAATAGATGTGAGGGATGAACAACAGTTTATACATTGTACATCCTGGTGAGAGATGCAAATTACAAATCCAAAGTTAGAACTCATACTTTCTTTGGAGCCAAAGAATGAGGGCGAACCCTTTAAAATAAATGGAAAACTGAATGAAAATATCCATATCATAGTCCTGTAATCACTAAGTCAATAACTACACCCCTTGTAGACCTAAAACCTGCTTTTATTTCAAGAAACCCCCTGAGGACCAGGTGAAGGCATGTCTAGACAACATCCTCAAGGAGATTAAGCCACTGAGTACCAGGTATTGGCCTGATATCCCAGTAGAGACCTCCAGAAGCCTTGTGACAATGTACATGAAGTTGTACCTGTACAAGCTTTAATCACGAAGGATTGGATTCATATTGATCAACAAAGTCAATGAATCACCAAGGGTATGAATGATTTTGAGCATCAAAAAAGTTGAATAACTTACTTTTGTATTGTAAAACAAATGAGGTGAAACCAGAAACCATTACAGGTGGTGTCTTTCCAACCCAAATCATCTGCATCAATACCCATTTTTGCCTGAAGAGTGTTGAAAAGATTGAATGCAATAATGGGAGGAGAACCCTAACATTTACAAATTTTCTTCCTTAAATTTCTTATTCTTCTTAACCCTTTCATGACAGGAATTATTTAAAGGCTACATTGATCACATTTCGTTCTTCAAATTGGCAACAATAATATTTTTCTTTTAGTGCTACATGGTTCTAACAAAATGCAATGTCTTTGAAAACAATATACATCATTAGAAACTTAGTCGAAAAGTTGAAAAAATTGCCAATTTTGATAAAAAATAGTGATTTTGAACCTCTCAATGTGTTGCCAATTTAAGGATTGTGAAGCTTATTCTCCTTTTTGAAATTCCTGGCATCAAACGCAATATGGTCATGCAATAAAAATGGACATAGTGTGTGCAGAAAATTTTGCTCTTTCTACTCATGTGTCAGGTATATTTTTTAGAGCTCTGAATCAAAAGTTATTGAGCCAAACCACAAAATGTGGTCAATTGTCTTGAAAGGGTTAAAAGACCTCATAAACAACATCTTTTATGACGAATAAGAATTTAAAGGAGGAGAAAATTTATTGATTAAAATAATGTTTTAATATTTCTTCAATTAAACATGTACATGTGAAAGATTTCATCATGCAGTACAGTGCATTCTTTTGACATGCTCCAGACAGTAACTCATCCTCAACTGGTTGAAGAGATGGGGCAAAGAAAGGAAGCAAATCAAATGTTCAAAACCAGATTTTTTTTCTCTCTAGCTCTCCCTTCTTGAAAATGGAATATTTTAGGTCCATCTTCCTGTAATGCATTGCAGTTTGCATCCATTCAACATGCTCCAGTCAAAAATGGAATCATGTGCTGAAAGACATAATCAGCAATGTTTTGTGTAGGGCGTTTGAGTGTGTGTGTATGTGTGTGCTAGGATTACAAATTAAACGATTGTTCAAATCGATAACTGATACTTCACAGAAAATGTGCAGTTACTGCCTGATAGGCAGTAACAGAGCAAATTCAAGACTGAGGCATTTTTGCGCAAACCAATTTTTGCGAGTTTTACAAAAGTAGCCAGTACTCACTTAAAATATTGTCAGAACTCATGGTGTCATCCGATGGAACAAACACTCACCCATGATTGTATAAGAAAAAATCATATCGATATTGTGAAATAATGATTTTAGAGGATATTATCAAAGTGTGCACTTTTTTTTGATACACACTGTAGAATGTAAAAAAAAAAAAAAAAATTATAACAGACTTATTCAAAACCTAATTTAAAGAGGAAAAACTCTGTTGCCCCAAACTTAAAGGGAAATCTTACCTTAATGGCAAGTTGCTCTGAAAGAAAGAGGAAAAATCAGAGAAGCAGATTGGTAAAAATTTGAACAAAATCGGACAAGCAATAAGAAAGTTATGAGTTTTTGAAAGGTGTAATCACTATGTACATATGGGCATTTCAAATTGGCAGAATATGTAATGTCACTGTGATACATGTGGTTGCAGACAACTCTCCCATTCACTCCAACACTCAAAAAGACTAAAGTGTCATTTTTTTCAAAATGTGCTAGTCAGTAGGATCTTTTTCTTTCATGAGGACCTATAACAAATTAACAATATGCTATTTCCAATATATTTTGAGTACTGCCCCGAGGGTAAAGGTGCTTCGGAGAAAGCTGCAAATTAATGATATTTTTGTGTACAACAAACAGGGAAAGTTGTCCACAAGTATATGTCACAATCGACTCATCAAATTGCCAATTTGAGATTCTCATCTATGTAGATGTAGCGATCTCATTTTTCAAACATCCATAACTTTCTTAATATTCCTTGCCCAATTTCTTTCAAACTTTCACCAACCTGTTTTTCTTATTTTTCTGCTTTCACACAAATCATCTTTAAAATCTTAAAGGGCAAGCCGCAATCAAACCTTGGTAATAATATTACCAAGGTTTGATTGCGGCTTGCCCTTTAAGATTTATACATGTTTACACATGTATACAAATGCATACATGTAGTACATACCTGTACTAGGTGCAATAATAGAGAACAAGAAAGGGAACTAGCTATTAAGAAAGTGTTAAAGTGTAGAAACTACATGTAGATATTTAGTATTCGAGCAACCATAACTGAGGGTCACAACTCTAAATCTTCATGTCATTCTGCAATGAAGGTTCGAACTGTAACTGCTGTGGAATTAGTAGGAAAATTGGGATGACCTTTATGAAGTGGATGCTGGACTGGTACAAGTGGGTGGGTTTCCTGTGAAGGCAAGACATCCATGATTGAATGTAACTTCTCTTGGGTCATATTTATATCTGTCATCTACATTGCTTTTATTGTATCTATCTCTCTCTTGCTCTCTCTCTCTCTCTCTCTCCATCTGTCTGTTCCCCCTCACCCTTCATCTCTCCCTTTCATCCTCTCTCTCCCCCTCCCTCTCTCTCTCTCTCTCTCTCTCTCTCCTGTCTATATTTATGTGTACTGGTATGTGAATCATTGTAAAGTATGTCTTCATCCTTTTGATGTGTGTCTTTTTCTTAGAATCTCTTATTTTCTCTATGTTTTACTCTGTCTCCATTTTGTGCATGTTCTATCTCGCTCCCATCTCTTTCTCTCGGCATCTCTCTAAATTTCTCTCAGTTTAGGTGATTCTCTCTTTGCCAGTCTCTTCCAATCTCTGTAAAACGTGCAGTCCATACAGTCATACCAAGCATTGTTTCTCCTCATTATCTCTCTTACTGTCTAATGATGTCTATATCTGTCTATTGTCGGGTAACCTTATTACGATGGTGTGTTGCTCGTTATCTAGTGAGGATGTCTGAGCCATCTCATTATTTTTCTTCTTCATCCCACTCAGAAGCAGTTTAATTGACCTCAAGGAGCTCAATCTAAAGCCTTGTTCACACATGACACAGTTAACCGCTTCCATGACGCATGCTCCAGCGACAAGTGTTCCATTGCCAATTCTCCACACTGACCGAGTCAGTAACTTTAACCCTTGACCCAACACTAACCCTAAACCTTTAGAACCAAAAGTCAAATTGATGGTTAATTTTACCTGACTGCCAAGAAAGCATGTGTATGCTTGTAAGTATTAAAGCAACCAGGGGACCGACAGCATTAAGTCCTCTCCAAGGGACTTGGTAATGAGGGTTAATGCCTTACCAAAGGGCATTATAAAATGGGTTCAAGAATGTAGCCTCCTGATTGGTCAAATAACACCACGTGACCGTGCAAAAAAAAAGTACTAACGCACGGCGAGGGGAGTAACGCATGGCTAATCCGGATCAAACACTAAGATTGTAAGAAAACACTAAGATTGTAGACCCGTTTTATAAAACTATTAATACTTGGTTGTGAGTTCGTGCGTTAGTGCGATCCAGCAACACGCAGGTTTTTATCGTGTCTAACACACTCGGCTATGCCTCGTGCGTTAGTACACCACAATGAAAACCTTTGTGTTGCCAGATCGCACTAACGCACTCCCAACCATGTATTAATAGTATACTAGCGCATCCACTTGGTTTCAAACCCCAGTTATGAGACCACTGCTCTACCACTGAGCCATCGCGCCTCCGCATAAAAAATTGAAACCTAAACCCAAGCCCTAACCCTAACTCAAACCCTACATCTTTTATGCAGTAAAGCCCAGAGCAATTGTTGCCGGAGCAAATGTCAGATCACCGGTAAACCACTTCAACAAACTGTGGCAGCAAAATAAGAACATTTTACCTGTCTATGAAAGGCAAGGGGGGGGGGGGGGGGTAAAAGCTGTTTCCGCGCAACGAAGATCCCTATGCATACTGTAAAAACCAGAAACTTTCTTGTGCATTTGATGTTCGTAAAATTTGCAAGTGGTTTAGATTCGCGAAGTTCCATGCCGTGAAATTATTGTATTACAACTGGCACGACACTGAATTTTTTTCAATTAACGAAAGCTTCTTGCTGTGAAAATGGCTGTCGTTTAGAAATCGCGAAAGTTTCATGTCAGGAACGTTTCTGGTTTAAAAGTACTTACTTTAATATCTGTATGTGAAGATACAGAAATGTGATTTTATTTTGATGTGGCAGGTTTTTGAGGCCATTTACTACATGTATGTCATGTGTGAATGAGTCTTGAATCTGGTCATGAGATTGAATTGTGAAAGAAACTCGCAAAGCAATTGGGAAAGGTTGATTATATAGCACATACAGTAAGAATGGGTGTATGCTATAAGGTTTTGGAATCACCAAAATGATAAAAAATTGACTCAATCCTGCTGAGAGTCACATGCACTGCACACAGAAATGGATATATATGGGACTACACGTAAATGTTTGGCCTTAACATTTCAGCTGTTTCTTGTCATATTTTTAATATGAGGACATTTGAAGAGCAATCCTTTTCAGGGGACATATCTACTAGGATAATCTTCCAAACTAACATAATAATATAAGAATGAGAAAGCTGACAAATTATTTGTTATCTTTCTGGAACTTAACATTCCCTTTAAAGCTTCATATAGTAAGAGTAAGAGGAGATGAAAAGTTCACAATTAAAGTGGAATATGTGGGGGTGTTTGCGATTGGAATTGTATTATGAAGGATAGATAACAGGATATTTAGTGTATAGCATGCGTGATGTGCTTAATGAAAGGAAATTTGTGAACCCCTTTGAAAATCAACTTCTATTGAAATGGCAACCCACCCCATGTGTGTAAACATGTAACTAATTATGATTACCTTGAAGTCAACATGGTATTTAGGTAAGTACAATGTACATTAGTTTTGAACTCATTTTGTCAACAGGTCGTTTGAATCTTTATTTGCAAGTACCTAAATTTTCAATTAGATTAAGAAATGCAACTCTAAACTTTTTGTTTCTTGAAATGCATTCATTTCAAGTAAACGTTTTATATCCCTGTATGAAGTATCTACATGAATATTCTACCCTTTCATTTGTTGATAGCCTACACTGTACATGTAGTCATGAATACGTTTGTGCTGCATGTTTACAAATGTCTACATGTACTACCCATCCTTTTCTCCTTTCTTCTGAATATGAATAAAGTTACGCATTATACTCTTATTTTCAAACCGAATGACTATTTGCACAATTGTAGATAAGTATAGCATTCAGAATGTTCTTGCATGCATCTTTTAAAGGCCTTATTTGCAATTTATACTGGAGTAGATCAGTTCATATGGAGGTAAATGCCATTGCTCTGAATATATGAATGTTCTAGCCTACATTATGGAGTAACCATTCTCAGGTCACAGTAATCCAAGTGATGTGGGTTACCCATACAAGGTACGTGTAGCTGCAGTTTAAGAGGCAAACTGTATAATTCATGCAATAAGGGAATAATCTCGAGTATGTTTTTCTCACGAACCATCTTTACAGACACTGGTACATGAACATGTAGCTGCAGTGTACAGCAGACCATTTCACAGAATGTACCAGTACATGTGTTGCCTTGAAGAGCAGTCCACACAATGCTTCAGTAAATGGACAGTCTATCTGTTAACAGATTATCAAAATAATTTGGCTTTCTCATTAACTTTTCCATATTAAAACTACAATTTTGATGATACTGTATGAATTTACATTGTGAGGAAAATAATCATTTTTCATATAACAACATGCATGTGCTTTGAATTTGATAAATCCTACAGAAAATCCATTCCACATATCCCATTCAGCACGGAATAAACAGAAATTAATATTTTCATGGTAAAGAGAATGAGAAAGCCCACAAATTATTCTTCTTCATCTTTACCAGGGCCCCGTTGCATAAAACTTACCATTAATGGTAACTCTGCTATCAATGGTAACTTCCATGGTAACATTGCTCAATAGCCAATCAAAATTAAGGTTTCCATGGGAGTTACCATTGATGGCAAAGTTACCATTAATGGTAAGTTTTATGCAACGGGGCCCAGAACTTAACCTTTTCCTTGAATATCTAGTTTTTCAAAGTCATCCCAATTAGCCAGTTCATAGTTACAATTTGCGCATGTGCAGATAAAGGTCATTTGTACCAATTACAATTGACCTTTTAATATATACACTGTCATTTTGTGCGCACCATGATAGGTGCACCAGGATGATTTTACTTGTTAAAGGGCAATCCAACCTTGGTATAAGATGATTTGTATGAAAGCAGAAAAATAAGAAAAACTGGATGGTGAAAGTTTGAAATAAATCAGGAAAGGACTAAGAAAGTTATGAATATTGAAAAATGAGATCACTACGTCTATGTGAATCTCAAATCGGCAATTTGGTCAGTCAATTGTGACATTTTTGTGGACAACTCTCCCATTTGTCGTACACAAAAATATTAATTTGTGGTTTTCTTCGAGGCGCTTTTACCCTCAGGGCAGTACTCAAAATATATTGGAGATAGCATATTGTGATAGGTCCTCGTGAAAGAAAAAGATCCTACTGAGTAATACATTTTGAAAAAAAGTGACATTTTAGTAATTTTGTGTGTTGGAACGAATGGGGGAGTTGTCCACAGCTATATCACAGTGACATTACATATTCGGCCAATTTGAAATTCCCATATGTATAGTGATTACAACTTCAAAAAATTCATTAACTTTCTTATTGCTTGTCCGATTTTGTTCAAACTTTCACCAGTCTGCTTCTCTGATTTTTCCTCTTTCTTTCAAAGCAACTAGCTATTAAGGTTGGATTTCCCTTTAAACAAGTAGCACGTCCACCAAAACAGATGGGCGTCTGCGTATTACACACTGGCTTATTTCGATTAGGGTTATGAATGTGGTGAAGATGTATGTAGGCCTATCATGAAAACTGGTATGGTGCTGTAAATTATCCTAAACAATGAATGTCTATGATTTTATCTCCCCTGTATAAATCCTTGTCTATCATAAACCCCTTTAGGTATTGTATTGCTTATATGATGACTTATATTTTATAGTTTATGATATATTTATAGACATGTATCATGAAAAAAACTTATATAGTGCTTTAGATTATTCTATCCATTAATAGATAGTTTGAGCTGAAAGTCTTTTCTTTTATCTCTCCAAATAAATTCTTGAGTGCGTATAAATTTCATCTGAGGTATTGTACAGCTTATATTCTGATATACATTATGTTTTCCGAGAAATTATACTGCCATTATTTCCTAAATCACCTACATGTAGGTGTAGAGTGTGAAGGCTTAGTAATATTTAAGTATTCCCCAGACACTGTTTTCATCTTCATAACGTGAGGTTAGCACTAACCAGTCATTCTTCACACCAAGTAAATAATTGCTTGATATGGGTTATAAATCCAGCAGTCATTGCAGAAGGTAACTATAAAAAGCGAAAATAAAATTTGCAACTCACATTATTTTCCACCTACATGTATCCAAGGTACATGCCCATATCCTTCTATTCTAAAGATTCAAAAGAAACTTTTAAATGAAATCGGCAATGAGGCATAGGAATAATAGTCAAGGATTTGTCATACTGCCATCTGTTCAGATATAAAGTGAGTTTGATGCATTTGACATTGAAGACAACCTGTCTATCAGATTATCCTGTTACACTTCTGAAGACATGGTATTAATTAATCCGTAGAATGTCTTTAACGAAAAATGATTCAAGGGTGAGATTTTTATAATGTGTGTGTGTGTGATTGATTTTTAAGGAAATGTACATGTATCCATCAAATCTGCTTGTTTTCATCTGAGGCCCGACCTATAACGTCACCATCTGAAAAATGCAACTCTGTTTTGAACTGATGTAGTCAGAGTTGGTTTGTGGACGAAGACAGAGAGCTGACGGTACCACGTGACCAACTCACATTGAATGGATTATATCAATTTTATCTTCTGACAGGTTTTAGGTAGAATGGAGCAGCCGGGACCTGATGGAACCGGTTCCAAGCAGTCAGAAGCAGCGGCTGCTAACCTGGCTCAGTTAGACAAGTGTCTGGAGGTGCTGAAAGCGGCTAAGTCCGACACAGAGAAGTTTGCTGCCCTCATGCTGGTATGTTCCTTTTATTTCTAGAGCGCTATTGACATATAGTTATCACATGAGTTGGCATGAGGTGTTCATTTGCAAAATAACTAATCTATCATGAATCATTTGGGACATATAATCTCGGCAAGAATGGGAAAATGTGAGGATTACAGAAAGCCATTTGTGATTTTCAATTTGCTATTGCCCTATATGAGTGCATAATGATAATCTCCCGGGAGTGGAGATGATGAAAACTTGTGGATAGTCATGAATTCCAAATATCTTGCTTGTTCATAGTTTTCTTTCAGTATAATGATGTATCTTGTATGGATCCAGGCTAACACGGCACTAGGGACAACTAGGCCTCAGGGGAAAATCAAGGCTGAGACATCCAAAAGAGCTGAATCGATCGCAAAGACTTGCATTAATTTTTGCACTGATAATCATTTATATTAGCCACATTTACAGATTTATTTGATAAAAATGTTTGCTAAGCTTGCACTTCAACCCTGGAAACCTTATGGCAGCGTGCTGATGAGTTCGCCCTAGTGCGAATTTAGACCAACCCCATGGTTTAAGAATCCATACTATGACTATATTCTTGATATATGTTTGTTGTTTAGGTTACCAAGGTGATTAAAGCAGAGAATACTGATTCTGCAATAAGAAAGAGAATCTTTGATGCTGTTGGATTCACATTCCTTTCTCGTCTCCTATCATCAAGTAAGTCTGGGATCAAGACTATTCTCATTACATCAAGACTGGGATCATTCTGAAATTCCTATAATCTCTTTCTG